>VWZE01008595.1:836499-901743 GCA_013396675.1 Eubucco bourcierii
CGGCGGGGCCCCGCCCTCCCTCGCCCCCCGCCGCCCGCCTGCGGGGCTGCCGCGGGGGCCGTCGGCGCGGGGGCTGCCGGGGGCACGGTCCCTTATGTAACGCGGGGTACGTGTGCGGCCGGCGCTGATTATGTAAGCGGCACGTCCGCGCCTGTCGCATAGGATACCTCATGCCGGCACCGCGCCGGGAGGCAGAGAGGGACGCCGCAGGCTACCTTGCTTCGTCCTCGTCGTTGGGTGTAAGCGGGGAGGGGAAAGCCCCGGCTTAACCCGGGCGATGCCCCGCACCACGGCAGCCCCCTCCGACCTCCCCGTTGGGAACTGTCGGGCGGCACGGCCTTTTCGCCTGTGAGAGGGAGCCTTAGGCGGAGGGGAAGGAGATAATGTCTGTGCTCCAGGTGGTGCCCTGAAGAGTCTCGACCCACGGGAGGCCTCGCAGCCTTAACCCTCCTGGTCCGGGGTCTCGGCTGGCCGAGCGCCGGCCAACACGCCTTGTGTTTGCGGACAGGCAGCCGGGGCTTGGCCCAGGACAACGATAAAAAGTCCTCTGAGCTTGAATTCCAAGAATTTTCTTGGAATAAGAAAAAAATCTTCTTTTCTTATTACTTAGCAGTAATAGTTAAACGTTGTGGCGAGGTGATTTTTTTTTTCCCCTTTCATATCGTTAATCTATAAATTAGTTTGTATAATAATTCTTAAATATCCTTTTAAATTAAACTAGTAAAAATACTAAGGAGTTTCAGCAGAAATATTTAGCTAAACATTTTCACTTCTTTCATTTTAGAATGAAGTCAACTCTAATATAAAACCTATCTGCTTTTTGTACTTTATTATGTAATACAGACAACATATTGTGATTATTTAGTCGAAGATGTTACTTTTGTTTCTTTAGTATATTTTTTTTCAAATACTGTGAATTATTATGAAAGAAGTAAATGAGGTGGTCAGGATGGCAAAAGCAAGGCATTAATCGCTAGGTCTGTGTCACTCCATGGGACTGTGTGTGCAGACGGTACCTGCTGTTCCATGTTTGTGCAGCTCCTAGCACAAGGGGGCTCCGATCATCATTAGAAGCTCTGAGGACACGGATTAATTACAGTAATTGCTGAATTAAAGAAACTATTGATCTGACACGGTACAGATTCAGCGGGCCCAGTTTTTGAATTGTGGTGGTGTGAGTTAACCACTGACTACCAGAGGAATTTAATCCTTGTGTTACCAGGACACGGCGTGGAATCCTCAGTATTTTGAGATAGTGGAAATGATATGCAGACATGTTAAAAAAAGTGCATCTGTTTTTAAAGATAGGAGAGTCTCTGCCTGTTAAGTTTGCAGTATGTGGACATATTTATATAGATACGTGTAACCTAGGGGTTATATTTATTTACAGTTAGATGTTAAATCTTTCCTTATCCTTCCAGTCAGGACATATTTCTGAAACTTGATGTGTGGATTATCTGAAATTTTGTTCAGGTGGTGGGTTGGTGATGGGGTGGGGATTTTTGCCTCATTAAAAAAAAAATGTTTAGAATAGAGTTTTTTCATGCAAGTTCAAATAAGCTGCTGCTGTCATCTGTAAATACATTAAATGTTGCTGTGGTTTTCAGCTGTGCAAAGGTAGCAGTGATATGGTACAAAGTCAGGGTGTCATCATTTTTGTTGATAGAGTAATCACAAATTTTAATGTTTGTTGACTTCATTTTGCAATGACTATTGAGCATAGCATTTATATGCATCTGGAGGTGACATGTTAAAAAATTCTTGCTATGGAGAATAGTAAAATTGAGCAGCACTTGTCCCAAAGCACAAATGTAGAGGACTCATCATTATGTATCTAAGTCCATTTGTGTGGCAACAGTGCAGAACCTTTCTGTACAAAGGCAGATTTTTAGATTCTCAAGTGACTAGATTGCCTCATATGTGAGATCTGTTTACAAACCTTCTTGTTACTATGAAGACAAAACAGAGAGCCATATGCATTCATGTGGTCCTTGCTGCATAATGGTACATGTGTCTGCTTGAGCATTTGGCAGTGTATCATGTTTAGTTTATGTGGTGGCACCCTACAAAGCCATTCTATTTTGGCTTTTAACTATTTCAGATGCCATGGACTGGACTCAGTTGCATGAGTGAACTTATGATACTTGTCCTTACATTTGTAACTAAACTGGGAATTTTAAAAGCAGGACATTTATAGGATGTATATAGCATTTTGCTTGCTTAGTAATTTATCAGATGTCCCTTTTTCCTTTTTTTTTCTTCTTTTTAAAAAAATTTTGTTGTAATAATTAAGGTGAATTTGATTTAAACAAAAGCAAAAGTAATTACTTCCAGTTTTTGCGTCCCTGTCCTCATAATTTTCCAGTCTTTAGCAGTGATAATTGAATTTGATGGAATTGGACTTGATCTATGGAGGAGGTCACTTCCAACCCCTACCATTCTCTGATTATAGTTACTATTACTACTTTTGAAATGTAATCATATTGGGTAAGGTAATGGAAATAGAGCATCTATGTGTCTGGCAGAGGTGGTTTACTTGACAAAATACTGCAATGCTTACCGATCAAAGAGAAAAATGCTTACCATTTAAAAGTATTACTATAGAGCGGACAAGTGGCAGTTAGGTGACTTGTATTTTGAAATATGGCAAGTTGTCTTCCAAATTTGAGTGTGGTGAGGCTGTGAAATATGTTGTGGTTGACTATATTGATAGTTAACCACCAAACTCTGTAAGTATAGCCCAGCAAGTATCACTTCTGTGTAGGTCTCACTCGATGAGAATAAGAATTTCAGGTAAATTGCCAGAGCTGAGTACTAACTTTCTCTGCCTGTCTTAGGTCCTAACATAAATCAGGCCCAGCAAAATTTGGTTCTTCACATCAGTGGCCTTCACACAAGGTAAAGAGAAGAGAATGTTTTATCCATCTTACCTTAGTCATTGAGAAAAGGTGAATCTGACAGTTAAATTATTGTTACTCTTCGTAGGAGGAATGCATTATTACTGGATCTTACGGGCTAAGTCTTCACCAAGAGTTAATTGCTAATATCCTTGAGAGTTCCACAGAAGTGTTGAGTGCAGAGGTTTGCATACCTTTGATGCTTGGAAAAGGTCTGACAAGTTATGAAAAAACTACTTTTAAAATTCTTTTATTTAAAGCGACAGGTTATTTTTTTTTCTTATCAGAGTTCTTAAACATCATCTTTGAAATAATATGTTGCTGATTAAAATAGCAATTCTGAAGTTCCTTGGTTTTCTCCTATAATTTACTTCATTTTTTTTTTCCTTCAGTAGAAGGAACTATCTAGCAGTTCCTGAAGAAGTGAAGAAACAGCAAGGGGAAGCGTCAACTAGATGGAAAGTGGAAGAGTAGTATTTTTCATAAGTTTCAATCAGTAATTTTGGATGCTACATTTAATTAAATTTGCACAGAATTATCACAGAAGAATGAAAGTTTCAAGCTGGCTGTGCCATTTTAATAGGAAATTGCTGCTTTGTACAGTCTTGCTTCTCTTTTTGGAGCCTAAACATTTTTTTTTAAACCTTAGCAGCAACTGTTCTATTTCAACAGGAAATATTAAAAAACCCCAACCATTAATTTGGACCCTATTTTTCATTCTCAAGTGAAATTAGGACTTGTAAAAGTCCTGGTCTTGACACACAAAAAAGAAATCTGTTGTAAATAGATATGTTAGAAGCTTTTCCTTGATAAATAATTTGTGAGCACTTACTTGGACCTCATCAGTGAATTTGAAGAATATGCTCATCTCTGGAAATAATGTGATTTTGGAGGTTTTTACTGAAATAATAAGTGGGAGGTACCAAATACCACTTAATTTTATCGTTCTGAACTTTTGTTCACAAATAAAACAATTGAATTTATCCTAAGCACTCATATGTAGCAGATTCCTCCCAGTTAAATTTGTCCCCAGTAGTCTCTCTCCAAAGGCTGTGAGCACAGAAGAGGTGAGAGATTATGGTTATGGATAAGGAAAACTATCTGATGCAGGCATTTCCAAATCCCCAATGTGAAATACTCAGAAGACATACAAGCTTTGCCTGTCAAATTAAAAGTCTCTTGTCTTTTTTTGTTGTTGTCTTGTGATTAGCTTCTCACCCTCACTAATATAGTCAGAAGAATTTCTTTTTGCTCTGAGGAAGCTTTGTGGATTCTAGGTGCTTATTTTCATTTGTCTTTCAGATAGATTTTGTGTGTCTACGAAAGGGTCACTCTCTGTTCTCTGTATGCCAGGGTAGTAGCAGTGGAGTGTGAAACACAACTGTTTATGGTTGTAACATTGCTTGTGTTTCTGTATTTCCTTGTTCTGTCCCAGGCAGGCCTCTCTTACTGTTTCTTGAAACTGAATATTGCCTCTTACTTTTTCATAGATGATGTATGAGTAAACCAAAACTTTTATGTCTTCGGTTGGGTTATTTTTTGTTGTTTTTTTTTTTTTTTCCCCCTCTATTTTCTGTGGATGGGTGTGTTAGGACATACCTACCAAAAAATGTACCACCTAGATGGCACATTTTACAACTTATACAAAGTACCAAAGTAGATCTAATTATCACAAAGTGATAGGCATTGTTCCCCCATGCCTGGTTATGCTGATATGACCAGTTTGTGTAGTGATTACATCAAATTTTCTGATCTTGTTTATGCATGTTCTACCTCTGTCAGTGTAGACTTAGTCTCAACAGAAAAGTTCTTTCTAAAAATGACATGCAAACCATAAGTATTGTAATAATGTAGTTGTTAATGGTCTTCTGGCCACTTCATGCACTTACGGGTTTGTTTTGTTACACCTCAATTTGTGCTTAGCAGGAAATAATTTTACTGTTTGGATTTTTCTTGTGATTTTACAGTTGTGTCCTAATATGCTTACAGGGACTGAAAAATGCAACTCTAATATACAAGAAATTTCAGCCCCCACAAAAAATATTAAAAAACTTAAAAATATCTCTGTTCTTAACAATGTAAATTTACATCATGGCAACTTAAGTAAAATTTAATAAACTGCTACAGCTCTGGCTGAAATCTGATTTATGTCAATTGCCAAGGGGGAAAAAGGCATGTACAGTGTTTTTTTGAAGGTGTGCTTTAATTGCTTCTCTGTCATACAGGAGGAGCTCAAGGTTTGATTGCTACAGGTTTCTTTTTTAGATAGTGGTTTATTGGAAATTCCATACAAAGGAAAGCAGATCATCTGCATGTATAGTTCTGCTTAATAGAAAAGTGAAAGGTAGAGAAGCTAGAGGAGCTAAAGGGAATTAAAATTACAATGTCGGATGACAGTGAAGTAGGGTTTGACATTCATAAGAAAACACTCATGGGAAAATAGAAGGGAGTTTAATTGTAATGTATTGTGAAGTTTACAATATTTTGGCTATAGAGGTTAGTACTGCTGCTGTCTTGACTGGACTAACTTAATCCTTCCCAAACCCTAGTTGTTTGCCTGGAATTTTCCTCTTCTGGGCTTGGTCAGAGCTTGGGTGCACTCCTCATCAAGTGATACTGGGTGTTTTCTAGTAAGAAATTTTAAAAACTGGAAAAAAAAGTGTAATTACATGTTGTTAGACATGATATCATCTCAGGTAATTTAGTAGAGCAGAATGCTTCATTTTGTTGAAATAACGAGTGGTTTTCCCGTGGAGTAGTATCTACACTTAGGTGGAAAGGAGCTTTATTATTTAAAAAAAAAAAAATAAATCCGGGACAAGATCAGTATTATCAGAATTAGTCATATTACAGTGTTAAAAAACAAACAAACAAACAACTATGATTTTTTTCTTTCTTTTTTTTTTTCCTTCGTCTTTCATTTAAACAAGATAAATGGTCCAGTGCCTGTATTTAGGGATATTTTATTTGTGGTTTGCAGTAAAAGAAAATGTGTAGTGTGTCAGGCACAAATTGCATGAGATAATGGTGTTGCTCTTCCTTGACAACAAGGTATGATATTTTAGTTAGAGCAAAACTATCTAGTGCAGACCCAAGTCAGTATTCAACAGAGGCTAGGTTGCTAGTGTCTATTAATAGTCTTCATAGCTCATCATGATTTGAGTGTAGTCTATTCACAAAAATCCTAAAAGTATGTGGAGTTTCATGTACCTTGTCTTTCAAAGGCAAACAAAAATAGTTCGGTTAGCTAGAAATTACATCTTCATTTGCTTTAAATGTTGTCAATTTATGTGAGATTCGAAAGTGATTTTATTTCTTTCTGTCCAGTTATTATTATTACTCTAGAGAGTAATTCAGGCCCCTGCTTCACTGACACCTGTGGATGGTGAAAGTGTTTGAGTCATCTATGACACTTTTGAAAACCAATTCATCATGAGAGTTGAATTTCTAAAACTGTTCTATTTAACACTGTAGAAGAGAGAGCTGGGTACAATTCATGGTCTTGTGTAACAATATAGATAGACTAATTTTGACTTCTCATTTAAGATCAGTTAGATTTCTGAACACAGTTCCTGAAGGTGATTATGAGAGGTTTTTCAATACATTTGACTGAGATATTTTTCCAGCAGAAAAAGATATTTTTTTTTCTGGTGTATATAATATATAAGATATTATTTTTTTGCTGGACATTCATAGGCTACTACAACCAAATTTTCTATCCCGTTTAAGTCAGTAAAAGTTGCTACACTTTGGTAAAGGTAGGATTTAATTAATGAACTCTGAGACCATAAAGTTGGACATCTTGATGCTATGCGATATTATAGTCTAGTTTGATCCCCAGGAGAGGTCTCGATACTAGGCTCTCAGAGTAATGAGATTGTACTTTAAAATCTCTGCAAAGCTATGTGAATATGTTTTATTCCAAAATTCTTAGTTGTGTCAAACAGCAACCTGTTCCATTATGTTGTACTTGGTCCTATAATACTAGCAAAATTCCTTTAAAAGTCAGTACTACTTGGCTAGAACTTTTGTTTTCTTAAGGCTTAAATGATGGATGAACTACGTGTATTTGATTTTATGAAGTACAGTTTAATCATGATACTGGCTTAGCAAAGTGTTTTTAATACCTCTGAAGAAATTTGTGATAAGTGTAAAGGTAGGAGTCATTTCTGTAAGACACTTGAGTAGGAAGTACTGATGTTCGTATGGTGTTAGTGAAATACAAACCAAGGATGTAGAGCTTAGTTGATACTGAATATAGAGCTGCTACCTCTACAATAGGTTGGTGTAGTGACAAAATGTTGGGATATAAAGGGTAGTAAAGGTGGTTTAGTGAGTTACCTGTCATGTTTAATAAATGCCGTATTTAAAACAAAATATAATTTTTTAAAAATTCTGATTTACCTAATTACTAAGTAAAAAAATTACACAAATTGTACTTATCTTTGACCTAATTTTTCATAGTGAGTAATTTTAATTATTGGTGAAAATTTTGAGATCATCCATGTGTTAGTAAAGTTATTACATGTTCTGGAGTAATTATCAGAGCAGTTTTGAGTCGGCTGTGTTTTTATAAAGAAGTAAGGTTATAAATTGGAAATGATACAGTAGTACGAAGGCTCCTGTAGCAACTTTCTTTTGCTTGATTTGTTATTGACAGGACTCTGGCCTGTCAAATGTCAGGAGACAAAAGGGTGAGATGCAATACCTTCATTTTCTCTGCTTTGTTTTTAGTTCAACTCACTAATAGTTGAAAACTGTTACCATATAGCTGTTCAGTGATTCCATTGCATTAGTGATCTCTGTGGACAAAAAATTCACCACTGTCTATGTTTTTCTTATGAACAGGCTTGGCAGAGAGGTACTAAAGTAATAAACAAGGAAATGGAAGCATATTGGATCCTCCAAAACTTCTCTTTTGGAGCAAGGACAGGGTGCATTTATACAGCATCTTGGAAATTCTTGCTTTGCTTTGGGATTGTACAGATTTCAGCATCCAGAGTTGATAAACGGTGAACTTCTATGATGGCAGGTTGGTCTGGACACATTCCCTTGTTTAAAAAAAAAAGTGTGCAAGGCGAAGAACCTCTCTTTAGTTTTGGTCTCCGTGATGCTTTATAGTGGCTTCCCCCTGAGGTCTTTGCTTATTCTTCTGTAGCAATAGTGAATTAGCTGTCAGTGGATGCACCGTGACTTTTCTTCCCATGCACCCCTAGTCCATGGCAAGAAAGATCCATGTGACTGTGGAGTTCTTTACACACACCTCTCCAAAGCTTTAGTGCAGCATGTTTTCCACAAATGGAGAAACTATGAGAGAAACCTTTTAATTATCTTTCTCATAACCTTAGTAACTGATGAAGAAACCAAGGATGTATAATACATGTTTTTGGATGCATGCTAATTGAGATTGAGGCCTAGAGGGCAATTACAGTTGCCTACAAGAAGTTATTTTTATCAGATTAGGTCTTCCTCAAACATTAAGCCCCCAACCTAGAGAATTTTAGTACTGCAGCCTTTAAAACCCCTGTCCCATTGCAATTCATACCAGTTTGTCTTAATGAATAATGAAGATGGTGCCTCCTATCAGATATTGGGTACAGTGGTGGCATCCTTTAACTTCCATTCTTTGACATCTCCACAGGTAATTTACTCACAGAATACATTGCCTTCTTATTTTGCTCAGTGCTTGCAAGTGTTTCTGTTTACATTTACTTACGCACTGTTTCGATTTAATTTAGTTGCAGTATCATCTGATCCTGGTCAATAATTTAACCATCTTGAGTAGCAAGCATGGGAATAAGTGAAACCAATTTTGACTAGCTTTTCCTCAGTCCAGTGAGTTGTCTGACAAGTCAAGACTGTAGTAAATAGGTTTTCAGGTTATTGACAGGCTCATGCAGAAGACGGAGCGCTGATTTCATTACATAATTCAGTGTCACATCCAGATGATTGGATTACACCTGTGCTTTTCTCTTAGGCAAAAATGCAAGTTTTTTGACTTCTAGTTTTTCCTTACTGCATGAAGAAATATCTAAGCATGCATATATAAGCATATGTGTATACACTTAATGTGTGTTTGTGTGATCGTGGCTTTTGCTTCTAGTCATGTTCTGTCTCCTTCTCAGTACAGTATACCTGGAATAACTACATGAAGGCTGCTGACTGCAGATCTGGCTTGTCACTGACAGGTTCAACCTCTACTATTATTTAAATATAAAATAAATTATTTTAAATAAACATATTTGTATTAATTTTGTGTGTTAGCATTTATTTCACAGGTGTATACATAGGCACATATACATTGCCACATTTCGTTAGAGCATTAACATGGCTTTTTTTATGTCCATGATGAAGTGCTGTGATTTCACTGTGATGCAAGTGATATTTCTAATGTGTTATTGACTGCCTTAGCACATTGCTGATATAACGAGGCCAGCAGCATTAGTACGATTTAGGCGTTTTGTTGCCTGTGACTGATTCAACCAAGGTCATTTCTTGTTGGACCTTGAAGATGTTGACCTTCTAAGTTGAAGCACTCTGAATTCCTTTCGTACTCTCTTGTTTCTGGAGGATGTAATCAAATCATTCTTAATCTAGTCAGAAGGTTAAGGGTTGTTGCTGAGACCCAGTTATTGATGGCACAGGACAGTCAACTTCCATGTGGTGCTCGTTAACCCTCCTCTGGTAAGACATCTGTTTCAGCATCATGGGTAAACTAGTGGTTCCAGGTCTCATAGAATCATAAAATGCACTGGGTTGGAAGGCACCTGTAGACTTCAAGACCGCCAAGTAGATCAGGTCATTCAGAACCCCGTCAAGCCTGACCTTGAATATGTCCAGGGGTGGGACCTCCTACCTCTCTGAGCAAACTTTTCCAGTGGTCCACTACCCTCATAGTAAAGAACTTCTTTAATGTCCAATCTAAATCTCTGGTTTAAAACTGTTTCCCCTTGTCCTATCACTACAGACATTTGTAAATAGTCCCTTCCCAGCTTCATTGTAGGTTGCCATCGGGTACTGGAAGGCTGCTATAATGCCTTCTTGAAGCCTTCTCTTCTCTAGCATTTGAGCTTGTTGAAGCCCACATGATTGGCCTCAACCCATTGATCCATTCTCTCTGGGTCCCTCTAAAAAGCTTTCCTACCCTCCAGCAGATCAACACTGCCACCTCATTTGGTATTGTCTGCAAACTTAGTGAGGGTGCTCTCAATCCTCTCATCAAGACCATTGATATTAAAACAGGAGTGGCCCCAGCACAGAGCCCTGGGGAACACCACTTGTTCCACCAGCCACCAGCTGGATTGAACTCCATTCACTATCACTCTCCGGACCTGGCCATCCAGCCAGTGTTTGATCCAACAGAGTGTATGCTGTCCAGGCCTAGGGCAGAGTATGTCGTCTGTCTCATCATCTTGATTGGGTAGTCTGTAACAAACTCCTACCACAATATCTGCCTCTTTGACCATGGCCTTACCCTTCCCCTTGATTCTGGCCCATAAACACTCAATGCAAACATTTCCATTATTTAGTTGTAGACATTCTATGTCTCCCTGACACAGAGGGCCACCCCGCCACCTTGCCTTCCTTGCCTGTGTCTTCTGAAAAGTTGGTAGCCATGAATTGTATTGCTCAGTCATGTGAGTCATCTCACCACATTTTTGTGATGGCAGCTACATTGTTTTTTTGCACATTGCCCTCCATTACATTGTGTACATTGGTACAGATGCACTTCAGCTGGGCTAGTGGCTCTGCCACCTTCTTTGAGGGAGAAGCCCCAGTTCCTTCCAGACAGTTGTCACTTGCTTCAGTAGGTATCAGCCCGTTGGCTCTTGCATCTTTATTGTATCCTCATCCCCCACCTCCAGGGAGATGGCTGACTGCAAGGCCTTACTACCACACCGTCCCACAAGTCCTGGCATGCTGCTCACGGACTTCTCTCTAGCAAACCCACTTTAATTCCCATTCCCCTTCAAGACTAGTTTAAAGACCACTAGTGCTTGTTGCCCACTAGCGCTTGTCCCAGGATCCTTTTCCCCCTTGGAGATAGGTGTTCCATGCCCATTGCCACAAGGCCTGGTGTCTTGTAAAGCAGCCCATGGCCAGTGGCAGCAGCTTCTGAGCCAGCCATGTGTTAATCGTGTGTCTTCCTTTCAGTATTCTCTGACACTGAAGATTGAGAAAAACACTGCCTGTGGTCCCAATCTTTGAACTATTTGCCCCAGTGTCCTAAAGTTCCTTTTAGTCACTTTAGGACTTCTGTCCACAGCCTTATCACTACCAACCTGTATTACCAGTACCAGGGAATAATGAGAGGGACATGCCAGACAAGGGAGTTTCCTCATGATGTCTCTAACCTGGGCCCCAGAGAGGCTGCAGACTTCCCTGTAGGATAGATCTGGTTGGCATGTGTGGCCTTCTGTTCCACTCAGAAGAGAGTTGCCTATGACAGCTGCACTTGTTTTTTTTCCTAAATGCATGCAATCTTAATGCATGGAGCTGTCTGACTCACTGCAGGCAGCTCCCTGGATGGACCTTCATCTGTATCTTCATTTGCCTGGCTCTCAAGTTCCAGAGCCTCCTACCTGTTATGTAAGGGCATTGGGAAGATGAGGGACGCTGGGAGGGGATTCACCTCCTTCCCTGAACAGAGACCTGGTTCCATTCCCCCCCCCAACCAGCTCTACTCCATTGTCTTTGAGGACTGTTTCCCAGGTGGTCTTGGACTAACTCCCTGAAGAGCTGGATGTTCGCTTTCCCAAAATTCAGGGAAACTCAGGGTCCTGACTATGCTCCTTGTCTGACTTATGTTCCTTAGGACTGAAAACTCCACCAGTGCATGATTACTTGCAATACTGACTGCCTCCAGTCTTGATATTCCCGATGAGCTCTCCTGTATTGGTGACTATCAGGTCCAGGATTGCATCCCCTTGGGGACAGCTGTTTCCTGTCTTAAGAAGTTATCATCAAGGCAGTCCTGAGTCTCACTGATTGCCTAAAGCTTGCCATGTTACTTTTCCAGCAGGTATTGGGGTGATTGAAATCCCCCAGCAGGACAAGAGCTTGTGAGTATGATGCCTCCTGTAGCTGGAGTTAGGTGGCTTCATCAGTAAGCTTCCTTTGATCAGGTAGTCTGTAGTATACACCAAGCACAAGTTAATGTGACTAGAAAGTCAACCAGTTAACAGACTGTGTGTAAATGGCACCATGCAAGGACTTGCTGTTCCTTGACCTTCACTTCCAGTGGTGTAGAGTGCAAAACCATCTTGCCCTTACCTCGGTCTTCTAATTGATGCCCCACAGCTGAGAAGATGACACAAAACTCTGTTCAGGACACCTTGTGCTACTGTGTGAACATCTTTGCCTCTTGTGAATAAAATGAAAACTGTCATTTTGGATCAAATCCTGACTTCAACAGAAGTGCAGAATGGGAAGTTGTTATTGATTTTTTTTCATGAGGCCAGGATTTTGCCATCAGTTGTAGATAGAAGTTGTACTGTTTACCACTGAAATAGTGTTCCTCATGACCATCTCAGGCTATAAATGGAAACCTTCAGCATGTGAAGTTTTGCTCTTCATTGGATATAGTAACACTGGAGGAGAATATTGAAAAACCTGTCTACATGGAAACAGCCTCTGGATACTTCAGGCAGAGAAGATACAATACAAAAGGCACTCTCAACAGAAATAATTGTTGCATTGCCAGATGGTATAAGGTAATCTGGAAAGAAAGAGGAAAGATATATTATCTACCCCAAGGTGCTTTCATTGTGATTTGAATATAAAATGCATGAAGTCTTAGGTGCAAGTGTTGGAACAAACAGTGGCTTAGAGCTGTGGTTTTAGCGTTTTCTTTATATTTTTATTTTTTCCTGTATGTGTAGTTACAACCTGTCTGAGAAAGGAATTTGCTGGATTCCTGAGGGCATCGCAATTCCAGCAGAATTTGTGACCTTGGAACCTGGACTGTACCTTACCTGTGCTGTATGCTTGTTTTCCTGGTGAAATGCTGTTAACTGTGTTTGGAACTGCTTATTAAGATATGAGAAACTTTCATTTCTGTTTGTGCATGGTATCATTTTGGTATTTTTCTTGTTAATGAGGTCTGGTATCTTTTTGTCTCAAGTGACATGATTTCATAGTTGTCTTGTTTGTTTTTTCCCCTGCTTCTGGTATAGTTCAGCATTGAAAAAATACGAGAAAAGAATATTTTCAATAGGTTTGCAGGGTTCCAGGGATTTTCATTCCTGTGTATCCTACTTGTCCTATGTATCTAGTCCTCCCTCCAAAGCCTAGTAGCACCAAACTGAATTTGCTTATCACTGATAACTGGGTTTCTCTTTGCACTTACCCACTTTTAAATGTAATTTTGAAAGACTCTTGCACCTGATGGGTTGATTAGAGGGGAGATGAGCTATTTTCTTATTTTAAATACTATGAGCAAAATAAAAAAGGAAGAGGAAAAATCCCAGCTCAACCAAAGCTTGACATGATTTTAGAATGCATAACCTTGGGCAAAAAGGGGCAGTTACTGGAGTAGTTCTTGGGTAACCTAATTGTTTGATAAGCATCCTTGTCTGTTTAAGTTGCCGTTGGTTGTTGGAAACATTCCATTTTTAAATTTGTGCCTTACTGCATACCCTGAGGTATGTGTACAACCCACTGTAATTGCACAGTTTATTATTTTATTAATGAGAGCTGTGATAATGTGTTGGCTCATGAATTCCCTCCAGTCCAGGTATGGTCTCCTAATTGTCCAGGGTTCTGCAATTTTGTCGTTTTGTTGCAGGAATGGTAATGAAAAGCAAAAGCAGAGCCTTTACAAGCATAGCTTAAAGGACTCAGATGTTGCTCTACAGCCTGTGTTTGGTGTGTTATTGCAACCAAAGGCTGGAAAGGTAGGTAGGACAATTTTAACATATGCCTAATGAATAATTATAGAAGTGGCAGAAGTAAATTCTTAGTACATACTCTCAAGTACCTGAGATTTTGCCAGCTGGAATGAGAGGGATGCACACCTTAATTTGCCTTCCTAACCATCACAGAGCACCCCTTAGTACTTCTTTGATCTGGGTCTCTCCTGCCTGCCTGTTTGCCTGAACGGCTGGAAGACTTGCATTTTGTTTGCTGCAAGGCACACAACAGTGAGCAAGCATTTGGCATGCAACAGCAGCTCCTATTTTTAATGAGCCTCAGGGGCAGCAGGCATACTAGGGTGCTCATTCCCATGTTCCAGAAACTAATTCCGTGTGCATATACTAGATTCGTAGTACAAGAGCAGGGAGTAGCACCAGTAGAGGTGTGGTCTGTGGAGGAGTTGGGGAAATCCAGTTTACTTTGTCTGTAACTCTGGAAACAAAACTATCCTGTTTTTGCCATGGTAAAACACCACAACCTCAAACAACTAGCACTTCCTTCTTATTGCTGCCCAACTTTACTGGTACACTGTAAATCTCTGACCCTGGGTTTGCAAGGTCTGGAGAGCTCTCTGAGGACATTGTGGCAGCCTGCGTTCCTCCAGCGCGTGGGGGACTGGGTGACAGTGAGTTCCCACAGAACGTGTGGCAGCTGACTCCTTACTGTGGTAGCTGGTATGGTTTTACATGTCTTCTGAAACTGCTCATTACTGCACTTTGGCTCTTCTGCGAGGGCTTTTCATAGCTGTAGCCCTTGTAGCTTGCTGTGGCAAGGTTTTGTGATGGACAGATGGTATATTATGTAGAAATCCACTGTATTTTTGTGTCACTGATTTTTATTTATTTGTTTTGCTGTTTATCTTTCTCTTTTTTAATGTGAGCATATAGCATAAGTGCAGAACTTGGAATCGATATCAGAATTGCCTTTGCTAGATTAATCTTTGTATTTGTGTATGTGTGCATAATTTCACACTGATTAGTGTGTGCTTTCTGAAATTTTAGTAAACAGGATTTTGTCATTGGAACTCAAATTAGTTCAAAATACTGTAAGGATAAAAAAACCTGTGAAAGAAGATATTTGAAAGGAAAAGTAAAAGTCTTCTTAAACAAAGTTTTTGTACTCACTGGAGTACGGTTTTGTTTTTAAGTCAGTAGGTGTGTTTTCTGTAGCTAATCTTTGCTTTTGGTTTTTTTTTTTTTTTTATTTTTATTTATATGATCTGGTCAATTTGAGTGAAAGTACTATTCCCATAAGAAAAATATTTATTCTAAATATTATTGTTGCCTAGGATCTTCTTGAATTCATGAGATACAGAAGCAGTCAAGTTGATTTAATATTTTCATGATTTTCATAGTGTTTTCCTGTTGTTTCCATGAAAGCAATTTCAATAAGTGTTTTTAGCATTTGCTTTTGGTTTCATGAAATTAAGTTACCTGCTGACAACTGCAGGTTCTTAAACATGAATTTCAGATCTTTGTCTTGAATAGATACTTAATATTAGATACTGCTTTGTCTTGAATAGATAGTTGAAATAAACCAAATACTTGAGCAAGTCCCAAAATAACAACTTGCCCTATCTCCCATTTAGCTTCTCCCACTTAGCTTTTCTCCCACTTAACTTCCAAGACTTAATGTATTTTGTCCGAAGGATCTCTGTAAGTCATGATTTAAAAAAGATACAATCACGTGGTTTGAGTTCTGCTTGTCCATATCACTTTCTTATATTAATTTGTATTTTTTATGTGTGTGTATGTGTTATATAGACACAATAATACATATATACACTTGTATCTACATGATTGCATACACACACAACACTTTCACACTTTGAAACTTTCACACTTTATGTTTGTGGACACCCATACACACCTGAAATGCATGGGATCATACAATTTGAAATGTAAGGTTTATATTTTCATCCTATATTCAGTCCTTACAGCGTAAGCACAGTAGTGTTTTTCTTTTTGCAATGGAGTGTTTTCCCATTAGCTTCTGAGGCTACTTGTCCTCATGTCTGGAAATCCCCTGAGGTATGTGGAGGGATAGAGACCAGTGGTGGTGGTGGAGACCCACCTGGGGCAGGAACACTGCATGGGGCAGCTGAGTGTGGTAGATGAGAAGACAGATGATGGGGGATAATTCAGAAATTTCCCATTGCTGCCACTTTATGGGTGATTGGATTGTGTCCTTCAGTGGTGGGAAGTCTTTAATGCTCCATCCCATGTACTGCCATATTTTGGTTTGGTATCAGGCTCACACAGTGGAAAACCAAGCCTCCCACATTTCTGTTTTCTGCCACACATATTTTTGTAGATAAATAATTACCTGCTATCAGGTGTTTGGCAGATTAGACCTTGTCATCTTTATTTTCCTCATAAAAATGTCACAGGGTATTTTAATTATCTGTTTATAGGACTGGTTAAAACAATGCCACTGATGGGACAGTCCAACACAAAATTTAAATGGATTTTCCACTTGGCACTTCTCAAACATTCCTTCACCTGTATAAAGTGATACAATATAGTGGCTTTGTTCTAGGCATTGCAGATGGATTGTAAAGGCTAAAATTATAACTCTGCTCTTGTGGCCAAGAAGGTCAATACCATTCTGGGGTGGATTAGAAGGGCTGTGGTTAGTAGGTTGAGAGAGGTTCTCCTCCCACTCTACTCTGCCCTGGTGAGGCCATGTCTGGAATATTATGTCCAGTTCTGGACCTCTCAGCTCAAGAAGGGCCTCTGGGAACTGCTTGAAAGAGTCCATCACAGAGCAACAAAGATGATTAAGGGAGTGAAACATCTTCGTCATGAGGACAGTCTGAGGGAGCTAGGGCTCTTTAGCTTGGAGGAGAGTGAGGGGTGACTGCATGAATGTTTATAAATATGTAAGGGGTGAGTGCCAAGTGGATGGACCCAGGTTCTTCTTATTGATGCCCAATGGCAGGACAAGGGGCAGTGAGTGGAAGTTGAGGTATAGGAAGTTTCATGTAAAAGTGAGGAGGAATTATTTCACTGTGAGGATGACAGAAGACTGGAACAGGCTGCCCAGGGGGGTTGTGGAGACTCCCTCTCTGCACATATTCAAGACCTGTCTGGATGAATTCCTTTGTGATCTGGTGTAGGTGATCCTGCTCTGGCAGGGGAGTTGGACTAGATGATCTTTTGAGGTCATTTCCAGCCCCTAATATTCTGTGATTGTGGGAGTTTGTGGGAGTCTGTAAAGGTGTTAAATATTTTAAGGTAGCCAACTTTAAGTTGTTTCCCGTATGTATTTGTACTTGCCACAACCAACTTCTGTCTTGGTGTGGAAAAAAACATGTTTTCATCAGGGCAATAACAGTGAGGCTGGTGCACAGTTTGCATGTGTCCCTTTGCTTTAAGTTTCAGACTTCAAGTGAAAAGACACAGCACAACAGATACAGCTGTTTTTAAAATATATGACGGCCATATTTGACCCTCAAAAATGTACTGCAAAAGAACCTCAAACTGTGGTAGAGATGGTTTAATACCACTCTTCAACTAACGTAAAAGTAAGCTACAGTTACCTGAATATTAGCTTTCACAACGTGGATGGATGTGTGAAGACACTGCTTTTCCTTGTTATATTCTCTGCTCTTTAACAGACATTATTGAAGGAGGCAGCCACTGATGTGTGAAAAATAACTGTATGCTGCTGCTGAATGGCTACATAGTCTGGCCACGTGCTGCTGTTGTGCCATGCAGCAATTTTCTCAGTATGGTCAAAAGTAGAGATTGAGAGTGCATTTGTTTCTTTCTTGCATTTGAGGCTGGTTGACCAAGCTTATTCTGAGTGAGTGTGGTACTTTATGGTGAGATTTTGGTAAAATCAAATGACTCTCATGTCTTGTGTAGGTGCTGTGCGCCGTGAACACATTCTTAGAGTACTTTGAAGGGTTCATCCCCTTTTTCATTCTTTTGAGAGAACATCACTGCTTACACCCATTGATGTGTATGATATAGGTTGGATTCTGATCCAACACCCACATTTTTAAGGATCAGATTATGATCACTTTGCTCTGATTGAATTAATCCAAACCATCTTTGCTGAAGGTAATGCTGCTTTGATTTGATGCAGAGTTAAAATCAGATTTTCTTCCTCAGAGTGTGTATTGTGTACTGCAAATCATTGCCAACATCAAAGACTTTTTTGTTTGCCTTTATTTTTTAATATTGAAAAAAAGTCCTGATGATTAGTGTTCTAGGGAAAACCTTCCGGATCAATTCTTCAAGGTAGTGGCAGAATAAAATATCTAAAAAATATTATCTTTGACCTTCTTTTAGTAAAATGAGCGGTTTTGGTAGGCCAGTGGCATTGCATATATCCCATGAAAGGTACTATTTATTATGACTCCAAGATACAGAGTAGTGGTTCCCTAGTTTTAGTTCAGATACTCTCAGTTACTAGAGCTGAAAGGCTGGATTCAGTTCTCAGCGTGACCACAGGGTGGTTATTGCAGAAGCACAGCAAAAATGCTCCTCTTCAACTAGTGATGGTAGTATGAGATGAAAACCCAGAAAAGCATTTTCCAGTCTGCTTGTAATCTGTTTCACTGAGGTTTCTTAAATGAAGTACCTCTGTCTGAAACCTGGCTTTTATTGAGTGGAGCATTGCTACTGTCTTCAGTGTACAGAGGAAAACTCTAGTGGCCTGGACACTAGAGGTTGTTGCTGGGACTTGTGTATTGTGGACTGACTGTATTTGTCATTGTGTCATCTGAACAACATTTTAAGATGTTATTCAGAAACTAACAAAAATGTGTCTTGCAAGTGAGAGCGTACTGCAAGCCCGCGCATCTCTCTGCCCCAGGAGTATCAGCTATGACCAAACTATTTCCTATGGGTGGTTGTTCAGACTGCTCTTTAAAGCTTCCAGTGGTGGAGATTCTGAAACCTCCCACATGGTCGTGTTGGGATTCTTAACAGTTCTTTCCACTAAAAAAGCCTTTCTAATGTTTCATTTAAGAAGACAGTAATAGTGGGTAGGACTGCCATCCAGGTTCTCCCTAGGCTTGCCAGGTAGGTACGCTCATTTTACTTAGAGTCAAATGGGCAGCCTGTGAGACAATCAATTGCCAAATGCTAAACTCTCACATCCCACTACCCAACTCCTATACCTTTTCCTTAAGCTAGGCCCTTACCTGCTTTAGAAAGGCAGAGACAAAACTGAAAAGAAGCATCTGTATTTGCTTTGCTGGGTTGTTAGCCATATCTGACAAGGGAATCCTGTAGTTTTACACTCTAGTTGTGCCTGAAACACATTCACAAAACATGTTTACTCTGTGGGATCCAAAAATACGTAAGCCTTGATTTCCAGATGCTGCAGACGTATGGGCTGTAGTGAGAGCTTAGTGCATTTCTATATTGTAGTAATATTCCTACACAAGCTGTACAAGGAAAACAAGAGCAGCATGGCTCCTGAGCAAATATTGTTTCTAGTCACATACGATATTTTGCAGCTGAGCCTGGTAACATGCTGCTTAGCTGTTTTGCTATGCAAGTGCAGAGAACTGCTGTTAGCAATAAAGCCACTGCTGGTTTCTCCTCCAAAACCTCCCTCCTTGCAGTGCATTGGAAATGACTGAACTTTGGCCCTCAATCTGCTGACACCCTGAGGGAGTGTAAATGTAATGACGTCTTTGCTTGTTTCAGCTGCACAACAGGAAACGCTCATGGCCTCCCCTTCTTCCTGCTCTGAGAAAGTGCTGCTTTTTTTTTTTTTTTTTTTTTTTTTTTCCCCTCCCTCCCTTCCCCTGCAGTCTAGTGGGCTGAGACCTAGTTTCAGGTCTGGGCTCGGCAGCCAGCTGGTGCTCACACAGGGCCCCCACTGCTACTGCCTTCTTGCCGGTGCAGCCCTCCCGAATGCTGTGCTGTGGTGATGATACCAGAAATACAAGCAGTTTAATTTTTTTTTTCCTTTTTTTTTTCCTCCCCCATCTCATTTCTTCCCCCCTGGAGAAGTGATCAAGAAGAGAATAGTTATGTGGCAATGGCTTGCTCCATCGAGCATGTCACTGGATACAGCTCAGCTGCAAAGACCAGGATGGTCAGGTGATGATTTGCCTTGGGGACACCACACCACTTGCGTAATATAGAGGACAACCCTGTCAGGTGGGCATTGAGAGAGACTGGAATTAGATCCCGATACTGCTGAATAATGCTGACTCTACAGAGTCTGAACAGATTTCTTTGCCTTGCTGGGAATACAGAGGCTTGGTTCTTGCAGAGCCTTGACAGGAAACCTGCTTAACCCTCTCTGGCTGCTGCTTTTACAATTTGTAACCAAAACAGGGATATGAGTAAGAATGGTTATTGAGAAACACAAGCATTTTGCAGCTGACTCAGGGAGGAGGATTTCTTCTCATCAAAGTCAGCCAAAACATTAAAGCAATACAGTGTTCTGGCAAGTGAAATTAATTGATTGAGTATTCAGCTGTTTGTTATTCTCTAATGATTGAGGGGGATGGGTCACTGTTTAAAAAAAAAAAACCAAAAAAACTCATATGCAGTAGGAATAATGTCTCTTGTGGGGTGGGAAGAGGCACCAAGTAGTCCAGAATCCTGAATTTGAAAGATTTGATTAACTTTGAGTATAAACAGTGCAGTTGCTTATTAATTTGTTTAATGTTGCATAGGCATATTACTTGAGAAGCAGCTTTTGTCTGGGTTTTGTAATGACCGAGTTCTGATTTACCTCATTAATTTATCACACTACCTACCTAAATAACTGTTGTTTTTAAGAAACCAGAGTTATGTAATGTGGCTCATGCCTGGTGAGATGCTTGCAAGCAGGGAAAAACAAGCAAAATCAAATAAATAGTGGCACTCAACCTTTTGCTGGATAGGAGGTGGCTGGGTTTTGAAATTAAATACTGTGTGTTGGTACTTTCAGCCATACAGACAAGGTCCAGTTATCCATTGTGAGGATGCGTTTTGAAACAAAGTCTTGGGATGGGAATGTTTAACAGACAGAACAGTGAATTTGCTCAGGCATGTGCAGTCCTTGGGGTTTTTTGTATATGTGCATGCCAAATTCCACACACCCACCCTCCCCTCCCCGCCCCCAGATCTCACCAATTGTTTTTTCCCTTGGAAAACCAATACAGAATAATAAATGGGAAAAGTCTTTGAAATGGAACTGGTTTCATGTTTAAAAGAAAATAACCTGATGAGCTGTGATTGCCCCTATAAAGTGGTATATAAATCTCTTCTTTTAAATATGCCCCTATAGGGTCATTATACATGTATGCAATACAATAGTCCTCTGTCTCAAGAGAGTTTACAACCAGTTTATGGAAAGGGGAAGCAAATGATTGTATGGATACATTAGAATAAAAGCAATTGATTTTAAGTTAAATTTTCCTTTGATGATATTTCCTTGACAATTACTCAGTTTTAATCTTCAAAGTCACGCTGAGTTGTTAAGACAGGGCTGACTTTTTGCTTTAGTAGCATGGATATAAATATTAAATAATAATATCAGGAAATAATGATGTGAGAATAACTGGTCTTTGGAAAAGGAGTGAGTATAATTACTTGTTAGGAAAGGAGTGGGAATAATGACTTTTTAGGAAAGGAATGGTTTAGTGCTTCTGAATTTCCCCTTAAAACTGTCCTGTTCCTTCTCATTTTGACCAAATAATTCTGTATTTTTCTTTCATCTATAAATGAATTAGTTGTGAACTGTCGTGTAGGGTTATTTACTATTGTATTCTGAGATGTTACTGTTATTAACAACAAACACTCAAGAATGAGTGCTGATATTTATGGTGTTTTCTTAAATACTACCCTACATGCATATGTACACAGAGGATGATTATGCATTGGTCCAGACAAGAGCTGAGATGCTGTAATGAGAAACAGTTACATCTGTAAGTGGCTTCTGTAGCCAGCACCACTGCTGATAATCTCAGCACAGAGAGGAGATGAACAAGCACAGATGGAAGCATCTATTTTTTCACATGGGAGGCCATTCAGGTCATGGCCAAGGGATGCCCAAAAGGCACTGCATAGAAATGGGGGCTGCCTTGCTCTCATTATGTCCTTATTTTCCAAAGAAATGCAGGATTTCTCATGAACTGTCAGCACAACATCCTTCAGAAGGAGCTTGCTATTTTTATGAGAACTTACAAGAAATTTCAGTTTGCAGGGGAAGTTTCATTTATTGTTCTGAATGACTTAGTTCTATGTAGTTACGAAGTCATGTGTTACTTTTACATTGGCAGAAGCTGAGAGCTGGGGCATCTAAGGAGTGGTACATAAGGACAGCAAGATCTGGTAGGTGGAGTAAGGCCTTTTCCTTAATCTGCATGACGATAACCAAATATGGAGTTCATCAAATGCTTTCTCTTCGTATCGACTCCAGTACACACAATCACTAGAAGTGACCTCAAAAGATCATCTAATCCAACCTCCCTGCCAGAGCAGGATCACCCATACCAGATCACATAGGAACGCATCCAGGCAGGTTTAGAATATCTCCAGAGAGGGAGACTCCACAACCCCCGTGGGCAGCCTGTTTCTGTACTCTTTACTTTTGAGTCAATACTGTGTTTTGACTTACTAATACTTACGTCCTTTCTGCAGCTCCACTATTTGCTTAATGCAGATGAATATTATGTAGGGCATCATATAAAGTTGTTGATATTTTTCTGCACACTGTCAGTAGTAACATGGGCACAGTTTTCCTGTGTGGTTAATTAGGAGACTTTAAGAGTCATTCACTTGAATTTCCCTTTCATTTATGGATGAGAAATCCTTATGTGAAGAGCTTAAACTTCCAAGGCCAGGGAGGTAGGAGGGAGCAGTGGAGCCCCAAGGAGTTTTCACCCCGCATTTTGGTAGAGTCTGTGTAATGACCATAGCTGCAAAGGGGGATGTTTGCTCTCTGCTGCATTACATTGTCTGACAATAACCTGTACCTGCAGGCCTTGGCTGGAGTGTGAATGGGAGCGAGCTGAGGGCTGCCAGGCAGTGAACTAGGGTGTGAGCTGTGGCTGTGCAGGCACACAGGCACTGCTGGGCTTAACGCCCCTGGGGAGCAAGAATTGTTCACCACCTGCTGTGAGAAGTGTGGGCTGGCCTTGATTTCTGGGTGGAATTTTTGTTGAAATAAGTGTTAACTGAGTGAGTGGAGTGCAAGGAGACTATGGGGCTGCCTGATGAAAGAAAGTAATTGCTGTGGCAGTGATGGATGGGTGGGAAAGGGGTGTATATATGTGTGTGCAGGTAGTGACTTGTCCCTTCAAACCCAGGAGTATCTTCTGATTATCAAGTTGTTCCTGTATTGCAGCAAAACTTGAAATAATTACCAACTCTGTTTCACCATTAAAAAAAAAAAAAAAGGTGAAATTTGCACTAATTATTTAACTACAAGGGATGGTCAGCATGAAAATGCCTAGGTGGAAACTATGATTAAGTAAAGGAGGAAAATACATTCCATGTTGCACTTTTAATATTTAATGTTGTATTTGTATTTCATTACCAGTCCATCTGCAAGAAGTCTTCTCCTAGATAGAAGCAATTGTTTTTAAGAAAGAGAATGGTACAGTCAGGCTGATAAAAACAAATTTTTAGTCTGAACAGATTAAGACTGGAGAGTTTTCATAGAATCATCTCATTATTGCAGCCTTACTTTCTCCTAACTCTGGTTATGCTATGAGCCTTGTGTGTATGATCTCCAGTTTGTCTTGTGGAAACATAAACATTCTGTGGCTTCCCCTAAGCTACACTGTGAGAAATCAGCCCTTAAGTAATACTGAACTTTGTATAAAATATGTCCTGAGCGGGTATGTGGTCTTGGCTCTTTGTCACAGCAATGGATTTCATTGCCTGGTTCCTGTAGTTGTACTTGTTGCAGTCCCACACAGCCTGTCCCCCTGTGAACATGCTGCTGCTTTGGTAGAGAGAGATCACAAGTCAGAGTGGCTCTGCTTTTTGTGGAGGTGAGAAGCAAAAGCTTTTGTACAGTTGTAGACAAGACTGTCTGTGGGGAGTGGGTTGAATGCGCCATCAGTCTTACCAAGCTGAGTTCTACACCATAGTGGTGTTGTCATCGTACATGTTTCTTTGGAGGCAGCAATGCAACAACACTTTTGTGTTTTAGAGAACTTGTTTGACTGTTCAAAAATGTGTGCTATCTTTCTTTACTCAGCTGACCCTGACTTTGAACCTTCCCAATGACTGTAGTGAAATTTTGCTTTTTGAGTGTTTTCTAAGTGCAGCATGAATGATTTGCTTTTTCTGCATGGAGCGTGCTTGCTTGAGCGGTTACTTTCCACAGTCCTGTGCTTGTAGATTAAAATCCTTTCTGTTGTGGTCATGCCAGTTCAATTTCTTCTCGATTTTCTTAGTAAAAAAAAAAAAAAAAAAGAAAAAAGAAAAGTATTCTACTGAAGTGTCACTCCTGGTGATTTGAAATGCTAATAATAATTTTTTAAAATGATTTTTGTAAGAGACTCTGAAGGCTAGAATGACACTGTGCTTCAAGGTATGTTTTATTTCACACGTAAAACTGCTTTTAATGAATGTGTTTGCACTTGAGATTTGAATACTTTGCATAAGAAGTAGAAATGACAACACCACATGGATGGAATATACTTCTTAGTTTATTAAGGTGGCATGTTTTACTGTCTGTGATGTGCAATTGGACAAGTGCAATGCTACTCAGTTTTCAATATTTACTGAATTCTCTACCTGAGGAAACTTGGTCTAGCAACTAGCAGGCTAGGCAGGAACTTAAGAGCTTCAATCCTCAATTCTACTGCACTGTTCCTGAGTTTGGAATAAGATTCATTTCTCGACACCTTACTGATTTTCATGTGATATTATTCATCAGTATGAGTTAGGCACAAAAATACCATCATTGTGCAGTGTTTATGTATTCCTTGTCCATGGAGATTTCATATAGACAGGTGCTGTATTCTGCTATTGATTCATAGATTCATAGAATACTAGGTTAGAAAGGACCTAAAGAATCATCTAGTCCAAGCTTTCAGGGTAAGAATATAGTTAAGTTAGATGGCTCATCACCCTGCCAAGCTGGCCCTCGATACTGTCTAATGTAGGGGAATCCACTGTCTCCCTTGGGAGTTTATGTCTAATTTATTCTATTGTCTAATAGTTTGAGTGGTGAAAATTTTATTTTCTGGCATCCAGTCTGAATCTCCCCAGTAGCAACTTGTACCCATTACCCCTTGTCTTTACCATCTGACTCTTTGTAAAATGGGAGTCTTCCTCCCCTTGATACCCAGCCTTTATGTACTACCACATGCTTGTGAGATCTCCCCTAAGCCTTCTCTTCTCAAGGGTGAGGAAACCCAGTTCTCTCAGCCTTCCTTCATATGACAGATCTTCTTGTCCTCTGATCATTCTCTGGACCCTTTCCAGCCTGTCCACATCTTTCTTGTATAGTAGGGATCAATAGGGAGCCAGTAGGAGTTTTGTGCTAACACCGATTGTGGGATTTGAACCTGTTTCGTTTGTGTGTCAGTTTTTATGTGACCATTCTCAGAGCTATCATTCCTTGTGCTGTTTACTATAAGAACCTCTGCTCCTAGTATTTATGCTATTATAGATCATACAAGTCATTGCAGAAGTCAGGGTGCACACTGTTTTGGAGTCCAGTTCTGTCTACTTAAGAGCAAAAATAGCTCAGCTAAGGTACAGTGAGCAGCTAAGGTATTAGAGAAGGGCAACGTGCATGGATCAGGATCCAGATGTTCAGTACAGTGTTTAGAAAAAGGGTACATTTTCCTCTCAAACAAATTGGTAAATTTCAAGGTGGAAATTTGTAATGCAAGGCTATGTTGTGGTGAGTGTTAGGGTGAGCAGCAGCTGTGCAGAGCGGAGAGAAGAGATACTTCTGTTGAGTGGGTACATATGGCCAGTGCAGAACCTGCCGATTTTATTCTGTGCAACTTGTTGAAATTTGCATTTTGAAGTTCAAAAGATAACTGCCTGAGCAAAGTCTTGCTTAGGGTAGCTGTTGGGGACACCACTAAATGTTTCGGGGTCTGCAAGGCACATCAGTACTTCATAAACCAGGAGAGTGACATTGGGGATGCTCTCAGCCTTACCTGTACTAAATCTTTGGACAGGTGTGAATCAGCTCAGCAGCAGGAACGGCCTGAAAGTGTCCCTGATTTATGCCTGGTGATGTCTGTACCTCTGTATTTGAAGAAAGCCTATTTCCTCTTATTTCCCTCCTGATCTGGGGTGTTGTGACTGAGCTCTGTAAACATGTAGAGGGAAATGGGAGGTGGTGGTAGGAATCAATATAGGTTAGGGATTGAGCTATTGGAAGGCAGAGAAGGATCTGGGAGTCCTGGTGGATGGGAGGTTGACCATGAGCCAGCAATGTGCTCTTGTGGCCAAGAAGGCCATTCTGGGGTGTGTTAGAAGGGCTGTGGTTAGTAGGTCAAGAGGGGTTCTCCTCTCTCTCTACTCTGTGCTGGTGAGGCCATGTCTGGAATATTGTGTCTAGTTCTGGCCTCACAGTTCAAGAAGGACCTCATGGAACTGCTTAAAAGAGTCCAGCACAGAGCCACAAAGATGGTTAAGGGAATGGAACATCTTCCTCATGAGGAGAGACTAAGAGAGCTGGGACTTTTCAGCTTGGAGGAGACTGAAAGGTGACCTTATGAATGTTCATAAATATGTAAAGGGTGAGTGCCAAGAGGATGGACCCAGGTTCTTCTTATTGATGCTCAATGACAGGACAAGGGGCAATGGGTGGAAGTTAAGGAAGTTTCATGTAAACATGAGGAGGAATTACTTCACTGTGAGGTTGACGGAACATTGGAACAGGCTGCCCAGGGGTGTTGTAGAGTCTCCCTCTGTGGATGCAAGACCTGTCTGGATGCATTCCTGTGTGATCTGGTATAGGTGATCTTGCTCTGCAGGGGGTTGGACTGGATGATCTTTTGAGGTCTCTTTCACCCCCCAACATTCTCTCATTTTGTGTGACTGTTAAGGACACCCATAGATGAGGCTGGATTTACACTGTGCATGTAACCTTTACCACATCCACTCATTAACAACACATACTTCTCACTAGTGTACATTTCTAAGAACATGTTAATCATCATTGCTACACTCACAGAGTGTATAGTCTTTCACAACCATACTCCAGTGGCTGAGCAGCAGGTGATGCCATGGAACCATGGTGCCCCAAAGTTCCCAGCTGCCAGTGTTGCACTGGTCAGGCTTGGACCTCAGCAGTGAGAGACGGCAGATCATGTGAAGCCTTGTTTTCTCTCTGCCGCAGTTTGACTTTGGTGGTTTTGTTTTGGTTTTCTTTCCTCCCCTCCCCACCCCCCATTTGCTATCTTAAGGCTTAGAAAGGAGGAATTTAAGAAATTAAACCGATTTTGGTACTGCTTATTTTGTTTTTCCTCCATGTTGTTAGTGATGCTTCTGGTATACTCAGCAGAATGTTGTGCATGTTGACAGTCCTTTCTGCTTCTTGTATCCTTTGTTGCTTGGATACCTCCTACACACAGCTAGGCCCATCTTGGACAGTTGGGTGAGTGCATTGCTTAGCGAATGAAGAAAATGCTGTAGCACATGGAAAATGTAGCATAAAGACCCAGTGAAAAATGAAGTCCACTGATACAAGCTAGATATATCTGGTGCTTGATTAGCAAACCTCCTTAATGAAACTAATTTTGGGCAGATTACTAAGTCATAGTGAAATTACTGGTCCTGCATGTGCTTCTGAAGTTAAACATATGCTTATATACTTTATGAATAGGAATGGCTTATTGGGATGGAGCCAACGTGGGGAATTTGGGGACTACTGCTGTTCTGCTTTTAGAGTATTTTACAAGAGAGTTTAAGGCTGTGGAATGACACCACCTGGATCCGTAGAACAATCTGCTCTTGTTCCCTGTGAGCTCCAAATTATTTTCCTTCACACATACAAAGCTGTACCAAGAGCTGCATTTAAAAACCCGTTTGTTGTCCATATTACATCACTAGGAAGGAAAATTTTAGACTTCTAAAATATTCTGGTTATGTGATCCATCCTGCTGTCATTTGTCTTTCAACTACAAGCTATTTCTTGTAGTTGCACTTACTTCTACCTGCTCAAATATTTTCCCTCTCACCAACAGATGAAAATGCAAGTTGTCTGAATTGCGAAAGTGGAAGCAGAATAGTGTATTTCAAAGTATCAGTGATGCCTGTATATGATTTAATATAATTTGTGACACATACATGATGTATCACAAATTATAGCAATTAAAAAAAAAATTACATCAAATTAAGATTATCATTCCAGTGCTGCTGGTTATAATTCACCTCTGCTGATGCCACTTTTCTGCATCGCGGTGGCAAAATCATAAGCATGGGTTTTTTGGCAGATGCATGGCTTTTCCATGGGGCAGCAGTGGAGTTCATCTGTCACATTTAGTTTTGTTACATTTTGCTTCAACAGCCAATTGTGACAGACCTGGAGAGACAATACCTTACTGTTTCAGGTTTGCAAGATTTTCTTTGCAACTGTAATGAGTACTCAGGAGTGTGTGTGTTTACATTTGTTACACTTTTGTGGTTTCTCTCCTACTGTTTTCAAAGCAATAGCTTTTCACTGAGGGCTTCAGGATATTTCAAACATTGTATTGCATGCTTCCCTGGAAGGCTCCACAGGAGTCATCAAGTGATGGAAGCTTCATAGCCTTTTCCCAGGGATATACAGATCAGGAACTTAGACCATCCATCTCATGATGGCTGGATAGCTAGGCTATAGATCTCTGTTCATGAGAAATTCAGGAAAAGCTTTTTTCACTGTGACAGCGACAAAACACTGGAACAGGCTGCCCATAGAGGTTGTGGGGTCTCCTTCTCTGGAGACATTAAAAATGTGCCTGAACATATTCCTATGTGACCTACTCTAGGTGATCTCAATGATCTCAATGATCAATCTCAATACTCAATGATCAAGGTCACTTCCAACCCCTAATGTTCTGTGGTTCTGTGATGCCTGTGATCTCTAATTCTTGTCAATGCCCACGTCCATCTTCATCCTCAGTGCTAGAGATGCATGTGTGAGCAGCTGACCAATCTTGTTCAGTTCCCAGTATGGAGAACACAAGAACCTTCACCACGTGTGGTTAATTATCTGTTAAACAGCTCATTTTAAATAGCTCGCCAGGACTTGTTTCCACTATCTAACCTCTAGACTCTTCTCCCAGTCTTTCTTCAACAATACAGCATTTCCAGAGATTCATATTACCAAATGTCAGCCTTGAACATCTGTGGCTAGAGGATGTAAAGCAGCAAGTATTTCCACAACTCGTTTTGGGTGATGTGTATTTCTATAAAATACACTGTATGTACTGTTTATTGATTTGTCCCCTGAATGTGAAGGCTCTGAAGTGTGGAAGTATGCCTGGGTTACTGTTTCTAAACATGTAATGAGTACCTGGTATAGGATATGTAGGAATCAAACTGCTATCTGCAGCAGTGGATTTTTGCAGCAATAATATGAGACTCAGAAGAGACTATTCGGGAGTGCCTGGATCTGGCAGGGGGTCACGGGGAGGGCTGGACACTTGGTCTGAAGCAGCTGCACACCAGGCAGCAAAGCTCAGCTCCAAAAACAACTCTAGCAGGGCTATCACCCAGTTGGTGCTTTTAGATGTCTTTACTTATAGCTCTGACATTCAAGTCCAGGTCAAAGATGGAAGACTGGTGGGAGAGAAGGTCATGAAGGCATTGCCGTGAGGCAATAGTACGTGTGTATATTTGAGAAACTTCCCACTCCTCTGGTTTTCTGCTCCTTCAGTACTGTACCCACCCAGATACAGTAGAAAGTACCTCCAGTTTTTAGGTATGCAGCAGAAATAATGAACTCCAGCTTCCTGTAAGTGCCTGTCTTCTGGGTGCAGTCCCTAGCTGTGTTCAGGCTGCTCTGTAAAAAGAGGCAAAGGTCTGGCTTGTGAAATGATGGCCAGGACACACTGGCTGGGTCACATCTGTGCTGCTAAGGCAGCCCTCCTGACGACAGGCATGTCTCTTGAGGAGATGATGGGAGTGGTCCAAAACCATGCTGAAGGCATGCTCTTGAACAGCATTTTGCAGTGCTCAAACTTTCTTCCTTTCCCACTTGTATTTAGCTCTGTCAGGGCACTGTGAACCTCATCTTCCAATGCCCTTTTGCATCTCTGCGCATTTCTTTCATCTGTGGATTCTGTACTGTCTTATGTGTCAGTGAGGAAGGTTTCTCCCTTAATATGAGTGCTGACAATCTCTGTCTTGCCTCTTTGAACACAAACTGGAATTGGAAGGAGTTTCTGGAAACAGAATATTTCTGAGATTGCTACCTCTTAGTTGAATGTCTGTAAGGAAATAATTAGGGGAAGACAGACAGGTAGACACAGAGTGACATTACACACAGTGTGATTACAGGCTTTTTTAACATAGTAAACACAGCTACGGAAGTGATTTTGAGAGTGAGACAGAATTTATTCCTTTGAGAATATTTTCTGGGTAGGAAGCTGTGTGAAAATGGTGAAATGTTGGAATTGTGTGATATATGTTTGTTTGTTTTAGTTATAGCAGCTATTATTTCCCCTGTGGTAATGTCTAAAATCTTCTGTGAAGATACAGGGTTCCTTGTCTTTACATCTTCAGACATACTGAATTTATAGTATAAGTACCTGATAGATGAAGAGAGGAAAGAAATATTATCACAAGAATCAGAGACAGAGACAGATTGTCAAATATTAAATCTGTGCAGCAAAGAGCTGTGTCTGTTTCTCAGTTTCTATGAGCTGGTAGCACTCCCAGCACCAAACATCACTTAGCAGCTCAGAGGTCAGTCTTACCATACTGTGTAAGCTTTTAGCTCCGTGTTAAACCTTTGCAAGCCTTTTTCCAGTGAAGCTTTTGACATATCTGAAGCTTATTACACGTGTCTTTGTGTTGTAATTCAGACATGAATTTGTTTTATTTGAAGTTTAAAGGTCCCCTCTAACATAAAAGCACAGTGATTGGGGGGGGGGGGAATTTATGGAATAATGTCAGATGGCTCTACTTTAAAAACTGTTACTCCTTTGCAAAAGTGAATTTCTTGTTTCTTTGTTTAGTAATGTATTCAGAACACTTGAAAGGAAGTTTTGGAATAAGGAGATTTCTACTCTGGGGTGGGGGGGCAGTATCCTGTGCTTTCCTTAGGTCGTGTCAGGCCATTGTTTTGCTTTTCTTATCGTGAAGATCTTGTGTCTTTATTCGTGCTCAGCTGTGGACTTGAATTTCCTGGAAGACAGTGAAATAATTAAGAATTAATACTACAAAATCATATGTTCTCTGCTTTTACCAATGTTTGTTTAGCTGAAAGCAGTTATGTGTATAGTAGTAAGTAATGTGGATTCATACTAGTAATAAGGAGTGTCTTGTATCTGTAGTTGTCATTGTAGCTGAAAAGAAATACCATTATTCTCTATAACTGAGAAAACAGAGACCAAGACATTCAAGGTCACTCATCAAATGGCAAGCATAACTGAGGTCTCCTGATTCCTACTGGTTTTCATCCCTAAATGCTAGGTGGTGTTCTCAGTGGCTTTGTCTCTGCTGGTGGATTACACCGTGGCAGGGTGTGGGAAAGGACATCTTTAATTTATTACTCTAGATGCAGCTGCTGGGGAGGATGGTTAGGCATGCAGGGTGGTTTTTCAACAGAAGAAGTCATTAAGTAGGTTGATTAATGTGGTGCTGGAGAAGGGAATACAATCTGTGGTTCTTGATCTTAAAATCTGGGAACTGCTGTACAAGGTCACACAGCATAGATATGATCCAGGTGTGAAGGAGTTAGGAAGAGCAGCACTGACAGTCTAAACTGAGAGTTTACATTGCTTTGCAGTTGTGTCATGAGGTGGAGGAACACCTCCCTGATGACTTCCTAATGGGATGGCAAAAACCTCTCTTTCTCACCTGGTGAATCTACCTTTGTTCTGGTGTGACAGAGCTGAGGCATTCATATAAGTGATATGAAGTGTGGCTTCTTTCGTCACAACCTATGAGGCATACGCTGGCTTTGCAAATAAGCAGAATTTCTAGCAGTAGCAGTGAGATGCCTTTCCTCAGAACTAAGTTTATTGTTAAATAGAAGGAGGCATGAGAAGGCAAGGCTTACTAATTCTCATATGCATTGGACTCTTGCTTTGAAATGGGTTCTTCCCTTCAGGTCTTCCTTGGGGAGGCAGTTAATTTGTATCTTTTATGCATTTTACCATCAATTCTTCAGTTGTCACCGTGTGCCTTTAGATCATGGCCATGGTTTTTGTGTGCTTGATTCTCTGTCAGCCACCAACACGCTGCTTGCAGACTGCACCATGAGTTGTAGATTGCTTGTCAGGTAGAGAAAGCGGCAGAAGTCTTGGTAGATGCTAGGAGCAGAACAAGGATGCTGTGGGTGAACCCCATAACAATGACAGTAAGTAAACAGCAGCTAGCAGATCTGGCAGCCTACCAGGCTGGCACAGAAACTGCCTCCTGCACAGATCTCGTTTTTCCAACTCAGGACCAACATGTCCTCGTACAAACAAAAATTAAAAAACTTCTCCTAGAGTATTGCAGGTTTTCCAGGGGATGACTCTGATTGAGGGAAGCTGGAGAAAAGACTCCTGCCAGAAGTTATACTGAGGCTCTCTTCTTCCCATGAATGACAACACTAGAAAGAGATGAAGCTGCACAACCATATGAATGTGCACAGTCTGAAACTCACTTTTCTGGCTCATCACATACCATCCTTTTATAGTGTGAGATGAAATGTCCAGCACCAACATTCAGCTGCCCTCAGCAGACATGCTGTTACCTTCTGTCTTAGTGCACAGCTGTAATCTCATCCTGAAAAATAAAATTTTACCTTCCACTTACCCTTCTGGAGACAGTTTGTTACAGCAACATGGTACTACAGACTTATCCTGCTTAATGTCAGCTAATTAAATTCTTTTTTTTTACTTTAGTACTAAGTCAATTTAATTCTGTCTTTCAGAGCCTGCAGAGACAGTTTTGACTCTCAGATGGGTTTCTGTCTGTGATTCTTGATCAGATCTCTTGGCACTTTTTTAGACTGACTCTCTGGCTGTCTTTTCCTGCATGTCTCTCACCTGTACTTGTGATGTTAGGGAACAGGTGTTTTTTTCTCATGCTTTCATAGCCGCAGCGTCTACTGTTGCATTTGACAACTTAGTCGGTTTAATACCTTTTGTTCTTTGAAATGAAAGTTCCATTGCTGCATCTGGCATAGAAATAGAAACGAATATGAATTAATCTTGGTGTTAGATCCTGATTTCGGAGATTGTTTTGCAAAAGCGTCACTCTTTGAAGGTTGGATATTCAAGTGACCTTCTTCCTCTGAGCTCATATACCAGCCTCTGGATGGTCATCCACATCGCAGTCCAAGTACAACAGCCTCCAGTAATGTTTACTATCTGTCACTCTCAATATATTTTGTGATCATTTAACATTCATGAAAATGAGAGGCAGAATAAAAAAAAAAAAAAAAAAAAAGTCAAAAAGAAGGAGAAAGGTTGAAGTAAACCATAGCATGGAAAAGAACGATACATCTGATTAATGTGTCAGTAGTGCTGGTGGACTATATCACATCAGAGACAACCTGTATCAGTAGTGCTGGTGGACTATATCACATCAGAGACAACCTGATGAGTATTTATGGACTTTAAATGCTCTCTGTGCAGGTCTTCAGCTCTGTTGGTGTGTCTGTGCTGTGTGCATTAATCTTAGTATTTAAAATAGGAGAGATTGCGTATTTGCTTCTTCACTGCTATACTTCATTGTAAGAAAGGAGTTCTTTGGGGTAAGAGAGTAGCTTATTGGTAGTTTAGCACTTATAAATAATAGTCTTATTTATAAATAATAGTCTTAAGATAGATAAGACTCAGTTTTGAGAATTGATACCATATTTATGTGCAGATACATTGACAGCAAAAAATATATTTCAGCTTCCATTAATTTTGCTAACTGTGCCTTATGTTTGCATTTCCTTAAAATATTGCTTGAGAAAACAAAGGTCTTAATTGATGGCAATGGAGATTACCACTGTCTAGCCACAGAAAATAAACAGTTCAGAAAAGAACTGTGTGTGTTTTCTTATAATCCTGTCTTTCTGCAGAGGCTATATTGATTTGTATGTTTAGTGCCAAATCTTTCTCCCACCAAGATTTCAAGTGCTGGGCCCTCAGTGTATTCCTGTCAACACTAGCTATTTCCATAATTGCTAGAACCACATACTTAAATACCTTCTATATAATTTCTATTTTCAGATTTCACGGTGGCTTCCATGCTTCTACTTCACCTAGAAAGACTTTGCCTTTGCTTTAAAGAGGCTCTTCTAGGACCTGCAATTTCTGAGTGTATTTTTGGGACTGTACTGTTTCTTTCTCAGTGAAGGAAAGGCACTAAGAAGTCGCTGTCAGAAGGAACTTTGTGAAAGATCTTGAAAGTTATCAGGTTCATGAGTAGTCAACTTGTAGTAGCTGCTTAGTCCATCCTTCTGCACTCCGCCAGAAGTGGCTTGCTTTGAGCAGTTTTGGCTTTCTCCTACACAGTCTCTGAGATCCGTACATCTCAACTGTGGGCACAGATGCAACAAGCACTGAAAACAGAGCATTAACTTGTCTCCTTGAAAATCTAGACCGTGACTTTGACCTGGCCAAAGAATAGGTTAAAGATTCAGTGACGAGATCTGAGCAAAAGAGAATCAAATGGAGCATTGTGAGCTCACTTCCTACAGGACACTGAACAGCAGGAAGCCAGTGGTAGCTGACAATGGCTACTGATTCACTAGAGATGAAAGGCTGCGTTTCACTTGGTTCCATGTACTGCAATATCTTTCTGTTCAAGGCGGAGCTACTTTGTGGTCATTCTTTTTAAGCCGTGTGGTGATTTAGGACTTCTGGTTTATTAATTTTCCAACAGGACCATTAACAGGCAGCAAGAAAAAATGAAGGAAAAATGTTTAAATTAATTGTCTAAAAAGTTCTGGTGGTTTTTTTGAAAGCAAAATGAAGCTATGCAAGTTAGGTTATTAGATGCAGTTGTTAGGGACAGATGGATTAAATTACTCCAAAAGAATCTGTAAGCAGAAAAAGAATGAGTTGCAGGTCTTATTGTATTTTCCTATTGAAGGCAGCTGGCCATGTTTAGCAGCATCATTCTGTGAGGAGAAAGGTACAAATGATTTCTCTATGAGAGAAGATTCTTTTTAAGCTTTCAGTGAGCTGAGAAAGAATTGCTTTTGTAGGTAGATCTGAGTAGGAAGCAAAATGTAAGCAGTTCAATAGAATGGATCTATTTAACGCTCAGAAAAATGTATGTTTTAGAGGACCTCCTTTATAACATCAAGTCTGGATGTGAAGGCTTAGGGGATGAATGCTCCTTAAAAATTCTAAGTGTACTTTGCAAGTCAAGTCAAAGCTGTCCACCAAATCTAGATAATGCTTTCTTATACTATTGTACCTCCGTGTATCTGAGAATGCAAATACCTGGCCATCTTTTGGGGTTTCTGAAAACAAGGGATTGGCAAGCACTCTGTATGTGTTTTCCGGCAGAACTTCACAGGCAGTTGAGTGTTTTTCCCGTGTCTATGCTCTGAAGGCCCTGTGTATTAGGTCAAAAGTACTAGCAGTTTTGTAGTGCTTCAGCTGTACTGCAGGCTCCTGCAGCCAGCCCCTTTGGCTCATACCAGGTCCCCAGCACATTTGGTGGTGCAGCCCTGCCATCATGTGCATGCTTGGTTCTCCCTGTGTCAGCCAACACGTGCATACACTTAGTGGTAGCCCCAAGCTGGATTCACATACGTCAGACCTCTGCGAGTTTCCCAGTGAGCCATCTGTTGCTTGAGCAGTCAGAGGTGTCTGTGAGCGAAAGGGAAGGAGCCACTGCTGGGGTTATAGAGTGGAGGCAGCTGAATGAACGAGGTGTGACTCAGCCTCAGCAGCATGCTGCAGTTGGGCAGCATAGGAACTCCCCATGCCCCAGTACAGAGCTGGAGGAGCTGCTTGCCTGCTGGGAGGGATGGGGCTCTCCCTAATGAAGGAGAGTGCTGCTGAAATCCTAGTGATGTGGCACAGCAGAGCACCCTGCCTTCTGCCAGCGCGGACTGCCACTGACCACTGTTTGGAGTCACTGCTCCACTGTCTTGCTCGCTGCAGCAATTCATCTTAGTGTATGGCACTTAAGTATGTGCATACTTAAGTGTATGTCTGTTACTCTGTGCTGATTCTGTTTTTTTCTTGCTTTAGACCACAAAGTACGTTCTTCCTAACTTAAACTGTACAAAGATTTACACTTGTTATTGAAGACCAAATATGGAGTTGTAGAAGACACTGACTTACTCAGGTGGCAGCAAATGAAGACGTATATGGTTGCAGTGAAGTTCATGACACTGGCTGGCCAGTGAAGCATAATGAAGGCAAGAGCCAAGCCACTTGGGAGTTCTGAAGAGTCAAAGAAGTGTTACAGTAATTAAAAAATGTAACCTGTGGCTGAAATTTTATAAAAGCGTAATTAAAAAAAAAAAAATCTCTGTTGTTTATCACACTTCCTCTTACTCTAAGATGAGATGCAGCTTGTAGAGCAGGAGGAAGATGAGCTTCTGTTTGGGGAGGTTTGATTTAAAAAGATATGACCCCAGCTTTATCTCTGATTTGACTTCTTATTGCTGTGGGTGTGTCTGTATACATGTGTGGGTGCGTTTCAGAGTATCCTGTCATATCATACACATTTTCAAAACGGAGAGAACCAAATTAATTTACCTTTTGCATCGATAACCAATGTATAGCTTTATCCACACCCTCATTCATTACAGGATGAGTCAGTATAACTAACAAACAAGAGTTTTTAATTCTTGTTTCAAACAATTAGTTACAGGGATACACAGTCCAAGAGGGTTTTCTTTTATTTGACGCGGTTGACTTTCAGATTGCCCACACCTATGTTGCCTGCAATCAGTTGCGATTTTACTATTTGTTTCAGTAACAAAACTTTTGGTTCTTAAATTGGAAAACTTGTTTGTTTGCTACCACGTGTCTTGTCATTGGAGAGAGTGCTGCTAGTACAAGCACTGTTTTTCCATATCTGCATTGGTTGCTAACAATATATATAAAATATTTAAAACCAGGCTTACCCATCAAGTGATTTGATACAATTCAATGATAAGGTGACTGTAGTCACCCATAGGAAAAAATGGTCTTAGGACTCCTTGATCTCAAGAGAACAGTTAATGAGGGAGCTCCAATGTTTTGTGTTCATCTAAACCAGTGATTTTCAATGCTAAAACATAAATGTTAAAAATTTAAAGTTAGAGGTAAACTGGCAACACACTGGTGAAAAAATTGTGTGGTTGTCAAGGACTCAACAAATGGGAAACCTGAAATTCTGTTATCAGTCTGCTAGAGAGTTACAGCTTCTGTGTTAGCATTGAAAATGAGTTTTCATTGCTTTAGCAGCATGCCTGAAATCTGGTGTGGATCAGTGGGCCAAAACAGTTTGGCTGCAGCAGGACGCTTTTGCTTGCCATTGTGAACAGCAAAATGTTTTCTTTAAGCCTGAGAAGAGCACAGACCCTGTTCATGCAAAGGAGGAATATATAAAAACAAATGTGTTAGCAAAGCTTGCTGTAAACCTCTGAATATGATGAATTTACTATCTGGATTTGTTGTTTTTCAGGTGGGACCCTCTTCTGATATGTGATCTACAGCAAGCTACTTTGAATCTTATGATGACAATGTTATCACTGCCACATCTCTGGGAACCAGTTATTCATAAGTACACGGTATGTAAACGTCTGCATCTTACATTAACCGCTGCTTGTTGGAACAGCACAGAAACAATAACATGAAGGTGCTAAAAGTCATTGAAGTAAATGTTAAGCCACATGTACTATCAATTACGCTGAGCTGTTCCAGCAGATGTTTATCTGCTGGGCCTGGTCTGTGTGCAGAATAGTGAACGGTTTCAACTTGAAAATGTATTTATTTACAGGTATCGGTAGAAACATTCTACTAATGTTTCCTTTGGATGAAGTTATACTGATACAGTGCAGATATGCAGATACACATATTATTCTCTTCCTCAAGCAGAAGGGGATGTGAGCTGTAGTGCGAAATGTTCTATGCTTTCACTGTGCTGCTGCACTTAAAGGAGTAGTGTTTTTGCATTTAGGAAAGGTCTTTAATTGCTTTTCTCCTTCATTCCATTTTCAATTTCTGGTCAATCTAAATTAGATTAATTTCACACACCAGTGAATCCCTAAAGAAGTGCAAATTAACTCAATTTTACCAAACTCAACCAGATGATGGCAGTTATTCCCTTGATGTTTAGCTTTACATCACCCACAATCTTTGACCAAAATTTGAATAGGAGTTAAATCCATATATTGAACCTTTTTTACTCACCCTGTATAAGGAACTGGAGATTGAGACCCACATCCAGTGAAGGGAGGCTATTTAATTTATGACCTGCGAGGCCAACAATGTAAGGTCACCGATAGCTAGCACGTTTTTCTTTTCTACTGTTCTCTCTTGGAATTGTTAACACACACTCAGGTCCTGTAAAACCATGAGCAAACTGGTTTTACGAGGGTGGTTACATCATTGTTTTATGTTCTGAAGTAGTTTGTAGCACATCACATAAATGTTAACATGGAGCATCTTCTTGTGATTTATGGTTCTGATGCAACTCCCACTGAAGCTGGTGGAAAAATGTTTCTTCATCCTGATGGGAGCTGAATTTTACTGAAGTCTTTGAGTAATGTTTCCTGCATGGAACGTTTTTCACTGATGAGCCACTTTTTGGAGATGAAGTCTTAAAGATACAAGCATAAAACAGAATTACAAGGAAATGGATTGCCAAAATAAGCTAAAAGAGGACTCAATTATTAAAAATGCTTGTCTAGCTTCAGAAATTATAAAGTGATGAGGAAAGATGACTGCTGAAAAGCTATATATCTGAGTTTTATGTGCTGCATTTTTCTGTATAATTCTAAAGACAGTGTTTGTCAGAAATGTGAATGATTTGCTGCTACACCAGTGATGTGACAGAGGGAAAGCAAAATAAAAGTCTTACAGGGAACAGGGAGGGAAGGTCATGCTTCATCAATCAACTGAGTGTGGTTTGGGAAAGCAGTTCACAACTCGGCTGACTTGTGTGCCAAATAGTGAAGAGGTTTCCAAATCTGGCTGGACTCTAGGTCACTTTGAAAAGAAGCTCCTGGAGGCGACATGTCCCTTTGAAGTGAGAGAGCATTGATTCTGTTTGAGTTGTCAGGGTTCCTAGCATGCCTGTGTGGCCACCCTTTCCTGGCCAAGTACCATTAAGATGATCCTTTGCAGAGGTTTTCTCTGCTTTTATTCACGTACTTCTGTCATCCATAGGGAAACACCTTTTCAGGAAGAATATAGGAATAATAATCTCTCTTGCTCTTGTTTCTTCTGAGTTGGTTAATTTTTAAACGTTTGGGATTGTTTGTTGATACATGTTTTTGTGAATAAATTATTTTGGTGTGTGCGAGAACATCAGTAACAGAAAACTGGTTTGAAGAAGGTGAGTTTTCTGTTCTGCAGGGGCAGTGGTCTGGATCGGACCCAGCAGGCCACCTGGCCTGCTTTCTTACCTTTATGGGTATGTCGTCATGAAAAGCATGACTGTGGCTTGGTTGATATTTTCACTTTTTTTGGTGGAATGCAGTTTTTTGCCAGTGGAGGGGACCTCACAGAGAGCTGAGGGCAGATGGTGAGAAGAGGTGATTGTAAAAATGGTGACCACTTGCAGATCTCTTGTGTTCCCTGGACACGAAGAGCAAGCAGCTGTCTTGCTGCTGTGCTTTAATGAGCTGTAGAGCAAAGAGTTCTGTCTCACACCTTGTGAAGCGTTTTCTGATATACTGTAATAACCTTCATAGGTTTGTCATCTACTTAAATCAAAATGAAATTTCCTTTGACCAGTGAATGCAAGAGTCAGAAGGAAGTGAAGGTTTTCATGTTCATTTTTCTCTTTGGGTGTTATTTTGGTTTTCCTCTTTTGCCAGTTCTCATATAGCATTGCAAACATTTCAGGAAAGTAATCTGTAGGAGCACAGCTCATAAAAGATTGTCCTGCAGGAGGATGAGGTTCTGCTTATTACAGAAAAGCTTCTGAGACAGTCACAGCTGAAAAGATTACATACTTCCACAGGAAATTAAATCTGATGTAATATAGTGAAAGAATGGCAAAATGGAAAGGGCATATATAATGTATTTGTGATTATTAAGTGGTAGAAAAAACGAAAACTTGAGATCCAATAAAGTGCAAGTAATTTAGATATAGATAGAAATTTCCCTGTAGTTTAAAAAAAGTTTGGCCCTCCACTTTCCTTTACCCTCTCTCGCTGGTGTTATCTCACTGTGGAAAATCATTAATGTCCTGTAAAATTTTGTCAACTTTTGGGCATGTTAGATTGTAAAACAAGTTTTAGAGAAGCCCTGTGGAGCATAGTTAGGTTGCATTCTTGAGCAAAAGGTGCACACGTTACACTGGACTGAGAACGAGAGGCAGGATCTTCTTTGGTTGATTCTTATCCCATGCGGACTTGCAGTACTGACAGCGGAAGAAAGTTTCCTTCCCTGTCTGACTGTGCCCGTTGCTGAGGCACAGTGTGGTGCTCAGTGGTGGGTGAAGTCCAAACCTCATTCTACTGACTGGAGGCTGGTGTCGTGGGTGCAGTCAGGGTGCAGGCCTACTGGGGACCATTCAGGTGACATATGCTGAAGAGATCTGTTGGTACCAAGGTCCTTGCTGCTCACTCAAGGCACAGACCTTCCTTGCCTTGAGATCAGCATAGGCTCTGTGGTGAACTTGGGAGCTTCATGGCCAAATGTAAGTTTTCTTTCAAAGGGGACAGTAATAACTTGCAACATGTAAATAATTTTTCCTGTAAGATCTGATTACCTGCAGTTGGAAAGAATAAGCAGAACTCTTGCAGATTTAGCTTTATTAGCCATCATAAATCCTTTCCCTTTTGACTCTAATCAGTCCCTGGAGTCCTTTTAATGATCTTGACATTGGACTGGCCTTTCAGCACAGCACAATATACATTTTCCTGTAAGCAGAAAACTAGTAGCAAGAGCTTTATGTAAATTCAGGATAATGGACATAGCCATGGAGATGTGTGACTTGTTGCCAGTGAAAGGAGGAGAAGGAGCTTATTCTGCCAGTATGGCTCTTCCCTTGGCAGAGGGCTGGAGAGGGGACCTGAAGGTGCAGGTGCTTGCAGGGTCTAATGTGCATCTGCTAGCACCTGGAAGCGGGGAGCCAGCCACTGTCCAGCCTGCCCCAGGCAGAGAGGCAGAGGTGCTTTATGTGTCTTCTTCTGCTGGGAAGAGAGAGTGACAGCGGGGACCAAACCCTTCCTGAGAAAGCCCCTCTAGGAGTAGGTCTCAGCCTATGTCCATAAGGCAGCAAGCTGCCAGAGCTGGTGACCTGACTCAGCTGTCCAGAGCTGCTGGCTGAGAGGAGATTGCTTGTGCCACAGAGACTGGGCAAGCCTACTTGAATGGAGGCACTGGGTGAATGGATCTTTTATGTGCTGGGAGTGATGCTAAAAGGAAGGAGTGTTACCAGGTGGTCGAGGAGCAGGCACCTAAGTAACAAACACCTTCTTGATAAAATAACTACTCGAATTTTGCCTTTCTGTCCAGCCTGCACGCAAAATCCCCTGGAAAGCAAGAGGGGAATTCCCCAATCGGTAGTCTGTCTGTCTCTCTACTGTCCAGGAATTCATGGGATGGAGAAGGCATCCCAAGAATCTACCCCCATAGGCAGGGAAGCTAAATTCCCTCTTGTTTTTCCTTATACACAAGTCAGCAAGTTTCTTCAGCAAATGCTTTAATTTTGAGCTTAATACTATGCAAATATTTAACTTTGGACTAGAAAACCTGAAACTGGCTTCAGCTGATGGACAGGCTTCCAGCTGGTTTGCAGGTATGGATCCAATGTTTATGTACACGGATGATTATTTGTTCAGTTGTTTATTTATTATGGCAATCTTTTTACAATGAACTTTGATATTTGTCTGCCCTGTTTTTACTTTAAACATAAAAATCTGTGTATTTGCAATGCTTGTACAGCCATATTCAGGAGCTTTGGCAAAAAAACCCTCAGGTCTACTGAAGGTAATCGTTGAGTCTTTAGATAACAAAGAGTTATGCTGACTTATTGTTTTCTTTAACCGAAGTGCCCAAAGCTGTGCTTACCATTGAAAGCATGCTGGCCTGGGTTGTGGAAAAAAAAGAACAAAAAAAATATTTGGAAAGATCTAGAGCCTGCTGCAGGAGCTTTATACTGCAATTTGGTTATCCGGACAAATGAGTAAGAAAGAATATTCAGAAGGACATCAAGAGCATTAGCAATAAATATGTTAACTAGGTTTCAAAATCTGCTTAAATGGTACTGTAATAGATAAGTTACTTTTCCCGTGGGTCCAGAGGAGAGCCACAAAAATGATCAAGGGGTTGGAGCACCCCTGCTACAAAAACAGGCTGGGGGAACAGGGGTCGTTCAGCAAGAATGATGGAGAGAAACTGTTTACAAAGGCCTGTGGTGATAGGACAAGGGACAATGGTTTCAGTCTGGAGAAAAGCAGATTTAGATTGGATATTAGGAACAAGTTAGGCACCATGAGGGTGGCGTAACACTGGAACAGCTTGTCCAGGGAGGTGGTTGGTTCTCCATCCCTGGAAATATTCGAGGTGAGGCTCAACAGGGCTTTGGGCAACCTGATCTAGATGAGGATGTCCCTGCTGACTGCAGAGGGAGTTGAACTAGATGACCTTTGGAGGTCCCTTCCAACCCAAACCATTGTATGATTCTATGATATGTATTCTTCCTCTCAGTTGCTGTGTGCCTGCAACCTCTTACAGTAAGGAGGAAGTCCATAGTCTTGTGGACCTTCTACAGTGTGCTCAGTGCGAGCTGTTGACTTAATGAAGATGAGAACAGCTATGTCAAATGCGTTTCATTTGCATGCAACAAGATGGAGAAAGCAAACTGTGTGAAGATGAGCAGACAGGAAAGACACTGAATGCCTTAAATACTAAAGGGAGTTAATGCTATGCAGTGATTTTGTTTCTGTTATAGGAAGTGTAAGAACAGTATGCTTCCTGGCGTACAGCACCGTCTAAACTGCAAAGGTTTCAGTTCCCTGGCAACACAAAGAGCCTGAATGTGCTGAAGGTGTATGTATTAATGCATTCAGAGTGAGGAATTGGGGGTGAGCAGGGGATAAAACAAAGCATGCTGAATGTTTTCCATTTATTTATATATAAAGGAAAACCTTTGTTCTTTGAAAATCAGAACTGACATGAATACACCTGCCCCATCTCCCCAGTTCTCTCCAATTCTTTTTCACATGTGTTTTTCTCAGGCAAAAAGCAAATTTTGTTGTTTTGGTTTTTTATAACATTGGAAATGCAGCAGCACTTGAATCTTGCAACAAAATGCTATTAATTCCTGAGACTTGTATATCTTTGGAGATAGATTTGAGAGGGGGTAGATTTTTTTCCCAAGGTCTTCTGCTTTACTGAACAGAGCGAGGCAGTGTTTGGGGGTTTTAATTATTATTTTTTTTGGTCTATTTGATCTTCCTCTTTCTGCATTTCTCTACATGCACCTTCAGTTTTCCCCACCTACCCTGGCTGAAGGGCAGGAAACAAGACTGAGCTCTGTTTCCTGACATCCAAAGCAATATAAAAGTACAAGGAAACAGTGTATTTTGTTTTGCCAGCCAACACACTTTCTCAGAGCCATACTAGGAAGGCACCTGTTCCCAGACAGAGTCAGGAGTCACCCTCTGGATCAACAGGGCAACTGGCCAGGGAATAACCAAGAACTGATTACTGCGTGAATTTTGTTCAGTTGGCTGCATGAATGTAGGATGGAGGATTGCGACAGGGGTATTTTGCTCAGGGTGAAGAACTACCTAAGGCTGGTCCTGCCAGCTGCGCTAATGGGTTGATGGATTGCAGATTTCCAAGGTTTCAAGTCAGACTGGGTGATTGGGGGACCTCCAGATGTTCGTATTTCCAAGGCTAACAGCAGTGCTAATCTGGCATGATAAAACTGACAGAAACTGGCAAGTTAAACTGGATTTGCAGCTGCTTTGCATTGCGAAAATAGGCGAAGCAGCCAGAATGTATCAGAGGATCAGGCCTGTGCATTTCAGTGAGGATTCTCTGTCTAGCTAAAAGGAGAATATAGCTCTACAGTTGGTCAACCACTCTCCTTTTGCTGTGCCAGGAGGAATAAAATTTATCTTTTACCTAGATTTTTTTTTTCTGTTTGTCTTTTGTGGGTTTTTTGTTTTGTTTTGTTTTGTTTTTTTTTCAAACTAGCAATGGGTATTTTTTTTCAATCAAAACAAGGCTTTGCTTCCAATGAAGTGAGAACCCTGTCTTTGTGATTCTACTTGGAGGAAATTTGTCCCTGTTCATGAGACCGGTGTGACATGGGTAGATCTTTTTTTAAAGGAATAAATAGAATTGAAATGATTAAGTGACCCTGTCTTGGCATTCTGCAAAGGAGTGGATTTCATCCTGGAGGCGAAGTAAGAAAGTGTCATTTTTGAACAGCTACTTTCTGAGGGAGAGCAAAGCCTGAGCCACCTGCTAGTGCTGCATTTCACACTATTATCAAATTTGTTGTTATGGCTTCTACACAGACCCCCAAAACAAAAATGCAAACATAGCTCATTTAATACTAGCATATACTTCCCAAATTGTGTGGTACATTAATTTTTCTGACCTTTGGCAAATGAACTGTGCAAACTTCCTAAATGAAAAGGAGGTATCACTGCAGCCAACACCATAGTAAGGGAGATGAAGGATTCCTGTGTAGGTGTCCTGGCCTGACAGAACCCTCTAAACAGAGTAGCTGCTATTCGCAATCCCTTCCCCAGTCAAGCACTTCATACAGTTTGGGAGGAAGGATGGAAAGAAAGCACCAAGAGGAACAACAAAGAAATAAGAAGAGGAGGAGAGAAATCAAGGACAGGAAGAGTGAGGCAGAAGGGCAAGCAGCGAAACAACAGGGGGCTGGGAAGAACACAACACAGGAAAGAGATGATGCTTTAGTGCCTGTGATGGAAAAGTTTTTTTTCTCACATGTAACATAGACCAGAAAAAAAGAGCAAGAAAGTTAAAATAAATGAAATAGGAGAGGATACCACAATGCTGAGGGGGCAGAATTCAGATTGACATGAACTAAAAAATAGGAAAAACTTACGTGTTACTTTCATACATGAGTCCGGACAATTCTAGGTAGTAACTGCTAAATTCGTAACATCAAAAGCTTGTGACAGTCTCTTATGTGGAAGTTTTGGGGGCTGGCAGCAGGGCCTCAATGGGAGGCTGCTGCAGGCACCAGATTGGGTGGTTGGAGGTAAATCTCCTCTCTGTACTTTGGCCGGAAGCCTAAAGCAACTATGAATATACCTGAGAGAAATTGCCAGTGCTGTGTTTGAGGATAGGCAGTCAGAAAAATGTGTTTGGTTCTCTGTGAAGGTATCTGAAGGGCTGTTGTCATGCAGACAGGGATAAAAGCTCCCTCTAGAACCCTCTTCTTCCACCTGTTCAAACTGTCTAAACTACCAGAAATAAATAGCTGAATGGAAATGTTAGTTCTGGCTGTGAAAAAAAGCTTTTGAATGAATTCTGTATCAAATAATTAATGTCTTCTTTCCTCCTCCTCTCCACCTACCTTGTTCCCAAATATTAACATTTCATGTCATTTGAGCGAGGTTCAGTGTTGGACTCACCAAATCTGCTGAAAAATACGCCTCTTCTTTGTGGCAAGCCAGAGATGAGGGAGGGGCTCGTGAATTTTTTCGTCCCATTCTCTGCTCCACTGGAAGAAACAGCTAAGGATGTGTGAAGCTGTCTCCTTCCCACTCTCCTAAACTCGCTCCTGAAAGGGCTTCTCCGTCAATGGCTTTGCTGCTTCTCTGAAGGAGGCATGGCTTGCCCCACTTAGTTGCCATCGTTTGCCAGGGGATGATTTTTCAGATTGCAGTGACTTTCATCCTGTTAGGAGGCTGAAGAAGATTATTGTGGAATAAGTCATGGGCACCAGTAGCTGTGCTGTTTGAAAATTGTTACGTAATCATGAAAGAGAAGAAAAGGATCAGGAATTATGATATTTAAACCATGCCTGAAGCCCCAAACCTTCAAATAATTTCTGCTGTTTCTGCGTTGTTTTCTAAACACTTGGGCTGTACTTTAGTTATATTTTTAAACTTTGCTCCAGAACTGCAAAGGTGTGAAATATCCTTCCTCTGAAATAGGTTGTTTTGTGGGCAGTGCTACCACTGCGTGTTCTTCCAAGACCCCTTCTCACCCAGGACTTCTCACCCACCCCCTTTATGTTGCTTCCAGCAGGTGGGAGGCTGCAGGCTACTAAGCTGGGCTGAGGCTGCGCACCCCTGCTTTGCTGCCCTGGTGGCTGTGCAACACCCAAAGGCTGAACTTGGGGCATCAGTCTGGCTTTTCTCCTGAGAACCAACTACCAATTTTCTCAAGACTTGTGAGAGTGTAGTTACTGACATACAGTGAAATTTGTTTTCTAGGAAAGAAGATAGACATGTCTGCAGAGGTGGAGAGTGAGCTTGTTGAACAGGAAGGGGAATGGTGCTCTCTGGGTAGTCATGCCTGAAGTACTCTGCAGTATGGGATTGTGTTTGTGACAAAGATGAATGCTTTTATGGTAAAAGCATGGGGACTTGAACTTGCCTTGAGACCTTAATGATTTTTTTCTGCTATAGAGAAAGCAAGTGGTGAAGAAGCACAAGAAGGAAATGGTGGTGAAAAGAGACCTTTTGACAGTAAGCACAGTCTGGCTGCCTTTGGTGGATACGGGATGTTCCTGCATAGTGCTGTAGTTACGCAGAGATGTGCTGACACTTGCTTACTTTGACTGCTGAAAAACAGAGGTATTTGTAGGTTTGGGATGCTGTAATACAAGGCTGAATCACCTGAAATCAAAGCCAGTTTGAGGTGGAAATACAATGACTGATGTTTGTGTAACCCCAAATCTCACAACCTGTTCCTGAATTTACTTTTCAAACATTAGAGAAAATTCACCCTTTCCACAGATGCAATGGGAACAATGCAACCATTTCTGCATGACTGGAGAAGCTTTTTCCCTTTCCTCAATTTGGTGTCCAGTCCAGTAATAAGGAATTAGATTTAATTCTCAGTGTTTGTTTCTGACCCTGTGAGTCTAATTCTTTTCTAGCAGTAAAATAATTATTTTTTATAGACACACTAGTTGTTTGTTAATTTATTTATAATCAGTTTTCCAAGAGGTGGCTTTGATGTGGGAGGAACTGAATTCTTTGGGTGCAAATGCTTGCTGCTGACTCTCTTCTTAGTCATTAAGAGATGTTTTTCACATTAAGGCACCTTTTAAGGGAAAATGTCAAGTATCTTCTGATACCAGACATATGAAATGTGTGGTTGCCTAAAACACATGTGCTGAGCTGTATCATGTGAGGGCAAGAATGGCCAAGACCAGCCTAGGCCTTTGTCAGCTTCCTGGAGAGAGGCTGAACAGCCCCCTGTCCCCTCTGGCTGCTCTGCTGCTGGAGCCACCTGCGTCAGTCCCCAGGACCTGAGACCTTACGGATGCTGATTACAGCCACCGACCTACATCCCTGCCGATATGGCTTCACACTGAAAGATGTTACTGTTCTTTTCCAAAAAGACCAGGTCTTCTTTCCCCCATCCCCAAATTCTTTTGCCACCTTTTTGTATTTTCTAAATGCAGCTCTTTCAAGATTCCCTGCCTCTGCAGTTCTTGCCTTTGTAGAGGTTATTTTTGGAAACTGGGGAACCAGGAGGAGGGATGAAATGCAGGAGAGTTAACTGCAGTAAAAGTAGAAAGCTCTTTCCCTTGGTGTGCTGTTTCTTCCCTTTCCTTTGTTCTTGTGACCTTTGCAGTCTGACCCTCATCACATCGCTAGTTCCAGGGCAAGCCATAGCTGCTGCTCTTTGTGTCCAGCCAGTGATTTCTTCACGCACGGAGATGTGCTGGTTCGCAAACTGTGCTTGCTGCTTCCTCCCTGCAGCAACCATCATTTTTATTTTGTTTTTCTGGGTCACTCAGTTGGCCAGAAAGTGGTAGGTGGTAGAGCAGAGTTTTAAGAGTTGTGAAATAGTGGTGGCACCTGGGAGGTCATATACCTTGTATGCAGAGAAGAATGTCTTTCCTTTGTTGTTTCCTCAGTGGGGCAGTCCCCTCGGGGTGGCTGGCTCTTTCTTGAAATGCCAGCATGTTTTTACTTCAGAAGTGCTGCATGCTGAGTGCCAAACTTTGCAAGAAAAAACACTTTTTTTTTTTTTTTGAAGACTGGAGAATAGTGACTGAAATCTGACCTGCAAGGGGAGCCACCAACTCACCTTTTGTCTCTGGGGCTTGGGGTAGGTGGTGTTGAGTTCAGACCCCCAAGCTATTGAGCTTTTCTACACGGAGGTGATCACGTCTTTTGTTTTGAATGCAGAAATTTTCCTATGAAGGAGCACCCAAGGACTTCTGTGTTTTGTGTGTAGGTTTTCTAAAATCACTAGTGCAAAGAAAGACATTGAGCATACAGTAGGTCAGGCTGCCCTTTTGACAACTGAGCCAGCATTTGGATAATTGAGGAACCTGTGATCGCCCATGAAAATTTGCTGATGTTTACACTGCTGTCAGGTATTGAAGTCACACTATAATATTTATTGCAGGATCTTGCAGTGGATTTTAAAATAGATCAATATCACATAGGGGATTTTTCCATTTTTTTTTCTGCAGTAAATGTTAAACATTAAAAGCTGGTTTTGTGTGTACTGATAAGAGAAGATTGGTAGAAGAGGAAGTAAGTTGAGTTTGTCAGTAGAGCTGGTAGGAGTATGGTGGAAATCAAGGCAGGGGATGACTTTATACTCAAAGCAGGAGCATGTTGTCTTTGAAGAGTGAGTTTGGGTCTGCAAAATAACGAGAAGTGATAACCCTGAATTAAAAAAGAAAATAAAAAAAAGCAGATGATTCTATAAAAGAAGCTGCAAGAAGCTGCACAACCAATATAAAAAGTTAGCCTAATATTGAGAGAGTGAAATCAACAGAACATGATGTACTCTCTTAAAATACATAGAAATTGAGGGATTTTTGCTGCTATGCTATGGCAGAGATCAATTGAACTGTGAAGGATGGTTATGCAAAATGTTCACTGTAGGGAAGTCACCGTTTTCCGTAGATTCTAGGAAGGAGTGCTGGCGTGCTGCCGGCAGTGATTTATTTTCACCCAGTCCTGGTGCTTGTGGCTGGCACTCAATGAAATCTTCCAGGGTAAATTATTTATTTAATTAAGAATGGCCACAGTTGCAGTGAGAGACTGGCAGCACAGCAGCAGGAAGTCTGTTAGAGATTAAGTTTGACTTCTTACAGATAGGCTGCTTACGTATGCTATAAATAATTAAAATCGTAAATAAGTGAACGTTGGCATTTTCCTTTAAGCTTATTAACAACGGTTCAGAATATTGAAGGCAGTCTATGTACAACCATGCCTTGTAGTCCTCTAATTTCTTGATTAACTAGCCCAGAGTCTTGAGCAGCAAGCTAAGGCATCAGATTCTAACTAATTGAACTTTTGAACCTTTAATAAGAAAAGGAGACATCAGCAAGAGAAGAGTCGAATTTATGAGTGTGTGAGCATCACCCACTCAGAAACATTCATTTCAGTAGGCATTCCCGTAAGAGCAAAGACATAAATCCCCCTCTTCTTATACCAAATAGGCAAGGTAATGTTTCTTCTTACTTTAACACATTCCAGAGGTAACAATTATAGCTTGTGGTTTGAGGGTGCCCCAGGAAGAGGCAAATTTGAATAAAACTAGTGAAAGAAACTCTCACTTGAGAGGTCTCTGGACAACCCTTACACGATTTCATATTGTTATGTCTTGTGATTTTTTTTTTTTAAAGAGAATATGTGATTTGGTAATTGTCCCTTTATCAATAAACTTGATTTTTGAAGAATATATTCTGAGTTTGATCTTTGCTTTCACTCCCTGATTGGTGAGTAACAAGAAAAAGTCTTGCAAGAGGAATAGAAGTCACCTCTTTTAGAGGAAACTGCTCGTGGTTTTAAGCCGTGTGGTTTGGCATGAAGGAAAAAATGGACAAACATATTGAGGAGTAGCAGAAATTAACAGCTTTGAAACATTTTGGTATTGGATGGGCCTAGTAAGGAAATCAACATACATAAATTCACCTTCTGGGAGTAAGTTCCCTATTTGGTGGGGGTTGGCAGCAGAAGCCAGCAATCAGGCAGCCTTCAGCTGAGTTGGGGCTCTCTCCTTTGTATCAGTTAGCTTGGACCTTCGCCTCTCCTCTTCCTTCACTTCCTCCTTGGTCCTGCTCCCTGCCTGATGGTCTTTGTTTAAGCTGTTGGCAGCAACATTGGAGACACCTGCTGACTTTTGAGAGATCCAACTATTCTCTGCACAGCCTGGGCTCTCCAGCACTGCTGAAGCTTGACACAAGTGAGTGGCCGGTGTTTGAGAAAGGGTTTCCCACTGTCCTGGCTGTGATTTCATGTCCCAGAGGTAGCCTCCCCTACCTGTATTCTGTAACCACCTACCTGAACCCACACTGGGCTGGGCTGGACAGCTGGACAGGCAGTGAACTGTTGGTTGGCCAGGGCCTTCTGATGGGTTAGCATATTAGATTGGCTCCCTGTAGGCACAGGCAAACTCTAGAGATGACAGGAGCACAGGCCGACTTGGGTGGGGGAAAGAAAAGCAGTGTCTCCCCATCTTGGGTGGCAGCTCACCAGTGAACTGACCTTACCAGAGCATGAAACTGCATCTTCAACATGCAGATCAGATCTTGTATGTGCAAGGTTGTTCACACTTGAGTCCTAGGTTATCACTATAATCAGCAACAGATACTGAGAAGGTGATGGCAAAGGTCAGTGACGCTTCCTATGCTGTCCTTTTCCACTCCCCATTTTTAGTGACCCTGAGTCACTTTCTGTGTTTCCCTTTCCAGCTGGAGTTGGACATGGGTATACATTTCGAACTGGTATTTATTGACAGCACCTGTGGATAACCAAAGTCTCTGCAGATTTGCAAACAACTTCAAAATGAAATGAATGCAATTTCAGAATAAATTTGTTTGTGATAATTTTTACTATTTTTTCAAAGAAATAAAAGGCTTTACAGTGTCTTCTAGGTACTCCTAGTTACTGTGCACTGGAATTACAAAATCACAGGATGGTTTGGGTTGGAAGAGGCTTTCAAAGGTTATCTATTCCAAGGCTCTGGCGTTCAGCAGTGACACTTTCTACTAGACTGGGCTGCTCAGAGTGCCATCCAACTTGACTTTGAACACTTATAATGATGGGGTATCCACACATCCTCTGAGCAACCTGTTCCATTGGTTCACCACCCTCACAGTAAAGAATTTCTCCTAATAACTAACCTAAATCTCCCTCTTGTCCTGTCACTGCAAATATTGCTAAAAAGTCTCCATCTTTTGTATAAGCCTTCTTTATTGAAAGGCTGCAGTAAGATCTCCGTGAAACTTCTTTTCTTCAGGCTAAACAACCCCAACTCTCTCAGCTTTTCTCTACAGGAGTGGTGTTCTGTCCCTTTAATCATAACTGTAGTCCTCTGAACCTGTTTCTCTTGTGCTGGGGGCAACAAAGCAGAACATAGTACTCCAGTTAAGATCTCAGCAGAGCAGAATAGATGGGGAAGAATCACGTCCCTTGATTTACTGGTTGTGCTTCTTTTGTTGCAGCCCAGGACACGGTTGACTTTCTGGGCTGCAAGTGCACATTGCAAGCTCATACCCACTTTTTTACCTAGCAATGTCCCCAGGTCCATCTCCATAGGGCTCCTCTCAATATGTTGATCCGTCAGTCTGTACTGATAACTGGAGATGCCCTGACCTAGGTGCAGGACCTTGCACTTGGCCTTGTTGAACCTCTTAACGTTCACATGGGCCCACTTCTCAAGCCTGTCGAAGTCCCTCTGGATGGCTTCCCTTTCTTCAAGTGTATCAGCTGCACCACTTAGCTTGATATCATCCAGAAACGTTCCGAGGGTGCACCCAATCCTAATCAATGTCACTAATAGAGTTATCGAACAGCATCCATCCCAGTATGGACCCCTGAGGGAAACCACTTGATACTGATCTCCATTTTGACACTGAGTCATTGACTGCAACTCTCTGGATGTGACCATCCCGACAATTCCTCATCTGTTGAATAGTGCATCCATCAAACCCATATCTCTCCAATGCGGAGAGGCAGGGATGCTGTGTGAGGCTGTGTCAAAGACCTTACAGAATTCAAGATAGTTGACAGTTTTTCTTTCCTATCCACCAGCACCATCACTGTAGAATAAAACAATCATATTTTTGATAGTTAACTGTATTTGGTCCCTTCAGGTCAAGTGGCACACATACGATGTGAACAGACTGCTGAAACGAATTCTGTTTTCCATCACCACAGACTAAAAATACTTCAAGAGAATTTTGGTAAAGAATAGATCTCAAAAGTATTTTTAATGAGTATCTTGGAACAGGAAAGTGAACTTTCCTCAACTTAGAGATACTCAACTGTAAATGAGACAGTTATGTAACAAACCCAAACTGAATACAGTGAAATAAAGAACCCTTGGATCCTTTTGCTGCAGCTTCAAAAGAGGTTATTGATACCAAATGCTAGTTTCTCATTTCAACAAACCTGATTCCAAGTGCTCCAGCAACAGTTTGCCTTAGTTTCATGGTTTGACTTGCTTTAAAACTTGGACGTAAACCCTATAATTTGCTGCTAACTGTGCTATCAACTGTAGACGGTGCAATAGGTAGTGATAATTTGAACTTTAAGTATATGTGTTTCCAAAAATAAAAATGTTGCTTTTCCTGTTGAATATGTAAAATGAGTATAACTCCTACAACCACCATCCATTGCTGCTTGTCTTAGATTTCCTCAAGGGTTTTTGGATGCCAAGGGAAGTATCAGATTCCTCCTTCCAAACAGAGAAATCACTTTGTAGTCTCAGAAGCCTCTACTCATATAACATTTTTTCATTTTTATTTCCAATGATAGTCAGTGTTACCTGTTTTACCAATGTTAGCATTGGGTGAAAAGCTCTAAGAGATTGATTGGCAGGCAGAATGAGAGTAGCAGGCCTGTTTTTGTGTTTCTGACATCAATGTCACGGTTTATCTAAGGTATGACACAGTGACTATATGCTCCATACTATCCTTAATGCTCCATATATCCTTATCATCCTTGGTGAGCCAAACATTTTTTTCCATTATTGCCTCTTGTTTCAAATGTTGTAAAAACTTTTGAAAAATACTATTTTGAGGTGTTCTATTACTGTCTTTGGAATGCTGATAGTCTCTTTTCCTTTCAGAAACAATATTCTGAGGCTGGGGGAGCTGGCATGGTTCAGCCTGGAGGGGAGGAGGCTCCAGGGAGACCTAGTAGCAGCCTTCCAGCACCTGAAGGAGGTCTACAAGAAAACTGGAGAGAGACTGTTTTTACAAAGGCCTATACTGACAGGACAAGGGCAATTGCTTCAAACTAAAGGAGACAAGATTTAGATTCGATGTTAGGTACAGGTTCTTTACTCTGAGGATGGTGGAACACTGGAACAGGTTGCCCAGGCAGGTGGTTGGGGCCCCATCCTTGGAGATATTCAAGGTGAGGCTCAACAGGGCTCTGGGCAACCTGATCTAGTTGAGGATGTCCCTGCTGACTGCAGGGGAGTTGGACTAGATGACCTTTGGAGGTCTCTTCCAGCCCAGCCCATTCTATTATTCTATAATTCTATGATTTCCACATTACCTTAATGCATATTACTAACAGGTCAGTAAGAAAGAGTTCCTCAGTTTTCTACTTCCAATATGGGATTTTTAAAACTATCATTGAAGCTTGTTATCTGCACATCTTACACTTCCTGTACTCTTACGCTTCCTTAGATGATTACATCCAGTTAGTGTTATATGATCCTTGTTCTGTCCTTTACCCCTTTTCATTATTTTTTTTCTCTATTGAAAAGCAATACATTTTTACTTCTGGGAACAGTAAAAGCTGCTCCTACCAGATCCTCATTTCCCCACATCTCCTTTTACACTGTAGACATTACCTATCTTGTCATGTTCCTGTGTCTGTACCTATTCTGTACAAGAGTTTGCTGGATTCCTTTATGCTTCAAGAAGAGAGACTTTTGAAAAGTCTGTTGGCTTCCAGAAGCAGTTGCAAAAACCAGTGTTGTGCTGGTTCTCCTCCTAGAGAACTGATGGAACCAACAACTGGTTGTAAAAAAAAAGAAAAGAAAGAGAAGGAAAGAGAACTATACAAAAAAAATTGTTTTCCAAATGGGGTGAAAAGCCTGCTTTAAGTGACCAAGGAGTTTTGACTATTCCTTGTTTTTCTAATGATGTAGAAATTTGTATTGCATCCCCTTAATGGGTATTGACTGAATGTCTGGTGTCCTTTTCCTGGGAGTATGTCTGAAAGTAATGTTAACTGTAATAGTGTAGTGAGGTGCTGGAGAAACACAGGCCCAGCACCTTGGCTGCTGTGATTTAACTCATTCTGTATTTCAGCAGGGGAGTGGTACATGGCAAACTAACTTTTGCAGCGTGGCTGGATGTTGCAGGAACAGCCTTGGTGCTTCCCAAATATTTGAGCAGTTACTGCTCTACAGCTGCTTCTCAGACACAGAACAAAGGGAGCATTTGTTACAGCTTTCCTTTTCCCAATCAAGGTGTAAACAAACCTTTTGAGATTTATGAATACAACTGTAAAAGTTAGTCAGTCTTACAGTGTTTGTGTTGAGCTTTAGGCCCTGGTCTCCATTCTACATTTACTTTGATTAATGGTTGATACGGTGCTATGGACTTCTCTATGACTTTAACTAAATGAAGGGACAGGTAGCTCCAGTCAGCCTCTGCCTTGTGCAGTTGGGCAAGGAAGAAGAGGACAGAGTTTAATCCTGCTTTCCACACAACCTCTCACCTCTCACATCCTCTGAGTGGCCAGTGCCACTGGCGTGACTCAGAGCAGATGCATCTGCTGGTGGAGCTGCCAAAGAGCTGGTACTGGCAGCCTGCACCTGGCAGGCACCTCGTGTTGCTTCTCCAGTGGTGCTGAGGCCAGAGACATCACAGACATGTGGGGCAGCTCCTCCTCGGCAGGGATATCCCTGCAGGTGGGGGATCTACTGTTTGGGATTTGGAAACGGTTTCATTTGCCTCACCTGTCACATTTAGAGATGAAGTCCAGGGTATGCATTAGAATCCCTGCCTCACAGCTTTAGCTGCTTTGAAGATGCAGCAGTGCTCCAGGTGCATCCCTGGCACAGCCACACAGTGGTGTGGTGATGGGGCAGTGGACCTCAACTGTACCCAGCACAGACTCTGTGGAGAGGGGCTGGAGGGAGGAGGAAAGAGAGCATGGTGGGTGGAATGGGGAATGTGTCCCTTCAATAGGTGTCACAGTGAAAGAAGAGCTCTCTCTGCTTGCTCAGGCTTGTGTGATGGCAAAGGGGAGGTGCTATGCCGTGAGTTGCAAAACTCTGGTCCATTGCTGACAAAGATCATACACGTTTCAGAATTCGTGGCAAAATATAGTATATGGTTTGTAAGATGTTTCAAGACTCCTGATAAAGGTGGGATTATAACACTTCTGAATGGGTGAGTGGCATGGGAAACATTGCATGTTTATTTTCCTGTGGAATTTGCAAATTTGCTGCAAAGTATATTTGGTACTTCATGGGTTCTTGGTGATGTGGTATGCTGCACATTTACACTTCTCCTGTTTTTAATGATGCTTGTGTAATTGTCAGAGCTTCTATAATTGAGAGCACTAGGGAATTTGAATGGTTTTTTACTTCCACATATTCTTTATGCCTTGTGTTGAGTGGGTGTCACCAAAAGATCTGAGAATGACAGGAGATGAGAAGGAAGACTTGTGTTGGATGTTTGCAGCAAATTGTTTAGGATAACCAGCTAGAGGGCACCAACGAATGTTTCTTCTTAGGACTGTTAAATGAGGCCGTGTGGACTGCCAGCGTATAGGTGCATGAGAGAAACGTGAGGGCTTTGATAAACAGTCACACTAAAAGTACTTTTTGGTGTTATTTTTAATAACGTTATCACAGAATGAGGAATGTGAGGTAGAAGTTTGCAGCCTGGGATATTTATTTCTCCTGCTTTACAGGGCAAACACTAAATTCTTGAGTGTTTGTTTGGCTAGGTAATGCTTTCCAAAAGTACGTCAACGAAGTGGGCATTGAAGTCATAAAATGCTTTTCCTTTATTTAGATTTAAAATACGCAATAGAAAGGCATTAACTTTAGACTTCTAAGCATCGGATTTTCTTCTGAAAAGGGGGCTTGGATGTTAAAATCAGTTAATTAAAAAATAGAATAAAATCTAATATTGCCAGAAATGCGATCAGTGTTTCACCATCAGCAGTGTTAGTGGCTCAGTTATAAATTTGGTTGCTGTGAGGACATAAAATCATATTGAAGCTGTTGAAGGAAAGATGTGGGATTACCATCTGATTGGTTAATTTGAGGCATTATGTTTTTAATGAAAAAAAAAAACAAACAACAAACAACCAAACAAAAAACCCAAACAAAACAACCAACCCCCCCCCAAAACAGTTCCCCAGAATCATAGAGTAAACTATAAGGGATTTCTTGAGGGTCATCTTTCTGTCCCCTACTCAGACATGGTGCACGTGGTTGATAATTTACCTTTACATATCTTTGATTTGGGCAAAAAAGATTAACTATGCAGGGTTTTTGTTCTTTTTGAGTACAAGATGGGAAAATGCCAGGGCTAAAAGTATTTTATGAAGAAGCTGATCCAGATAATGATGAACCGTCACCAAAATATCCCACACCATTTCATGGGTATTGATATTTTTTGAAGAATAAACATTTCTTTTGGGTAGCACAAGTAGCTTAGTTTGATTATTTGTGAATTAATTTTATAGTGTTCTTTTAATTTCTGGCTACTATAGAGAAGGAATTGGTAAATAGTAAGAGCAAAGTCTATACCCCATTTTATAGCCAGTGATTCTATTTAGACTTAATCCCTATAATGCACTGTTAAAATTTACAAAACAGCTTGTAATTGCAGTAGCTGAGTTAAACCAGCTATTTGTGGTTATGTCTGCTGAGGAAACTTAAACTTCAGCCTTCCCCAGCCATCTCATAGCAGCAAACTGACTGCAGGTCTCTTGTAAGAATATCTAAATGTAGGCTGTTGAATAATCCCTTTGGGGGCCCTGTAACTATTTTTGTGCCTGGATATGCGTCATCAGTGGGTATTTTCTCTGGTGACTAGCTTACATCAGTAGGTCTCCTACCATACATTCTATCAGTGAGTGACTTATGATTGATGGGAGTCACGGCTGCTGTTTAGCTTTTATCTGTGACCTCAAATAATGGACAACAGGAATTTCCAGGCTGTTAGATTCCTTGAATGACTGAAGACACAGGATGACTCTGCTGATAATCGCAGGTAGTACCCAGATAGATACTGGGTGTTCACCGGGTGGGGGATGAGGAGGGGAGGAAGGAGAGGGGGGGTTCCTCAGCTACAAGGCAGTGAATCCAGCTCTGGCGCGTAGCCGAAAGGTAGGCTTCTGCAGAACGCCGGGGAAATGACGGTGCCGGGGGACCACCAAGCAACCGTGATGCTCTGCCTAACTCTCCCGAGCTCTCCAGCAATACGTGCCTGCCGGTGGCAGTGGCGTTTGAATGTGTTTGACTGCCTGATCTTTAAGGCAGTCAGTTGTTCTGTTTTATCCCAGCAGTTTGCAGCTCTGTGGAGGGAAGTGCTGTGGAATTTCAGCTGCAGCCTGGTTGTTTCCTTAACCCTTTTTGTTACTGCCCATGAGCAGTGAGTGAATTTATTGGAGTGTTTAACCCAAGTGCCGTCTGGGTTTAATCTGAAGGTGCAGTAGGCTGTGTGGTTTTAAGGTTAAGTTGCACCTGCCACAGTGACCCACTGAGCATGGGGTCATAGTTCATTTCCTGGTGCTCAGTACTTTGTATTACAAAAATAAGGACTGTGGGCATTGAGCAGTTAGTCCCTCTTTCTCCTTTCATTCTGCCTTTCTGTAAGAAGCTGACATGTGAAATGAGGCTGCAAGACAGCTACAAGATTTTTGTGAGTGTTACCTGTGATGATGAATTTAGCAGCCTGAGTCAGCCCTACAGCAAGGCACTTTGTCATTTCTTCCTCTTTCCCCCTGTTCTTCCTGTCCTTCCCGAGCTCAGTCCCTTTCATACAACTGCGATAGGAAACAGGAGATAGCTGTCTGTGAACTCGAGCGCTGAAGTCTCTCAAGCCTTCTCCTGACAACCAGGGAGTAAAAATGACAGACATGGATGCTCTTGATGTGACTGACAATTAAAAAATGCCCTTAATGCTGTTTATTGTCAGCATTGTTTGGCTGAAGGAGGATAGCAGCTGGATCCAAATTCCTCCTCATCACTTCTTCCCGTTGGCAGACGGCCCTCTGCATAGGCTGGGCTCACAAACTCTCATGCGGCTCTTACTCCTTTGAGTGCCTACTACTGCTTTTCATTCAGGTGACAGCAGATGGGGTTTTGTGCAGTATTTTGAGACTTGAAAACTTTCAGAGGGAAAACAGGAGCTTTGTTTCAATTCGCCTGCTTGTCTCCTCCTCCATGTGTAGTAGCCCAGAGGTTGTAGTTAATGAATGAAACCAGGCTTCCTGCAGGCGCCAGTTAACCCACGTCTGTGCATTTGTTGACACAGTGCTTACATAAAGCTGCCTGCAGTAGGCAATGCATATACTGTTGTCGTGTGGATGCCCTCACTCTGAGGGATACAGGTTATGCATACCTTTCCATTCCTTGCAAATGCAACACACAGACTGGGTCTGAAGCAAGTTTCCTCATCCTACTGTTTTGTAGAGTGCTAGTTAAGAACTGTATTCAACAGAAGTAGTAGGAAGATAAAAGACAATTAAAAGTAGGCTTGAAAGATGAAGGCAGAGGAGGGAATGAAAAAGTTTTCATTGGAGTGTGATTTACAAGTATATTCCTTTGATTCTATTTTTTTTTTTTTTTTTTTTTTTTTTTTTGTGCAGTCACTTCAGTAAGACTTTGTGATTCATGACAAACTGGTTATATAATTCAAAAGCTATGAAAGGTTAAGCACCAAAAACCTGATGAATCTTGAGTAATTTGCATTAAAATTAAGTGAGTTTTCATGAGATACTGTGCTTAGAAAATGTAAAACTGGTTGATGTTGCTGTATGCATTATTTACCACAACTTTCTAGGGATCATTATGCCCAGATATTATACAGTAATAACTTTTGACTAATATTGACCTCTTTCCCCACCTTTTAAGGGGATCATATTTTAAGGCAGTGATAGTACTTAAGGTTAGCTTTCATTTACCATGTTTGTGGGAAATCTCAGCACTGCCAGCTTTCCAGAAGGACTCCACAGGCCTTCAAAACATTTCAGGAGGAGTTATCATTTGCTAGGAGAAGCATCAGCAAATTGCCAGCTATTTCCTGATGCTTGATGCTGGAGCTGTCTGCAAGGCATAGGGATGAAGTCCAAAGTGATGTGTAGCAGTAGGTGTAGGTAACTTCCTATGTGCTGTGACAGAGATGCAGAGCTGGGAGCAAAGTAATTTAGGTGTTACTTGGGTGGTGGATGCTTGGGGCCATGTGCCTACACTCTGTTCACTTCAGTGTCTTAAGTGAAGGAACCCATTTCTGCTTTCATAACTTGAACTGAGGAATGATGGTGTGGTGGCTGAAGCCTTGTTTTTCCTGAAGAGACTGCCTATTCAATGTTCACCGTTAAAACCTTGTCAGTTGCCCCGGACAATGGCTAACCAGATATTTCATCTTGGCATTTTAAATAATTAGGTCGTATGAGCAAGGGATGCTGCACATTTCATTGGAAGTCAAAGAATCTGCCACATCTTTTAATAAGTCCGTACAGTAAATCTTTCCCTCTTCCAGCAAAGCATGGTGGTGTTTCAGTGTGTAACTAGTTCCCAGTGGGCACAGAACTGTAATTACCATACTTGGGAGGTGAAAACGGAGACTGAATCTGACACAGGAGTATCAGGGCCTTCATTTATATATTTATATATATATATATATATTTGAAAAGTCATGGCAGACTGGTGAAGTTCCTGCTGACTGGAGGAGGGCAAACATAACACCCATCTTCAAGAAGGGTAAAAAGAATGACCCTGGAAACTACAGAGCAGTCAGCCTCACCTCTGTGCCTGGCAAGATCATGGAGCAGATCCTGCTGAAAGTCCTGCTAAGGCAAATGGAAAACAAAGCAGAGGTGATTGGTGGGAACCAGCATGGCTTCACCAAGGGCAGATCTTGACTGACAAATTTAGTGGCTTTCTATGATGAAGTCACAGCGACAGTGGACAAGGGAAGGGCAACTGATGTCATTTACCTGGACCTGAGTAAGGCATTTGACTCTGTCCCACATGACATCCTGGTCACCAAACTGGAAAAACACGGACTTGATGGATGGACCACTCTCTGGATAAGGAATTGGCTGGATGGTCGAACCCAGAGAGTGGCGATCAACGGCACAATGTCCACCTGGAGACCAGTGACAAGTGGTGTCCCTCAGGGGTCAGTGCTGGGACCAGTGCTGTTTAACATCTTTGTCAGTGACATGGACAGAGGAATGGAGTGCACCCTCAGCAAGTTTGCAGATGACACCAAGCTGTGTGGCACAGTCGACTTGCTAGAGGGCAGGGATGCCATCCAGAGGGACCTGGACAGGCTGGAGAGTTGGGCCCAGGCCAACCTGATGAAATTCAATAAGGCCAAGTGTAAGGTCCTGCACCTGGGTAGGCACAATCCCAAGCACAAATACAGGCTGGGTGGTGAATGGCTGGAGAGCAGCCCTGAGGAAAAGGACCTTGGAGTCTGGGTTGATGAAAAGCTCAACATGAGTCTGCAGTGTGCACATGCAGCCCAGACAGCCAACCGAGTCCTAGGCTGCATCAAGAGAAGCGTGGCCAGCAGAGCAAGGGAGGTGATTCTGCCCCTTTACTCTGCTCTCGTCAGACCCCACCTGGAGTACTGTGTGCAGTTCTGGAACCCTCAGCACAGGAAGGACATGGAAGTGTTGGAGCGGGTCCAGAGGAGGGCCACAAAGATGATCAGAGGGCTGGAGCAGCTCTCCTATGAGGACAGGCTGAGAGAGTTGGGGCTCTTCAGCCTGGAGAAGAGAAGGCTTTGAGGGGGCCTGATAGTAGCCTTCCAGTATCTGAAGGGGACCTACAGGAAGGCTGGGGAAGGATTATTTACAAGGTCCTGCAATGACAGGACAAGGGGCAATGGGCTTAAACTGGCAGAGGGGAGATTTAGACTAGATGTTAGGAGGAAGTTCTTTACAGTAAGGGTGGTGAGGCACTGGCACAGGTTGCCCAGGGAGGTTGTGGATGCTCCCTCCCTGGAGGTGTTCAAGGCCAGGTTGGATGAGGTCTTGAGTAACCTGTACTAGTGGGAGGTGTCCCTGCCATAGGCAGGGGGTTGGAACTAGATGATCCTTGAGGTCCCTTCCAACCTTACCATTCTATGATTCTATGATTCTGTGATTTCTAATGTTTTGGTTTTTAAAAGCTGAAATACAATTCACCTCTCTCCTACCTGTTAAATCTATGACTGCATGCTGTGTACAGCTGCTGTAGTGTCAGATAATTGTTGAGGGTCATTAATCATGGATCAATATATAATACTTTAGTTTTGGCAAAGTATTCTCAATGCTTATGTACTCTTGAGAATAAAGAGGTGCCCTGAGATGGAAAGAACAGCAAAGGTGACACAAAGCCCATCTGGACCATGGCCCTCCCTTCTGACAGCACTATTTTCTTTGAAGAGTGGCTATACAGAACAGGCAGTGCCGCTCAGTTGTTAGCAAAATCACTAATGCAAGTAGAGGAATGTTGCTGCTGTGAGCCAACTATATATGTTGCTGAAGTATTCTGAAGTATCAGGCAAAGCAGTGATTTCACTGCTTTAGGGCACACAATATGTTAGTTCAAAATCATCTTATAGTAGGAAATACTTGGTCTCTCAAGGTGATCTTTGTATTTACATAAAGTTGCATTGAAATAATGGAAGCAGTTCCTAGATACCAGGAAAACTCCAGTTTGGGTCAGCTTGTGTGAATCACAGAATGGTAGAGTTTGGAAGGGACATCTGGAGATCAGTTAGTCCAAACCCCCTGCTAAGTTCACCTACAACAGGTTGCCCAGGACCTCACCCAGATGTGTTTTGAATATTTCTAGAGGAGGAGACTCCACAGCTTCTCTGGGCAGCCTGCTCCAGTGCTGTTTCACCCCCAAAGTAAATACATTTTTCCTTATGTTCAAGTTCCTGTTTTCCAGCATGTGCCCATTGCCCTTAGTCCTGTCACTGGGCACCACTGGAAAGAATCTAGCCCCATCTTCTTGACAGACTGCAAGGAAGGGCTCAGGTAGTTTCATTGCCTTGGGTTGGGTTTTGTTTCTTCAGGTGTCACGAAGGAAATATGGGTTAGCCATTACCTCATTTAGACATTATTTTGCTGCAAGGAAAAATGTTAACTCATAAACATTGTTCGTGTTTGTAGTGAGCGGAGTAATAAAAATGAAGAGAAAGAAAAGCAACACGGTGAAGTAGTGCAAGGAAAATAGAATGTAAAGAAAAGTTGACAAGGAAAAAAGAAGTATTGGTATCTCTTTTTTTGTGGTATTTAATTTTCATCCAATTGCTAGGATAAATGAAGAACTTTCTATCTCTTTGATGATACTGTGTACAATAGTGTGAATGGAGTCAGATAACACTTCAGCTCTTCCTGTGTGCTTTGTGCCTGACAACCCTGGCCCTGAAACCTTTGCTCATCAACTCAGTCCTTCCTGCAAGCAGCCAATGGCTTTTGTAACACTGCTTGAGGGAGATACAGGACCAGACTGTCAGTAAGATAATAGATTTGTAAATGTTACCCTGGCACTGAGTTAGTTTGAGAGGAATCCACTAATTTGTTTGCACACGGGGAAGGAGAGGGAAGGGGGATACTGGTGAAGCCTGTGAGCTGGGGCAAATGAGAAGGTACTTTTATGTCAGTAGCTCAGCATCAACTCCTGTAAACTGTGGGAAGGTCTTTTCTTCACCTCCTGTTTAGTTTCCTGTATAGATCCAGCATTGTGATTCCTGTAGGGATTTATGTTCTTGGCACTATTTCTTTTCAGTGCCACAAAGCAAGCGTTTTTCCTGCAGGACCTCAAACAGCTCAACAAGTGGTGTACTGCCAGTGACTTACCACGGGTCTCTGTTCACCTGCTTGCAGCCACAAGCACTCCCTTCAAGCTTCCCATTTTCAGATGCAGAGCTGTATGTGAATCCTGAGGTGGTGGGGAAGGGACAGGGTTATCCTGGGTAAAGAGGTCCACAAGGAGACAGCAAGGGAAGAAACTCTCTTCCAACCCAGCTTAAAGTCTTAAAGGGTAGATCTTGGCCCTTCTCAGGGTGTTCAGATTGGCTTGGAAACTTGTGTAAAGGAGGTGAGAAAGAAATGCCATATGCTGACATCCCCAGGAGGCTTGATAATGTCAAGACACCTAACAGTATAGCAGTACTTCAAAAATATCACTGTTGTGAAGGATTTACATGACACTGTAATAGCTAATAACAGGAGTATAGTACCATGCACTGATTTGAGATTGCTCTGGGGTTTGCCATGTGTCTGTACTTTTATGTTATGACTTTGTCTCTTTGAAGACAGACTTGTAGCACAGAGGATTTTCCCAGAAACTCACCTAGCTTTTCTTTTTCTCAAGTGCAATTGCAATTCATTACCCAGCTAGTTAGAAATAATAGCAGCTAAGTTAGAAAAAATTAAATTCTTTATCAGGTAGTCATTGTGTTTTCACAAACCTATTCTAGTGTGTTCCAGGAGAGACTCTCTGAGTGTTTCCTTCTTGTACACTTCTACTTTCAGATAGTGAAGTATATTTGAGGATTGCTCTGTGTGCTGCTTGTGGCAAGTCTCTTCAGGTATAGGGGAGATAAGAAGTTAGTCTGTGTGATCTGCTGTCTGTTGCTTGGGAGGTAGGATATCAATCTACAGTATGAAACTCCTCCCCCCTCCGTGGAATTCAATTTCCATATACAATTCCAGCCAGAAATTCTAATCTGGAAGTCTGTAATTCGGGAATGCGAAGGAGTTGAGGTTACGATGACTCAGAGACACAAAACTCTTTACAAACAAATAGGAGAAGCTTTGTGCTCACAGGCCCTGGTCCTCATGGGGGACTCTAACCACCCTCACATCTGTTGGAAGGACAACATAGCAGAGCACCAGCAATCTAATAGGTTCCTGGAATGCACTGATGATAACTTCCTCCTCCAAGTGGTAGAGTAACCCGCAAGAAAAGGTGCTATGCTGGACCTAGTCCTCACCAATAAGGAGGGACTGGTAAGTGAAGAAAACCTGAAGGGTAGCCTTGGCTGCAGTGACCATGAAATGGTAGAGTTTAGGATCCTCAAGGCATCAAGTAGGGTGCATAACAAACTTACTGCTCTGGACTTCAGAAGAGCTGACTTCAGCCTCTTCCGGGACCTCCTTGGCAGAGTACCATGGGAAAAAAAAAACCTGGAAGGAAGGGGGGACCCAGGAAAGCTGGTCAGTGTTCAAAGATCACCCCCCTCCAGGCTCAGGAGCAATGCATCCCAGAAAAGAGGAAGGCAGGTAAGGATGCCAAGAGGCCTACATGGATGAATAGAGAGCTCCTGGATACACTTAGATGCAAGAAGAAAACCTACAGAGAGTGGAAACAAGGACAGGTAACCTGGAATGAACACAAAGAAATTGTTCATGCATCCAGAGCTCAGGTTAGGAAAGCTAAAGCACAGCTAGAATTGAATCTGGCCAGGGACATTAAAGGGAACAAGAACAACTTCATCAGGTATGTTAGTGAGAAAAGGAGGACTAGGGAGAATGTGGGACCCTTCCAGAAGGGAAATGGAAAGCTGCTGACAAAGGATATGGATAAGGCTGAGGTGCTTAATGACTTCTTTGCCTCAGTCTTCAACGGCAAGGGCTCCAACCACAGTGTCCAAGTCCCAGAGGGCAAAAGTATGGACCGGGAGAAGGAAGATCTGCCTACTATAGTTGAAGATCACATTTGTGAGCACCTAAGGAAACTGAACATGCACAAGTCCATGGGACCTGACAAGATCCACTCACGGGTCCTGAGGGAACTGGCAGATGAAGTTGCCAAGCCACTGTCCATCATACTTGAAAGGTCATGGCAGACTGGTGAAGTTCCTGCTGACTGGAG
>VWZE01008595.1:902421-981328 GCA_013396675.1 Eubucco bourcierii
TTGGAGCGGGTCCAGAGGAGGGCCACAAAGATGATCAGAGGGCTGGAGCAGCTCTCCTATGAGGACAGGCTGAGAGAGTTGGGGCTCTTCAGCCTGGAGAAGAGAAGGCTTCCAGAAGACCTTAGGGTAGCCTTCCAGTATCTGAAGGGGGCCTACAGGAAGGCTGGGGAAGGACTATTCCTATTATAGGACAAGGTCTTATAATAGCAGGATGAGGGGCAATGGGTTTAAACTGGCAGAGCAGAGATTCAGACTAGACATTACGAAAGGTTCCATACAGTGAGGGTGGTGAGGTACTGGAACAGGTTGCCCGGGGAGGTTATGGATGCTCCCTTCTTGAAGGTGTTCAATGCCAGGTTGGAGGAGGCCTTGAGTGACCTGTTCTAGTGGGAGGTGTCCCTGCCTATGGTGGGGGACATAGATGATCTTTGAGGTCCCTTCCAAACTTAACCATTCTATGATTCTGTGATTCTTTAGACCCTCTTTCACTAATGTACAAGGAGAACTAACAGTAACCAGATTTTCTTAGTGTAACCAAATCAAGAAGCATCACATTGAGTAAAGAGACTAGAAAGCTTTGAGGTTGTTTTACTCTTTTCACTGAAGCTGAGGGCCATGTGCTGTCTTTAAATGAGAATGGTGGTGACTTTTCACCCTCTTGACCTAGAGCTCAGATCTCGTTCCACTAGAAACTTATTGCTGGTTACAGAGGGAGCAAAGTTGCAGATCACATTAGTTGCTCTTTTCAGTTTAGCATTTTCTAACTTATAGAATCATAGAATCATAGAATGGTAAGGTTGGAAGGGACCTCAAGGATCATCTAGTTCCAACCCCCTGACATAGGCAGGGACACCTCCCACTAGTACAGGTTACTCAAGGCCTCATCCAATCTGGCCTTGAACACCTCCAGGGAGGGAGCAACCACAACCTCCCTGGGCAACCTGTTCCAGTGCCTCACCACCCTCACTGTAAAGAACTTCCTCCTAACATCCAGTCTAAATCTCCCTCTGCCAGTTTAAGCCCATTGCCCCTTGTCCTGTCATTGCAGGACCTTGTAAATAATCCTTCCCCAGCCTTCCTGTAGGCCCCCTTCAGATACTGGAAGGCTACTATCAGGTCCCCTCGAAGCCTTCTCTTCTCCAGGCTGAAGAGCCCCAACTCTCTCAGCCTGTCCTCATAGGAGAGCTGCTCCAGCCCTCTGATCATCTTTGTGGCCCTCCTCTTTACCCACTCCAACACTTCCATTGATTGATTGATATTAAATTAGATATCATAGTGGCAAAAGCATCAAAGCCACCTGGAAGGGAACAACAGTTTCAAAGAGGTATAAAGATTAAAATGATGCAAAAGAGCATTACAATAACCAAAAAGAAAAAAAATAATAACCTTATTATGGTGCAAAATCTGATGAAATACAGAAGAGCTGATGAGTTTGAGTAAATCAAAAGTGGCCTGGAGAAAACACTGTAAAATATGCTGTTTAGATTTTGCTTATTTGAGTACAAGAGGATCTGATAGGTTTTGGCCATTTCCTTTATAGTCTAATTCATGGAATTCTAGGATCACTTTTTAAAAATCTTCATATTCTTGCCTGTCTCACTGCAAAGCTTCCTGCACAGTTTTGGTACTTTTTACCACAGAAGGAGGCATTTGCAGAAACCTAGCATGGTAGTATTTTGAAGACTCCAAACAGATTTGTCATAGCCATATCTTGCCATTGCTCCATTGTAAAATTCCCAGAATACTTGAATTTTGTATTAAAACTGTATGTTATTTATATCCAGCAACTCTAGAGGCCTGAGTCATATATCCGTGGTCTATTCCCAGAGTAACCTTCTTCTACTTCTTTAAAGCTACATCTTGGCTATGCAGGAAATAATGGTCATGCCTACCATACTGCAACTAAAATATTCAGACACATGAATCTTTTTCTTGACTTCCTATAAAAATGTCATTTGTAGCTTTATTTTGTTTGTTCTGGTTTGACTATAATATAAACAAGAGTTTATTAAAGCGTAAGCACTAAGTTAGAGTTCTTTCTTGAGACTGCAAGGTCTTACAAAAAATACTATTTAAGCTGCAGGGCAAAACCACAACTTAACAGAAAAATGAATAATGAGTCTGTTTTCGTATGGATTTTTTTAAAAGTACAGCTTGTAGTTGAACTAAATGTACTATTTCTTCCACTGCAGCCAGGAAGCCCTCATAGACTTTTGACAGTGCCGCCAAAAAATTAATGCTTCAACTGTTTAAAAGATATCAAAATTTTGTTTGACAATTGTAATCTCTTCCAGGAATTTCCTTTCTCATTTACCCTCCCTATAAAAACTGATAACAAGATGCTTATATAGTAGAAATGGAAAGTCAGAGGTATGTTACAAAGTGTTGTGCACTCTTTCCAGCCTCATGAGAAGAGGCATGAGACATTGCCATGGTAGGCTAAGAAACCCCGGTACTCCATTGTGTAAGCAGCATTTGCTTCAAGGATTAACCATTTGCTAGGGCAGCGGAGATTTAAATATTTCCTAAGCTATTTTTTAATTTTTACATATAATGTGGCAGCCAACTGGACAGCTGTTGGAGATGTCTGGGTAGGAACTTGAAGCAGTGACCAAGGAAAGATGAAAGGAAGCAGAGAAATACTCTGCGCGTGCTGGCATCATGCTTAGAGTGGTCAAACATTGGAGTGGGCTGCCCAGGGAGGTGGTTGAGCCACCAACCCTGGATGTGTTTAAAAGTCATTTGGATGTGGTGCTTGGGGATATGGTTTAGGGTGAACCTTGTAGGGTTATCAGTTGGACTTGGTGATCCTGAGAGTCTTTTTCAACCTGAATGCTTCTGTGATTCTGTGATCAGTTGACACAGCAAGACTGAAGGCAAGAGAAAACAGTTCTGGTCTGGCTTATCTTGAATCTCTCTCTTCACTTTTACATGCAACAAGGTGTGACAAATTGAAATGAGACGCAACCTGAACTTCTGTTCTGAAGCGTATCAAAAAGGCACTTAAACATGGACTCAAAGGTCAGGCTTGTTCCCTTTTCTGTAACAAATTCCCAGGACAGCTGTTAATACTAATCTGCATTTTAAGGCTAATCTTTAATAGTATTCATTGATACGTGGTATATAGTGTTACTATGGCCATGATGACAAGTGGTTTGTTCTTCTCTAATGATGGAAAGGAGACTCCATATTATGAAGAGTGAGATAATTGAAAAGGTTGCCAGTAAAAAGCCCCTGTGTTTGCAGGAGATGCCCTTGTGTTCAGCAAATGCCAATTAGATAAATGTCACTTTATATGTATGATGAGTTATTACTGCACAAATGAGCAAGTTACCTTCACCACGCAGCTGCTTTCTGAAGCAAACACAACTGTCAGGAACACAAATATAAGGCATTGTGGAAGATGAACGGTAAAGTAATGACTAAAGAGAATAAGGGTCCATGTAACAAGCCTTGGCACTGCGGGAGGTAATTTTTACCATGTTTGCACTACCTGGATTAGAAACATAATCTTTATGTAATGGAGAAGTGCATACTTTCTTCCACCATTAAATAAAGTTAATATATTGTTATGGTCTCCTGATGCTTTGAAATGGAAAGAGAATACACAACTCTTTCAGTTAGTTACTTTGATACTGTAATGTTTGTAGTCCACATGCCTTTGTAAAGGAGTTTGTGTACTTCATTTTGTTGTGCTGTCAGTGGTCTGGTATCATCAGTATCTTCCTGATTGCCTTGCTTTCAGATCTTGTGTGGCTCTGACTGGCTTCAGTAAATGAAACAAAGGGCAGTTCTGCAAGTGACCTGGTTCAAGACATGACCTTGGGTGCTTATTACTTACACTTGCTTGTAGGTGTTTTACTTTAAATTTTATTTTGCACGTTTACCTGAAGCTTCATTAGTTTCAAGTCTTAAGAGGCAGAAGTCTTTGTGGATGCTGTGACCATCTCAGGTGTGTGCAGGATAGCTGTGCTGTATTTGGATTCATGAGTTCTGCTTTAGGGCTGTGAGGTTTGTCTTCCTATCTAACGTGTTTACCACCTCTGCTCGTGCAGGTTTCTCTCCAGGTCATAAGAAAGGACACACTTGAGCAGGGATTGTGTTATCGTTGGTGGCCTGAATCTCTGTGCCTACTTGACCTCATACTTCTAGGAAGCTAATCTAGCAAATGAAGTGCAGATCTTTATGGCAACACCCTTTGGGGTGCATGGGCTGCCAGTAGGTTGTCTTGCTTCCATATATGCTGAGGTATTTTCATTGATGTGTTCATTCACAGGTTTGAAATCTCTGCAGTTTTCCCTAAGGAGGAAGCACTGTGCTTGCCTGAGAACTTGCTCAAACTCGGCATCTGCTGGGGCAGGACGGGGTGGCAGAAGTTAAATGGAGAGTGTGTGAAAAATTGTATGAGGTCACCATCCTTTTAAAACTGGTTTACACAGATGGCTGTCTGGTTTGTTGCTTTGTCCTTGCTTAATAGTAACTGTTTATGGAAAAATGAATTGCTTTGCAGAAGGAGGTCCAAAAGCTCATGCTTTTGTTTCCCTCACTGAAGATCTTCATGTTATTATGGGCATACAAGGATTGGGCCTGAAACAGAGATTAATTATGAAGCTCACAGTGAATAATTAACCATTTGTCTTGTTCCTAAGCTCTGTAGTCACCGGGTTAGAAATTATTTCCCAAACTGCAGAAGATAAGAGAAAGTTATGCCTGGTTTCACAATGTCCATATTGTTAGGGCTTTGTGCTGTGTGCACTCTTACATCAGCTGATACCTACGCAAGTCAGGTCCAGCTTCTCATACAAACCACTTCCTGGGGTTTTCTTGGGTAATGGCAGTGGTTCAGAAGACACCGCAGTGCCTCAAAGCCGTTTCTTGCATGTTGCACCAAACTGTGTGACCGGGGAAGAAATGAGGTTCTTAAGAAAGAGGTTTTGATCTCAAATACCCGTATTTTTGCTTGTTCTGTGTTGAGATTTCAATGTACATTACTTGGCTTGTGCTCTCCTGACTCTGTTTGGAGGCTCATGGTATGTGTTGTGGAAGATGTAGGAATATGATGTAAATGTATGTGTGATGCAGAAGCTCGATAGCACCCTTCAGACAGAAATGTTGATTTTGCATCCACAGGTGTTCTTATCTGGCAAAAACTAACCAAGAAACAGACAAGATTAAATTCTGTTTTAAAAGGAAGTCAAATCTAAATAATGGTACTGTGCTCTCTTACAGGACTGTCTACTTAAGAAGCTGAGAGTGAGTTAGAAACATTGATGAAGCCTCTATTCTGTGAGGTGGGTATGTGTTTTTATTACTATTTTGAAAGAGCTTAGAAAATTCAAACCATCTGCCCAAGTTCAGACACAGAGCTGTTTAAGAGCTGCGAGCACAATCCAGAAGCTTTCTGCCCTATTGCACGGGTTCTGATCAATACTTACAAATAAGGCCTCCTGGCCTCCCCGGGATGGAAGTGATGAGTTTTGCATTCTGTTAGCATTTGAAGTGGCTCATTTAATTTTTCGATTTCTGACTAATGGAATAAGTGACTCTCACAGACACTTTTGCTCTGCAGTCCTCCTGCCTTTGTTGTATGATGGTTTTAGATCACAGTTTGGGGAGGTAGAAAACTGTGATAGAAGAGACACTGGAAATTGCGTGTCTCCACTGGATCCAGGCCAAACATAATCCAGGGTTCAGAAATGTGTTTCATTACTTTTTTCTCTTAGCATTTTGTCACAGTCAGATGCACTTGCAGGCTTTTAATAAATCCCCTTCTGCACTGAGACTTACAACTCAGGTTCACAAACCCATGAGGGCTGGATAATTTGAATAAGTCTGAGAAGTGAAACTGCACATTTGTAGGTGCAGCAACTGCAGACAGCAAAACTAGTGAATTCTTTATGTTTGATAGCCTTTGTCATTACAAGATACTGTATGCAAACCAGAGAGGTCTGCTTGCCCTCTTTAAGAGCATCTCAGGCATGTACAGCCCAGGGAGCCAGGCTGGTTACCTGGCTTTGCTTCCAGGGGACTTGTTTTGGGCAGAAACAGTCTCCTGGATTCTTGATTGTTTCCATCAGCTTTAGGAGGTAAACCCAGTGAGTGGGCTTCTACCTTCTGCTTCGTGCCATTGGGATCTTGGACTTGTTGGAAAGAGTAAGTCAGGATTGGAATATGTCTCTTTAAGGATTTTGGATTTTCTTTAATAGAGTGATGTTTGCCTTTTAAAACATTTTTTTTAATAAGTTACTCTCACAGTAATTACCAGAATACTTATTGATAAAATATGAATTTATGCATGCCAGCATTTATCTCTTTTGTGCCTATTCACAAACACATAATGCAAAGTGACTCTAGCTCCATATGGCTCCCAACCTCTTTCCTCCTCCGACTGTTAGCTTCTTCTTACCTTGATGAATTAAAGGGAGGAGAGTGCTGGGCCATGAGCTGAAGGTGGGTGTAGGAGAGAAGTTATATTAGAAATGTTTTTCTCCACATCACTATGACTCCTCAAGCTCCTCTCAGTTCAGATGGAAAACACATTCAAAATATGATGAACTTTGATGCCAGTCTTAGCATTGTACCTTGAAAAAGTAATGAAAATACTCAGAGGGCAAGTTACCTATGTGCAGATTTGCTTCCTGGGTGATAGAGACTGTGCAAGCGCTTGTATTTCTTTAGAAGCTTTTCAGTACGCATGATGGCTAATAATGAAAATAACTTATTTTTGAAGTTGAAATGTGCACTTGACTGTATTACAGATGACAGACCTGCTGTCTGTTGAATAGGGCTATGAGAAAGTTGAGATGCTTCCACTCAGAGACCTTCCATTTCCTGAAGATATGCAAAATTTATTCTTCTCAGTTCAGAAGCGCTGAAGTTCAAAATCTGTGGTGAGATTTGCAAAATGTAATTTGATTAAAGTGATGCAAATCCACTGCTTCAGTGTAAAATGTTGTAAGATTTTTGGTAGGGCAAGATCTGTGCCTATCTCTTCTGCCTGAGTGCACCGGGTGGCGGAAGGTGCAGGTTTCCCAGGTTGCTGCAGCGCCCACCAGGACGGCACAGCTCACTGACTTGCTGCCTGTGCTGCTGCAAAACCTGCCCCGGCCGCTGCAGTGCTCTGATGTGACCACACCCCTCAAATTCTTCAAGTGGGAAAGATTCAGTGTTAGCTGTTGTTGCACTAATCAGTGATTCTGTTACTATAGCATCTCCTCAGGTTCTGGGGTTGTGTGGGTGGGAAGCTAAGTGGTCTTCTGCTGCCGATGCTCTAATTGGCTGGTAAGGGAGCTTAAATGGTCCTTCAGAGGTTTCTCCGGGGATTCTTTTTCCACTGCTGCCTTTAGAAAACAAATTGAGGCCACATCTTTCTGTCTTGTTAGAGTATTAAATGATGTCAAATTTATAGCAGTTAGATCATGATACTCTAGGTCAAAAAGCAGCTAAGGGGGAACAGAAGACAAAACTGGTTGGGAGAACAGTTAAATGGCAGAAGGTTCTGAAATGCTTTACCTCTGCTCTAAACTACAACAAACCCATATCTTGTTTCAGAACTTTCTGAATGCCGCTTTGGTTTTATTTGGCATATTTTCATGGCATGAAGATATTCCAAATCATCTCATACATCTCGTTAAATTGTAATTCACTGGTACTGGGTTTAACAATACTGTTAAACTGTTAACATTGAAATATCTTGTTATACCACAAATCCTATTACTTTTATTAACCTTCATTTGCACCAGGGACAACATTTCTATTTGTTGTGGGACTTTACTATCATATCAGTATATATTTGAGGAGGGATTATTTACAAGGTCTTGCAATGACAGGACAAGGGGCAATGGGTTTAAACTGGCAGAGGGGAGATTTATACTGGATGTTTGGAGGAAGTTCTTTCCAGTGAGGGTGGTGAGGCACTGGAACAGGTTGCCCATGGAGGTTGTGGCTGCTCCCTCTCTGGAGGTGTTCAAGGCCAGGTTGGATGAGGCCTTGAGTAACCTGTACTAGTGGAAGGTGTCCTTGCATATGTCAGGGGGTTGGAACTAGATGATCCTTGAGGTCCCTTCCAACCTTACCATTCTATGATTCTATGATATTTCTTTCAGAACACCCTTTCAGTGTGAAAGGTTTGGATGAGTATACACAGTTCCACATTTTTTTCCATTCTTACTATGCAGTTTTAGTTTTTAAAAGGAGTGAAACATGCCGTCTTTTATTGTCTATAAACCCCATAAACCCCCAGAATTACATATTTATGACTCCTTAGGATTTCAGCACAGATAAGGCTGACTTTTCATTTCTGTGAGAATGTTTACAACTGAACAGTCCCAGGAATAAAAAGCACAGCTTTTCACACGTATGTTTGGTGAATATAGAACTTGCACACGCTCTGAGCTGTGAACTAAAAGCTTCAGATTTAGCCGTCAGGGAGGAAGGAATTTGTCTGCTCTGCAGCAAAAGGAAGTTTTTGCTGTGTTATTGTAGTACATGGCCTTTTGCCATCTTTGATAAAGTATTTAAGGGTTGTGCACCCAAAGTCTGCTGCCCTCTTGACCCATCATCCACCACTGCCGATAGATGAGGTAGATGAGACACAGCTCCATAGGAGAGCCATTGTTTCTGCCCTGTGCAGCTCCCCCAAGAACGGAAACTGCAGAATGGCTCCCTGTGATTCACCGCACAGCTCAACCTCCTGGCTTTTCCTCTTTCACCTGTACCTTTTCTGGCCCTGCTCTGTGCCAGCTGAGGTGAACAAATACATGAGGAAGCTTGGGATTGATCTGCTTTTCACTCAGCTTAGCTAAGTGTGAATGAGATGAGTATCTGGGATATTTATATTTTTCTCTCCTGGACTTAAAAGGAAAACCAGAGGCAGTAAGTACAGCACTGTGCCTTGGGGAGGTTGGTCTCTTCTCCCAGGCAACCAGTGACAGAACGAGAGGACACAACCTCAAGCTGCACCAGGGGAGACTTAGGCTGGATGTTAGGAAGAAGTTTTTCACAGAGAGAGTGATTGGCGTTGGAATGGGCTGCCCAGAGAGGTGGCAGAGTCATCGTCCCTGGAGGCTGGATGAGGCACTTAGTGCCATGGTTTAGTTGGTGTTTGGTGATAGGTTTGACTTGATGATCTTGAAGGTCTTTTCCAACCCGATTAATTCTGTGATTATATATTTCAATTTATTTCACTTTTAGCTATTCAGCACTGTTGACAGATGATGCTTAAAACACTTGAATTGCCCATAATTTTTTTAGTGCACTGTGAATCGCCCAGTCTTTTTTTTCTTTTTTTTTTTTTTCTTCCCAACTCTGAAAGCAGTTCTGGTTACAGAGATGCCAGCATCCCCAGTATGTATGCCAAGAATGTACAGTTATACTTTATACTGCTAAATTAACAGACAGGAACAGTCACACCAAACCAGATTCAGCTCCCAGATGGGAAAGCATCTTCTCTAGCCCAAATTTTAATGACTTATTTACGTAAGAAAGTTTTGCCAATATAGCATATAGTGTGATTTGAAACAAATGCTATCATCTCTCTGTGTTGATGACAGGTAATTTGTAGAAAATAGTGGCAATTTCTTTGTTTTCAGTGAGAACCTAGTGGTTGGAAATGTCTGGGCATTTAGGTAGGGTAACTCTTCCCTGTGCTTCTTGAACTGTTTAATTTTACAAATATTATTTTTCAATTGTACTCTTCTGAGTATTGGTTAGAAGTGAAAAACAAGGTGTGATTTTTATTTGCTTTGTTATAGAATCATGGAATCATAGAATGGTAGGGTTGGAAGGGACCTTGAGGATCATCTAGTTCGAACCCTCTGCCATAGGCAGGGACAATTCCCACTAGTACAGGTTACTCAAGGCCTCGTCCAACCTGGCCTTCAACACCTCCAGGGAGGGAGCAGTCACAACCTCCCTGGGCAACCTGTGCCAGTGCCTCACCACCTTCACTGTAAAGAGCTTCCTCTTAACATCCAGTCTAAATCTCCCCTCTGCCGGTTTAAACCCATTGCCCCTTGTCTTGTCATTACCAGACCTTGTAAATAGTCCCTCCCCAGCCTTCCTCTAGGCCCTTTCAGATATTGGAAGGGTACTCTAAGGTCACCTGGAAGCCTTCTCTTCTCCAGTCTGAAGAGCCCCAACTCTCTCAGCCTGTCCTCATAGCAGAGCTGCTCCAGCCCTCTGATCATCTTCATGGCCCTCTGGACCCACTCCAACACTTCCATGTCCTTCCTGTGCTGGGGGCTCCAGAACTGCACACAGTACTCCAGGTGGGGTCTGACAAGAGCAGAGTAAAGGGGTAGAATCCCCTCCCTTGCCCTACTGGCCACGCTGCTCTTGATGCAGCCCAGGGCTCAGTTGCTGTCTGGGCTGCATGCACACACTGTGGGCTCCTGTTGAGCTTTTCATCAACCCAGACCCCCAGGTCCTTTTCCTCAGGGCTGCTCTCCAGCCATTTACCACCCAGCCTGTATTTGTGCTTGGGATTGTGCCTACCCAGGTGCAGGACCTTACACTTGGCCTTGTTGAATTTATATGCAATTCTCAATATATGCAATTCTCTTAGCTTTGTGAATTCAGTTATAATTTACATGCCTGTATGGGACTGGAGAATGAGTTCTAGATGACAGCAGCACTATCAGAAGAGCTAACATCTGATTGTTGCAGTGTGTGGTGCTGACGGCATGAAATATTCTCAGGCATTTCTGTCTCTTGATTAGGAAGAGTCTGTTCATGAGATGATGAAATCCATGGTCTTTGACAATTTGCTGTGCCAGCTGGAATACCACGGAAGATTTTTGCCCTGCCTGCAAATTTTAACAATAACTGTATTATGATGAAATGCGGAAGAAGTTTTACAGTTTGTTAAAAAGAAGGGCAAGGGTCTTCTATTTTTTTCCAAGCACTTGACTTAAGAGATGAGATGAGATGAGATGAGATGAGATGAGATGAGAAGAGATGAGACTTAAGACTCAAGACTTAAGAGATGAGATGAGATGAGATGAGATGAGATGAGATGAGATGAGATGAGATGAGATGAGAAGAGATGAGACTTAAGACTCAAGCCTGGCTTCTCCTTGGAACGACTCTAGGTTGCTATCATAAAGCTGAGTGAGATACACAAGAAGGTATGCACATGGGTATTTGGATAAAAATGCCCAACTCCCTGTGGTTGTACCAGACACTGCAAATACTGTGTCTCCCATTCATTACAAGTGGAAAAATACTTTAGGTAGGATTACTTTGTGCTGTTCTCCAGCTCATAGTATGTCTAGTTTTCAGTGTGCTGTACCACTCTATTCCTGTTTATAAATCTTTTAAGTGTGCACATTAAAAAAGTAATTAAATTGTCATTATAATTTATAGTACGCCTGAAGTCAATCACCTAATTAAACGGAAAGAGCAGAGAGGTAGTAGGTTCATAAGCATTTATTAAGTATTACGGTATTAATTATGCAGGACTCTTGAACCAAGCAAAAGAGGAAAGAATGGAAACACCAATCTAAAAATGCTTTCCATTGCTGCCCTTCTCAATTTAAAATTGTGAGACACTCCCCCACCCCCAGCTGGCAGGACAACACTAATGCTTTCTTTTTGTTAATTTTTAATGAAATTATGATGGAGATTTTTTAATGACAATCACTTGTAGCATTTTCCTGTAATATTTTTGAAAGAATAATATGTCCCTGTGCAGAGGCCATAAATATGAATAGAACTGGAAGATACATTTAGGGTTATGGTTTGGAGTAGATTGTGTGGGAATAGACTCTTGATCATCACTCCTCAGCATCTGTGCCAGTCCACAGAAAAAAGGCTTGGCAGGCTGTGGAGGTAGGGGCTGAGCCCAAAGAGGACACTGTGCAGCACTGGAAGATCATTTGGGATGATGTAGGGACATGGTGGTCAGGAGAAGATTTGCCCTTTCTTTGCAACCTTTCTCCCACCTCCAGCTGTAAACCCATGTAGTTTGGCTGAAAGCAAAGGATAAAAGCTGCTGGATTGCCCTGCAGGGATCAGACACAGAAGGACACTCTGCAAAGCAGTGTGGGTTGTGGATTGTGGGTTGGAGCCTAAGAAATGGAAATGTATTTTATTAGTGAGCTTGTCTTACTGTGTCTGCTTTGTATTTTGCTGTGTGTTTTGAGCTGCCTCAACACTAGAAAGTGATGAGGTTGGAGATGAAATTCTAAATTAAAAATTTTTTTTTCCCCCTAGTTTGTTAAAAAATTAAAGTCACTGATAACACACTGAAATAGGCTTACCTGTGTTTCATGTTGTTCCTGGGGTTTTCGTTTCAGCCTCACTGACCTTTACGCTTGAATGTTGGTCATCAAAACTTCTCTTTCAGGGTCTGATCCTGCAGCCTGGGTCTTGAGCTGAAGTAGTCCTAAAGGGGAGAGAGGGAGCGAGCAAACAGGTAGCTGCTGGGAGCACTTCGGAGTTTTATGATCTTGTACTGGTCCCACAGCCTGCAGTAGCAGAGCCTTACTAGTGCTTAAGGATACAAATGCAAGCCACTGTAATAAAGCAGGTTGAAGACCATTAAGGGTTTTGAACTGTGCTGGTTTGAGGCTAATTAGAATATTTTAATAGACAAAATTACACTATAGGCTGTGAAAGGAAAACATCATAATGTCTACTTCACTCATACGCTTGCTGGAGAATTGTTTGGGAACACTAACCAAAACAATAGATAAGTCAGTCTCTCTCTGGCTCATGCTGGAACAGGAGCTGCTGGTGGGATCTAGCAGCTTCTGGGCTTTGGCTCCTCTGCTGGTTAATCCTCACTAACCACTTTTCTTCTAATGCCTCTTGGCCGATCCTCCTAATTTACCTTGCACGTAAGGCAAACCTTGGGGTAAGGTACAGGGGTGGGGAGAAGGTGGAAGGGTGGTTGGGAGCCCCTCCTGGGGTCTCTGATTTCTGGGAGGGGAGTTGTGTTGCTGTATTACCTTTTATTTGTATATTTCTGTAAATATTCTGTATATAGTGTAAATATCTGCTGTACATTGTGCTGAACTGTAAATAGAGCTTCATCATTTAACTTCCAGCTGACTGAGTGCTAGTCTGGGTCATTTCACAAAGTGTGGGGGGGCGGGGAACTCCCAAACCTTCACATACTTTTTATGAATTCAGTGAATTCATTGAAATATTCACAGAATTCAGTGAAATATTTTGCAACTTGATTGGATGTTTATAGTAAGGGCTAAATGGAGAAGGAATACCTTTGCTATTTTTTCCTACAAGAACTTGCAGCAACAAAAGCCTCTCCCATTTCACCAGAGGAGAGGCCTTTAGCAGGCTTTAAAACAAAATATTACCAAAATCCCTTCCATATAAATGGACAGGAAGGTGTTACAGATGTACCTGTTTATCCTGTCATTATCAAATTGATGTAGCATATTTGGAACCTAACAGCACAAATGTCAGTTTATCTTGCAGTCTATTAAATAGGAATTCATTGGCAATACATAATCCCAAAATAAGGGCAACACCTGAAAGTTGGGTCTGGCATACCTGAAATTCAGAAAAAATCAGTTCAGTGGCTCTCTTTCTGCAAGAAACTGTGTGACTGGAATATAAATCCCTGCCAAAGGCCATTTCTTTTTGCAGTCTTTAATAGACTGCACTGAATTGACAGCAAAAGACACAAACAGAAAAAGCTACACTGAACAATCCAGAAAATTTACCATGTATAGGTTTTTCATTTATACAGGAAACATTGAATCTGCTTGGCTATGTTCACTGCAGTATTCTGTACCATCTTTTTTCTTTCAAGGCTGCAGAAGATTTTATTCTAAGGCCTGATCCAGCAGTTTAGCTGTCAATACCCTGTCTCCCTGTCCCACGCACCTGCTGAGACACAGGCTTGCGTGGCTTGCTGGAGGGAGACCTGTGCTTACCACTCTCAATACAGTAAAATCACTAAGAGTTTTGCTACTGTTTCAGAAGATATAATTGGGATTCCCTTTACATCATCAGAGAGAATGCTGTACCTTATATGGAGCAAATCAAATCATTGACATCTCCTCCTCCAAGAAGCCATAATGAGCACAGTCATTATGCTTCAGGTTAGCACTGCAGCAACGTTATGTAAGCAATATAACTTGACACTTCTATGGGGGGAGGAGGAGTGAAGTACGTATAAAAATGGTAGTGGCCTAACCAAGGCCTCAGATGACATAATTCAACTCGGCTTATACAATGCATTTTATGGTCAATATGCCTGTCCTCTGAGCCATGTATTGGAAGATGTAACACTTGTCTGTTTGCATCAGACTTCACAGCTATCTCTGTAATACAGAAATTGCTCATGCCATACTATTAAGTGTATTTTCAGCTTCTCATTGTAGGCAGTAAGCAGAGGCAGCCCTGACAGCAGTGTTTCCACTCCTCTCTGTGGAAATGGTGGAAAAGTAGAAAAACCAAACCTTTCTCATACTGATTCTGAAAATAGGTTGGATGAGTATTGTATTGCACTTACTTGAAGGAGCTGTGGAGCGACCCATTTGGACACCGTCTACCAATTTTTGTTGTCAGATCAGAGAAAAAGAAGTCTCTTCTTCATGTATAAGAACCCTGTCTTTACAATTTTCTTGAGGAACAGATATTCAGTTGGGAAAATTAACTTGTTTTATGCTACAGGCAAATCACTTATTTAAAGTCCTAGATTCTATTTCAGTACCTGTACATTATAATTATAATACAGTCATACACTAAATAAATATTGTATTTTAAATCCACAATTGTAGAAATATTAATGAATTTTCAAGTATTCAACCTGGCACAGATGCTCTGATGTGGATAGAGAACCATGCAAGTCTATCTTTATCTGTCGCTTAGGCATAACTCGGACGGGTCTGTATTAGGCACTGGCAGAGTCAGGAGAAGTAGGTGTTTGGTACCTCATGCCTGCATATACAGTGTCTAAGTCCAGGCAGCTCAATCAAAGACTGTAAGCATGAGCAGGCCACCAGCTTCTCCTGTGCTCCTGGACCTCCTCTGTGTTGGGAGCATGGGGGTATCACGGTCATTAATATCTATAAGGTGAAAGGTGTCATTTAAGAATCAACCTATATGGAGCCCCTGCCATGACTGCAGCCCAGACAAGCTTATCAGAAACAACTTTTAAGTTCCTGCTACTAGAACTCAGTGTGCCCTTGACAGCCTTCAGATGTGCTGTGCAAATGCCAATCGGGTAATCTTGGTGCCGATGTGATTTCACTCCTAGCAATGCCTAATGGAGGTAACATACATTTATATAAGGAGGTAACACTCCTTGTTTAAGTTTGGGTGGAAGTTCCATGGAATTACAGAACACATCCTGAAGAGCAGCAGTATTCAATAAGGACAGATGCACGGTCCTGCATCTGGGGAGGAAGAACAATAGGCACAGTGCAGGCTGGGGGCTGCCAAGCTGGAAAGCAGCTCTATGGAGAAAGACCTTGGAGTTCTGGTAGACAGCAAGTTCTGCATGGGCCAGCAATGTGCCTTTGTGGCCAAGAGAGCCAAAGGCATCCTGGTATGCATCAAGAAAAGTGTGTCCACCAGGCCTAGGGGGGCTTTTCTCCCCCTCTACTCTGCCTGAGTGGTACCACACCTGGAATATTGTGTCAAATTGTGGGCTCTCCAGTTCAAGAGAGCAAAGAACCTGCTGGAAAGAGTCCAGGGAGAACCAGGAGGATGACTGGGGGACCTGAGCATCTCTCCTATGAAGACAGACTGAGAAACCTGGGGCTGTTCAGTCTGAAGAAGAGAAGACTGAGAGGAGATCTGATCAATGCTTATAAATGTCTGAGGGGTGGGTGTCAAGTGGATGGGACCAATCTCTTTTTGCTGGTCCACAACAATAAGACAAGGAGCAACAGCTACAAACAGGAACACAGAAAGTTTCACCTCAACATGAGGAGAAACCTCTTTATAATGAGGGTGAGGGAGCACTGGAACAGGCTGCCCAGAGAGGTTGTGGAGTCTCCTTCTCTGGAGACTTTCAAAACCTGCCTGGATGCATTCCTGTGCAGCCTGCCCTTAGGTGAACCTGTTTGGCAGGAGTGTTGGACTCTATGATCTTTAGAGGTCCCTTCCAACCTCTGAGGTTCTGTTATTCTGTGATTAAATTCCAGCCATCTCATTAGTGTATGTATTGATCTTGTATGTGTGATTTTCTGAAGGTGTTTCTTGGGAGAACAGTATTAAATTTGAAAGAACAAATGCCACTATAAAACAGGAAGATGCACAATGACATATCTGTAACTTTGAGCCTCATAAAATAAATTCCTAACCAGAATGGGTGCAAGCATTTCAAATCCTCTTTGGCCCATAAAATCAAGAGCCAAAGGGTAGCCTCAGTTCACAGGACTTTGGGAAGATGGAAAAGGCTAAAGTCCAGTTGAAAGAGTATTTGAGATAAGAAACGTAGGTACATTGAGTCTGGATAAAATGTAAGTCAGAGCTTTAACTGCATATATGTATGAGAAAGGTCTGGAAAGAATAGGACAATGTTACAGAAGAAAACAAGGGGAAGAAAAAGCGATGGTTAAGCTGCATCAGGGAATACTTTGCTAGACAGTTCGATATTGGGAAAGGGTTACTACTACACAATATTTAGGTCAGTGGAGCAAACTGCCATGGGAGGGTGTGGAGCTAGGCATGGCTAGACTAGATAAATGTCTATTATAGATGATCTGGGATGACTGATTCAGACATGGTTTCCAACCGAAGCGCTTTTGTAATTTTTGCTCTCTTCAGGTAAATTCTTGTCAGATTGGCTTGTTCTTCCCATTTGTACGCGAAATATTACAGACCTATTGACAAAAAAGCACTAAGAACAGCATGTGGGCTAGAAATAGTACTAATACTACTTTGCATTTTATAGTAGATGTAATATGGCATATAAGTATTTCATAAAATCAATGGTGTGTTTGTGAATAATCTCTTGAAATGTGATAAAATATAATTATTTAGACTGTATCAAAAGGACTTTGTTTTCTTCCTTAGAATAAAACTTTTTCTCCACAGAAATGTCTTCATATTTTAAAGATGGGAAATAAATACATTTTCAGAGGAGTATTGCGCAGGACATGAGATACACTCTGTGTCCCTGTGACCACAGGAATGGCATCTCTCCTCCTACAAGTGTTTGCCATAGTCTGAGTTCCCAGGGGAGGATTTAGAGCACCTACAGGCCACTAAGTTGATGCATGTGTATGCATGTGTATGTGCATACCTTTAGGCAATACTGTGATAATTCTTACTCAAGATTTACTGTAGTGAGTGGAATTTTTAACTGATCTCAGGCCACAGAATACATTTTCTCTTTTCCAGGTGATGATTTCTTTCATGACACCATATTGTTCAAAAGCAGGCTCTGTTGTTAAGTAATTAAAATTGGTGCGTGAGAAAAGAGTCACTTCACAGAAGCGGCATATTGTATGGCTAACCACTCATAGCAGGGAATATAATTTCTCTTTGGGCTCAATCCAAGTTCCATTGACTTTTATGATACATGGATCAAGCTTTCTAATCGGGTTGCTGTGATGATCTGCAAACCCACTGGGGACTTTATTGTTCATTGCCAGAACTATTTGTAATGAAATGATACAAAAAACCAAGAACGTAGGTGCTGACACTTGGATCTGCAGTTCGAGTTAAGGATTTCTTTGGCTTGTCAGGAGTAGCCCCAGCAAAGATAATTCTGACTCCATTTACTTACCCTCTTCAAATTACTGTAGGAGTGGTTTATTAGTAAGCAATCCTTAGAGAAGCAGTGGGAGGTGCTTTACTGTATCCTAAGGGCACACTAGGTAACTCAGGAGGAACGAGCCTTCTCCTGGTGTCTCCTGATTGTCTCCTGTGAAGCAGTCCTGAATGAAAACCAGCTTGCTTTCAGTGGTTGCTGGTTTATCATTTAAGCAGTTTCTGGTGGTCACCAAGATTCTGGAACAGAAGGATAACAGTTTGGGATATACTTGACTGAATATTTATATATCTGTTGTAACTTCCTGAAGATGATTCCGTGACACTCACTTCTGGAAGCACTCAAATGGGAATTTAAGTCACTCTTTGGAGATGCTGAATGCAGTAGGGATCTCTTTTGTCTTTTTTTCTCTAATTTGCCACCATGTGTAGTCTTTGTGGCTGAGTTTCTGAATGATCACTATTGTTTGTTGTACCTTTTGTTACTCATAAGAAGCCTTTCCCTTGATTTCTTATGTGGCATTATGTTTCCCTGGCAGAAACGTTTTTTTGCTGCCTAGCACGTTGACTGTTATCTGGAAATATTTTTAAGTGTCACACACTTTCTCAGCCCCTTTCCTAGAGCAGATTTTCCAGTTTGACTTCATACAGTCAGTGTGGGTCTCACCAGTTTCCTGGTTATACTAATTTTTGAGCAGAAGCCTTAACATAGAATCAAACCTTGAGGTTTTAAGGGGACAAGTGTCAGTGAAATTGCCACCTTGTCATCTTTAGTCTTTTGCTTGCAGCTGCACTAAAACTGCTGAACACAGCAGAGAGGGCAAAGGAGGCTTAAACCAGTTTTTCCATTTGTCTGGTTCCTGGGGCAACCAGGCCTTGAATGTGCTTCATGTTAATAGGAAACACCTTCAGAAACAAGGTTTAGCTAATCCCTGCCAGTCTCTTTAAGTCAGCAGCCTCTTTTCTGTCATTTAGTGGCAGGGTATCTGTGCGTTCTGGCACCTGATTTTTGGACACAGGTATGAATAAATTCAGTGGAGACTCTGTTCACCTGCATTGCCATTTCTGTTTCAAAGGTCAGTAATGTTCTTTTTAAAATATATTGCCTTTTTAGTGACCTTTCTGGGCATAGTAAGTAAAGGTAGTTTAGAGAGGGATTGGTTCAGTACACAGTTTCAGAGTTTTTATTCTGACTCTGTATTCTTGGCCATCACAGAATGGCCATCAGGGTGGTATGTTGCCCACATCTACATTCATGAGTCCTGAAAATTCAGGATAAAACCTGTGTGTCTGCCCCAAAGTAATGAGTCTTCTGTCAAAGACTACATCATGGATAGTTGTTAGTTCAGGCTTTTAAGTTTTGTAGGGTAGCTGGTAAGATTACTTCTCCAGCTAGCTCCATAGTGATAGAGAAATTGAAACTTTCCATCCTACTCCTTCTATAACTCTTCATCTGTGCCGTGGATCTCAGACAGCGTACAGCAAGGGGCTGCAAAGGTTGAAGATGACACTGTTCATGGATCATCATTGCATACCATCTCTGGAAATTACTATGTCACTGCTCTTCTTGAAAGAGCTGTGGAAGTCCTCTGTTTCTTACTCAGGTAGAGCTGTCTGTGGTGGCTTTTGCTGAAGGCCAGCTGAGGGCTCACACTGACTGAAGTGGAAAACATGAGCCTTCAGCCAGCAAGGAGCAAGTGCAGACAGGAGCACCGTCAGCTTCCACAGCTACAGGAAGAAGAGGACTTCTGTCATAGGTCTTAGCCAGCAGCAGTTATCCTCTAAAAGAGACATGCTGGGGAAGATAGGATAGCTTGAGCTTTGAGTATTGTGTATTTCTCTGCATGATGATGTAGAGAACTGGTTGAAAATAATATTCAAAATTGTACCAGAAACTTGTCTTGTACCTGTATTTGCAAGACTGTTCCACTGTCCTCCAAAACCTACCCTTTTATCTGAGATTATTCTCCAGGCTGTTGATTACTGCAGTGTTCTCAGTGTTGATTGCGTCAGGACCATCAGTTGTTATTTTCAGGTCCTCAATTTTCTTTTCAGCCTCCTGCTGTTTTAATCCCAAGCTTCCTGTCCATGGAAACCATAGTAGCCTGGATTAGTTCCAACCTTCCAGAAACATGGACTACCATGGCTTGTAAAGAAATTAGATAATACTAGGTGACCAAGGACCAGAGCTCTAGATCTTGCAAACCCAAAGGCAGATAAGCAGGTGAGCCCTTTTAACACTCTAAAAACCATGTCTGAACATGCTGTCAGCTGAGCTTGATTTCCTCATGGGCATGTTAAAGTCAATGCCCATTCTCTTATGAAAATCATAGACAACAGTGTTAAAATATTGAATCACTTGGGTGATTGTGACCAACAGATGATACCATATAGCACACCTGGAAAATAATCTTTTCACACAGCTGAAAGCAAATCCACAAATTCCTTTTATAGTACTTCTTAAATCAGCAGTGATTTCTATCATCTGTGTGATTTTTATTTTTTTTTTTTTCTTAAAGCTGTCCACTTAGCCTCAGGCACTGGACTTGGCTTAATTTTTTTCCCATGTCACTGTACATCATGGTCCTCCCCTCTCCATCCAGGAAGAAGCTTGTGCCTACACAATGCACTGGCACCGAGCCTACCATTTTCTTCCCCCTGCTTCTTGCAGCTCTGGAGAGAAGTTAGGGTCACTGGGCTGTGAGCCTCACTGCCATGGGCAGAGCTGGGTGCATTCCTATGTGAACTACCCTAGGTGATCCTGCCTTGGCAGGGAAGTTGGACTGTATGATCTCTGGAGGTCCCTTGGTCCCTTCCAACCCCTGAGGTTCTGTGATTCTGTGATTTGGTGGGTGGATGACATTTGTCCTCCAAAATGATGGTGAAGCATCAGATGGGGTCAGTTATTAGGTGTGCTGGAGACTTGTGTTGCTTGTGGAAATACTGAAGCTTTTCTGATTAGGGCACATGGTGAGACATTTTATCTCAGTATATCTGCAAAAACCAATAAGAAATTATTCCCATTAGTGTCAGAAGCTGACAAGAAAGTCTTGGTAAAGGACTTCTCTCTCCAGTGAAAGTAAGAACACACTATTTGACAGATTTTTGCTGCCATTGCTGTCTGGGCCAAAGACATAAAGATCCTTGATTTGATCCTTGATGTGATCTCTGACTGACACAAAAGCTCTCACTGTGGATGGACTGGACAAATCCTTACTTTTACTGAAACACTTCTTGCTTGCTGGATGAGGGAAGAGGGACTCCAGGAAAAAGCTGTGTCAGCAAATAACGTGATTTTGCTGGTAAGAACAAAGGCTGTACTGGCAACACAGTCAGTACAGTTTGCTAGGAGAGCTGCAACAGCAGGGCTATCCTATTCTGGATACAGCCTTCTCTTCTGTTCCAGTCTGCCATGCATGATTTATCTTCCTGTCACCTCTTCAGGTCCCTAGGCACCTCTCAGCATAAAAAGAAATTAAAACCCAATACAGATGAGTCTGCTTTGTGTTGGAGTCTTGACCTGTAATATATCAGGTTTTCATATTGCAACTTTCCCAGCAAATAGCTGTCCTTCAAGAACCGATGTTACATGAGTGATCTGCAGAGGCCCTACCTCAACCATGCTTTGGTTTTATTTGCTTCCACCTACAAACTCTGAAGCTGTCTGAAATGCCTTTGAGAAGAGATAAGGCTTTCAGATTTCCTGAGAGAGCATAACCATGAACTCCAGTGTTCAACAAGGAAAAAAATTATCACCAACAATCAGAGAAAGCAACCTGGCAACCCAGATGTCAGAAGGATTGCTTAATGTTTTGTCCTCTTATAAAAGTTTAATTTTTATCAGACATTGGAGTGTTGGTTTTTGTTGGGTTTTTTTTTTCTTTCCCTTGATGCTCTCATTAAATTTTCCTTCCTGTATTAAAGAGAGTGCTTGCATCTTGCTCTGTGCTTCTGCAGCAGCATTTCTCCTGAGCAGACCAATACGTTGCTCCCATGACAGGGCTGCAATCCAGCTTCACAGATCAATAAACCATCTTAGTTAGTTGTTGGGCATACCAGCTTTGAATTTTAAAAATCCACAGTGGCACTTCACATACCAGAGAGGCCACAACCTGATGTAAATTTTAAGAGGTGCCTGAAGAATTGCTCTGTATTTCAGTCGTAAAGCTTTGCCAGCATTACCTTTTAACCAGATCACTGTTTGACTGGGTTTCAGTCTCCTGTTTTCCTCTGTGACTACTGAAGGTGGTTTTGTTGTTGGTTTTTTTGGTTGTTTTTTTTCCCTTCCCCGAGAGACAGACAACTGTGTCTTTAAAGCAACAAAACAACTGTGTCAACAGATGGGAGAGAAAATGCTGTGTCTGAAATAGTGCTAGGAATAAACTGTGTTAAAAATAGGTAGTCTTGCCACAACTGTTTCTTTGGCCAATGTAGAAATCCGTCTTTCCCATACTAATGTGTTATCAAAACTATACTAAAAGCCTGCTAGAAAAAACTGGCAAATTGGTGTATGAAAGTGTTGCTAGAACAGTAGGTACCCTTTTCCTGCCTAATTGTTAACAGCCATGCTAGTAAAGGGGAAAAGCTAATGAATCTGTGCTGCCAGGGGAGAGCTCTTCACAATTCCTGGGACTGACCCCTGGCCACCAGCAATGAAAACGCAACTCTTGCACATGTGGATATAGATTTTAATGATAGGAAAAAAAACCTCCCTCTCCAACCTCAACAGTACTAGGACAAGTAGGACACTAGAGAGTGTCAGAATTTTGACCTTTCTTATAAGTGTTGTTTCACTCTTAGATATGGAGAGAAATAATTTATCCCTATCCCACAAACTATCTGGGGAGAACCCACAGCAGTTTTGCTAACAAGTTGAGATTTTGCAAAAGAAAACTCTCACCCTGTCCGAAATAGGAAAGCAAACTGAACTATGCTTAAATGTGTTTTTTTTGCTAGCAGAATTACAGCTGCAGTTTAGACATCACATTTCTGCTTCCCATCTGTTGTCTCACTTATTTTTGCTGTCTGTCTCCTTGCTTTCAATTGTCTCTTCTGTGTCTCAGCTGATCCAATTTTCAGGGCTGGCCAGCCATTTCAGCATTATCACTGTCCTAATGACTGTAAGGAGAGCAGAGAAGCTCTTCACTAAATGATATGTATTTTTTTTTATTCCACAATGCCTCCGTGTTTTGTTTGGTTGTTTTTTGTTTGTGCTTGCTTCTCCGTGTTGTGTCATCTGGGAAGAGAGGAGGTGTTTGCATAATGCGTATTTTGCTGGAGCTGTTTAATTTCTGCAAACATTTATATTCTACTGCTCTCAGTGCCTTTGGGGCAGGGACAGATTGTAATCTCAAACAGAGAACAAATTGGAGAGTTGACCCCACACCGTCTGTCTCCAGCAGCCTGCCGGAGCTGGAGAACAGGTAGAGTCTGGCCCTCAGCACTCCCTTCCTCACATCCCACTCAGCCTTGGGAGGAAGCAGCCTCGAGCAGCTGAGCATGATCTAGGGTAGCCTCATGGCACTTGTAATTGATTCTTGATCTCTGAGACGAAATGCAAAGGTAGATAAGGCTCCTTCAATCAGGTAGGTGAGCTGTGCAATCTGCTGCTCAGTATATATTCCCTAGGACCTGTTAACTGCCTTGCTGTTTGCAACAGGCTTTTCCTTTCCCACTTGTCTGCAGTCAAGGAGTGCTCCTGGGGATCCATGCTTTCCTGCAAATTGTCTCTCTGAAATTAATATTGTTTGTAAGGACTAAAGGAAATTTAAAGGAAAAGATTTCAGACTACTTTAGAGACTGCCCGGTTACTTCAGTGCATTCAAGGAAAATGCCACATTCCTTATCAAAACAACCATGTTCATTCTCCCTATTCTTTCCTCATTTCCACGGGAAGAAAAGAAATGAAGGAGTGGAAATGTCTTATGAATTTCCACTCTTCTTCCAGTGGATAAGAAAGCTCCCAGCTGGCTCTGTGAAAAGGCTCAGAAATTCTGGCAGTACAGCATTTCCTATGGTGGCTTCTTAGCTCATCTTTTCTGTGTTACCTCCTTCCCCTCCTGTGGTTCCCTGCAGTCTGTGGGTAGTATATATGTATGCCTGTGCCCACTCCAAGGGTATTTTAAAATTTGTTTTTGTTTAACCAAACTAGGGTTAAACAAAATACAAGTTAAAAATATGGTTAAAAATACAAGTACTTCCCATGCATAAGTGACAGTTTGATTAACAGCTGAATTCTGCTTGATCCCAGCATGATGCACATGGGAAGTTTTGTGCAAAACCCTGCTTGTGAAAAATTCCATGTTCAGAAAGGTGTGTGCTACCTATTCACTTCTGACTTGAGCCAATGGTTTGCTTTGCTGAGATGGATTTACTGATTAGAGATGGAATGAAGCATATGCTTAAATTACTTGTTTAGCTGTAACTGAAGTTGCGCAATTTGTCTGCTGGAGCTTTCCCACTGAATTCAGAGAGAGCAGACTCAGGCTGCAATGACAGAGAGGTGATGCAGTTCTAAATGGTAGGATATGGCAGTTGAAACTGCCTTTGTGTTGTAAAATGAGATTTTTGCTTTCTTATTATCACCGGTTTCAAATTATGGTTGTGAATTGTGGTCAAGTTGATACGGTTTCATGGGAAAAGTACAGCAAAATATTTTTGCTTTATGTGTAGGTAAAAGACACAGTTAAAAGCTCTCCTATAGGTGTGTCTGGGCTAACTGCTTGCTGTTGCTCTGACTTATTTTTCAGACTGTTCTATTCTTGTGTTGGACACAAAAATCATTAGAAAACATTCACTGGCAGCATTTAATAGCATATCTTTAGAACGTGAAATAAAGAAACTAGACATTTGTGATGCACCACTGATCTATTAGTAATTTGTTTAACTCCATTCCTCTACAAATGCAAGAGAATAAAATATAAGTTATTAAAAGTGACTTTTTAAAAAAAATAAATCTTCATATGTATGAAAATTTGGGGTTTTTTTCCTTTAAAATACCAGATCGTTTTCTTTTTCTGAGTGTCAATGGTGTTGCAGCAGGTGAAAAACTACTAACAGAATGAAGGAGTTCAATCTGGCTGTTGAGCCAAAAGTGTGATTCAGGAGCTGAAAATATCTCTGCACTTCATGCATCAAACTCAAACATTGTGCTTTGGCAACGCCCCCTGGATTAGAGGCAGAGTTTGAGGTCATTCCTCCTCCAGCCTGCCATGTATGGATAGGGCCCACGCTTGCAAGAAATTACTGACTTACTTAGCACGCACCAAAAGCAGAGTGACATCAGTGCTGAGGGATCTTGCCTCACTGAGGAGGACCGAAGACTCCACTTCTGCCTTTCTCATGTTTATCTGTAGACCTCGAGGGCCACTGTGGAGGTACTGGGAAGGAGCACATTTTAAATAATCTCTTTCTAGATGCAGCTTATTTACAAGAATTTGGCATCTGGCACGTGTGTTAATAAAGAGTGGTCAGAGGCATTTTAGTGTTCCATTCAGACTTCTAATACAAATTATCACCTGCCACTGATGGTGCTTCATTGTGGCTGCCTACCTGAAATGACAGTAGAGTATCCTGTGCTGTACAAGCTGCCTTTGCAGCTAGGAGCACAGTGGCAGAGAATGATGTCAGCTTTTCTGGTATAAATCCAGAGTGCCTTGAATGAAGTCTGTGCTTTGACTCAACACCAGTTTTACTGAGGTCTTAGTTTTATTTTACAGAGAACATTGACTTAAGCTTTGCAGGTATCAAGAACCAAAACTCTTTCAAGCAGACCCTAGGTCATTAGATTACTTTCCTGGCTGACACATTTCTGTTGTTCCCAAGCATGACACTCCCCTCCTGGTGTCCTGAACATCTGACTAGTAATCAGAAGGTTATCTTTCATCTCCCACTGAAGGAGTCTAGCACTAGCTGCCATCACTCTACCACAGACTTGAACCTGTGATGGTCTTTCTATGGAGACAAGAGATAATTTTGACAGCTGAACTCATTGTCATGGGCATGTAGGACACTTGCTACATTGCAGCGTGTCTTCTTGGTGGCTATGAGTGGCTCTGTCTCAGTTTCTTCATTGTGTGCCTTGTTTTATTGTTTTTTCCCTATACGAGGATAGTCATTCAGAGAGGGAAGGGAAGCCAAGGCACTTGGTGTAGGAGGTTATTTGTGCTGATTTTGCTGAAGCCTGTGTGGATCACACAAAGCATGAGCTGGAATCCTATCTTGGGCTTAGCTAAGACTTGGTGTTTTCACCTTCTCTGCCCACTCTCAGAGGATCACCAGATGTACTCCCATCTTGCTGCCAACTGCCTGCACAAACAGCCCTCTCCTCTTGGCAACAGCAGGCTAGGCAAATGGGTTGAGCAACGTGTGTATATGGACACTGTGTCAATTGTCAGCCTGACCATTGTCTAAAAGCATCAGGCCTGGTTAGCGAGGGCACTGATCTCAGCTGGCACTGTCTAAACTGTTATTTGCAGTGAGGTTATGGACCTATACTTAGGGGAATGTGCTCTTGCTAATTTAGCTTCTGGCTGAAATGGAAAAAAAGTAACCCAAAATCATAGTTCCAGTGGTGGCAGTAAAATAAGATCCTGCGCTGGCTGGGCTCTGGGGATAGAGGAGATCATGTAGGGAGGATCCAAAGAAGAAATTATGTGCTTGATTTTAATAAAGTGAGTCACATATGTGTAAAGAAAAGAAACAAAATTCATAGGTGATGGTCCAAAAGTCATTTGACAGGATACATCTTTTAGGTAAATTTTGTTCTGATTGTTAACTTTCTGCAGTCTGAGAGACAATAAAACCATCTTGTGTAACACACACGTGTTAATAAATATGACTATTTTTACTTACATATGCATACATATGCACACATGCATGCAGGCATACATCCTCATGCATGTATAAATTTCAACAAATTAAAACTTTACTAAGAGATATCTTAATGCTCTTTGTATCCATGCAATGTGGTGTTAGGAACCAGGATACCAAAATGAAGAAAAGCTACCAATAAATGAAATTTATTCTCCTTTTGAGAAAAATATGAAAACCAAAAAGAGCATAAAAATAAATTAGGCTTCAAATGTCTTTCTGTTTTAGTAATGAAGACGCAAATGTTTACAGCATAGAGAAGTTTGATCCGAACAATAAATAATATCCCTGTAGCACTCAAAGTAGTTGAGGATTTGATGCATTAATTTAATCTAACTGCTTGTAAGGAAACATATTTCTTCAGTATTGAGAGCTGCCAGAATGACCTGTAATTAGGAGGGCAAAGGCAGAGGCACTGTAAGTATTTTAATTCATCTATTCACAGATGATTTGTGCTAACACATTAAGAACACCAGTAAAGTAATGGGAATAATTTTCTTCCATTTTTTTTCCCAAATTCAATTGCATGCAGCATGATTGCATTTGATCAGGACATGAACATCATTTCTTAGATGATTGTGTTCTGCCATTGATCACAGAAGTCTATTTTAAGTATGACATTGCTTTTACCCTCCTCCAGTAGGAAGACATTTTTCCTTCTAGCCTTAGCTGATGTAACTGTCAAGTTGTGTGTATAATAAATTGTGCTTTGTTTAGAGACTGATAACTGTAAAATATTGGCCATTCAGAGAACAAGTACCAAGATTGAGATTGATGCCTGGAGCTTAATGCATCATAGCTGCAATCAAACAAATTTTAGACTTCTTACTTCTCCCATTACAGACTGTAATTCACAGAGTTCTCTGAAATTTCTATACTTGAAAAGGGGAAAGGGGGCAAAGAGAGCATTAGGAAATCCACACAGACAGGGTTCACAGTCTCTGCATATACAGAAACTTGAATGATCAATTTATTGTATCTAGTAAGACAACACCTATAAAGGAGGATTTGAACTCAGGGAGAAGTGAGAGATTTGCACATAGCCACACTGAGTTACCAGCCATGAATTCAAGCCCTTGAGTGGTGTGCTGCAGATGTGTGCACATTTTGCTGCCTATGTTGTCTATTATCCTATACAATCCTGGAATCTCACAGCTGTTTAAATGACTCCTGGTCAAACTGAGCCTTAAGGTAAATTCCCAAACATCTAAGGCACAGTACGTGCTGGAACACTGTCTACTGAAAGCCAGTTAAGGAGTAACATGGGTATAGCTCTATTTGCTCTTTGTACCCTTGAGGCAGTTTCACCCATGTATTGTGCTGTTTCAGAACATTTGAATAATTAGCAGTAAAATAAATATTATTCAGTTGCTTTCCTTAAACTTTAGTTTCTGATTAAAATACATACAGGATTTCTGTTTGTTTTTTTTTACCTTGTAATGTGCACAAGAATGTCCCTATCACTGACCTTACAGTGTTGGTGTAACAGTTAGATCATAAGGTAGGAAGGGACCTCAAGGATCATCTAGTTCCAACCCCCTGACATAGGCAGGGACATCTCCCACTAGTACAGGTTACTCAAGGCCCTGTCCCAACCTGGCCTTGAACACCTCCAGAGAGGGAGCATCCACAACCTCCCTGGGCAACCTGTGCCAGTGCCTCACCACCCTCACTGGAAAGAACTTCCTCCTAACATCCAGTTTAAATCTCCCCTCTGCCAGTTTAAACCCATTACCCTTTGTCCTGTCATTACAAGACCTTTTAAATAGTCCCTCCCCAGCCTTCCTGTAGGGCCCCCTCAGATATTGGAAGGCTACTATAAGGTCTCCTCAAAGTCTTCTGTTCTCCAGGCTGCAGAGCCCCAACTCTCTCAGCCTGTCCTCATAGCAGAGCTGCTCCAGCCCTCTGATCATCTTTGTGGCCCTCCTCTGGACCCGCTCCAACACTTCCATGTCCTTCCTGTGCTGGGGGCTCCAGAACTGCACACAGTACTCCAGGTGGGGTCTGACGAGAGCAGAGTAAAGGGGCAGAATCACCTCCCTTGCTCTGCTGGCCACGCTGCTCTTGATGCAGCCCAGGGCTCAGTTGCTGTCTGGGCTGCATGTGCACACTGCAGGCTCATGTTGAGCTTTTCATCAACCCAGACCCCCAGGTCCTTTTCCTCGGAGCTGCTCTCCAGCCATTTACCACCCAGCCTGTATTTGTGCTTGGGATTGTGCCTACCCAGGTGCAGGACCTTACACTTGACCTTGTTGAATTTCATGAGATTGGCCTGGGCCCACCTCTGCAGCCTGTCCAGGTCCCTCTGGATAGATCCCTGCCCTCTAGCAAGTCGACTGTGCCACACAGCTTGGTGTCATCTGCAAACTTGCTGAGGGTGCACTGATTCCTCTATGTCACTGACAAAGATGTTAAACAGCACTGGTGCCAGCACTGACCCCTGAGGGACACCACTTGTCACTGGTCTCCAGGTGGATATTGTGCCCTTGACCACCACTCTCTGGGTGCGACCATCCAGCCAATTCCTTGTCCAGCAGTGCTCTACCCATCAAGTCCATGTTTTTCCAGTTTGGTGACCAGGATGTCATGTGGGACAGAGTCAAATGCCTTACATCAGGTCCAGATAAAAAGTAATAGAAAACAAAGTCCTTCTTCTTGTTGACTCATGAAGTGAATTAATCTTTATTGGTCAGATCATGCCAAATGTCTACTGCCACAACTTTTCTTTCACCACCAGAGGTGTAGTTTTACAGCTGCAAAATTATATTGGAGTTGCCAAGTTTGAAACTAGCAGTTTTTCAAAAGCAGATGGTATAAGAGTCAGAGCACTTCTGTTTGTTTCCAGGTCATGTGTAAAAGGCTAATCCCAGAGTGTCCAACAGACAAAGTTCAATTTAAAACAAGTCTTTGAAGCATTAAGATATGCCATGTTTTTCATACTCCCATTTCCTTTCCAGTGTGCTTGTATAATCTTAGTCTCCACGGCTGGCAAAGTGTAGCAGATTAGTGGAGGCATGACCAGATCTGACCAACTGCTATCGACTGCTCAACAGTGGTGATTGCATTGCAGTGTCTGTCTTTGGTGGGAAGTCGTTAAAGGCACACTTGTGTACTTTTGCTGCCAAAGAGCCAAGGATTGCACAAAATTTTACTAATGTGGTGATAAAAACAAATTAAAAGTTCCTGGGTTCCGTATGATGACAATGCCTCTGGGAGCTTTAATTAGGTAGTAAAATCCTGTTTGATGACACTTGCATTACAGACATTGTTAGAGGCTCTGCAGGTTGACTGTTCCTTCATACCGCTTTCTGTTTGCTGATGCTAGTGCTGCTATAAGATGGTAGGGGTAGCAAGGAGGTTCTGTAGTAGTGCCTAGACAAAATCTTGGTGTCCTTAACCAGATCTTGCACTGGATAATACTTTTTCCTAGTTGTAAGTGATGATTAGGCTTCTTAAAGACTCAAAAACTGATTCATCCTTTGCTGAAAACAGGGGAAGTCTTTCACACTTGGATCAGAGGCTGAAGTATTCTTTGAGGAACACTGCTGAAGACAATGAGGTTACTATAAGAGGGACACACTGGTTACCATCAGCTGAGAGCTAAAAAGAAATTAGGGAAAACAGAATACAGTGTTCCTCATGGATTTCAGTTTAAATACTCTTTATGAAGCTCGAGCAGCAGTGGTGTGGTTTTGTTTCATTATTCACTTATGGCTTCATTCTCTTTTCGTGAAAGTCCCCTCTGCTCCTGCCAGATGCTATAGAGAAGATTTAGTCTAAATGAGAATTAAGACTCTTGCCTTTGGGTTGCAGATTAGATAAACTAATTCTTAGTGCATGATAATTAAAAATAACTCTGTGCAAATGTAACCAGTGTCACTAAAGCCAGTCGAGCCTGTGAGAGTCCAAGGTGACCTGCTTGGGAGCCAGAAGGTATCCATGCCACATCAGGGAGAGGATGCTATAAATTGTAGGTCTTACTGAAGGATGGGAGAATAAGAAGTCACAAATTCTTTATTGCTTTGCTTTGTATTTTCACTGGAACTTTTCTCAGGCCACCTGTAAAAGTAGCAAGTGAAATACTGGCCCTGCTAAAACCAGACTTTTGTCCTTCAGTCCAGTTGTGCCAAGGTTTCAGCAACAGACTAGAACTGTATTGGTTCCCGTCTGTTCAAAGGTTCAAAAGTGGTTTCTGGCTACACATCCAGGTTATTTCCTAGAAAGCTGTATATTGATGTGATAAAGCATCAGAGTCTGGAGCCACAACATATGTTATTTTATATACTTAGATGCCTGTGCAGACTACTGTTGACATTGTGGTCAGTAACACATTATCATTTGCTGTTTGTTTTTGTTGCTGATAGCAAACATTACAGGGAAGGAAAAGGAAAAAAAAAAAAAGAAAAAAAGTAAGCATATGCCTTTGATTGCTAACTGGTTCCAGGCCTGCTTTACCCTTCAGCTTTTAGCACCCCATTTCCACCAGCTCACATCTGCACTCTGCTAGCAGTGGAGGGCTGTGTATTACCCACCCTACGGTGAACAGTCTTTGGCCTGTGTATGGGGCACTGTGGGCAACTGTTGCACTTGCTGGAAGCAGAGGGAAGTTTACTGTTGGCTTCAGAGCTGGTGCAGTCAGGCCGCAGACACCAATCTGTAACTCCAGTGTGCTATGTTTGAGATTTTTCCTGTCCACATCCTCTGGCATGCTTCTCTGCCATGACATTTTTGAGCCCTTGAGGAGCAGATAGATTCTGCTTCTGCTGCAGTGACCCAGCGGCCCTGAGATGATGGCCAGCCAGGGCTCAGCATCACAGCCAGGGCAAAGAGCAGGAGAAGGGGCAACACAAGCTGCAGTTCTTCCTGTGACCCTGTACTTGCCTGAGGTGCTGCACATCTCCTGTGGGATGCCCACATCCACCCATCCCTGGGTGGTGCTTCAAGTATGGGCATTCAAGGACCTGGGGAGGTCTGAAAGTGTTCTTGGCAAGATGTGTGGTGGTCTATGTGTTCACATCCATCGTCAACGAAATCAGAGTATCCAGGCCTATTGGAGTGTGTGGTCACTAGAAGGCCACTGAACTTTTGTTGTCTCAGGTGGGCATTTCGGTTAGTGCTATTATGTGCAAATTAGATATGAGCCTCCAGTTTCTGGTGCATTGTTTCTATGCCCTGATTAATGGTAGCCTTCATGTATTCAATAACCCCCTCCCTGCAGGTGTAAATAGGGCAGCCTGCAGCTGTCTAACACATCTGACACATTAACTAACACATCTGTGTTCTGTATCTGGGATGCACACACAGAGACACTCCTGCATACACGCCTACAGCAGGTCTTTTGGATACTGACAGTGCTTTTTTGTGGTCATTCTCAGAGTATTATCACATGTAAGGCAGACCTGTAAGATTTATATGTGACTTTCACAGTGTACACTAATAACTTATTTTCTAAAACAGACCAGCATCATATGGAAAGGGAATTTTTAGAGATTACCTCACTTTTAAAGCACAGTTCTAGATGAGAAAGCAGCAGAATGAAAGACAGTTGAACTGCTCTAACTTAATAACAGAAACTGTTTGCATTTGATTAAAATATAAGTGCTTTTAAATTCTGATTTGAGCATGATCTTTTAAAAATTAGGCACCAGACCTGGAACTGCAAGCCCTACAGGTTAAATCGACTACAAAGGCACTTATGTGTTTTGTGTGTTTACACTGCTTGTTATGCACATCATGTTTGAAATTGCATCACTGTATGCACCTACACCTTTTGTATGTCTTTTGTTTTCAGCCTGGAATATATTAGTTGATGTGTATTCTAACCCACAGCAAGGTGGAAACCACAGGGCAGCTACTGACTGCCAGTGCCACATAGCTCTTGCAGAAAAAAGATGTGAGTAGCAAGAAGGACTGACTTATATCTAAAATTCTTACATGTATTGACATGACCAATGCCATAAAGTCAAATAAGGTACAAAATCAAACAGCAGGCTGAATCGACCACAATCCGTAAAAGTATTTCATATTTGTTTTCCAGCTAGGTGGAGGAGAGAGTCAACAGCCATATTTGCTGGAGCAGTGAACCAAATTGCCTTGACTGGAACCATTACTCACTTGCACCTTTGTTGAGAGCAGCCAGGTAGGAGAGCAAAGAAAGGATGGATTTGAGTGAACAAAGAGATTTGGCCTGAGTGAATAGTTTTTCATTCTCAGAAGGTTTCAGGTGGAAGTCACTCACATTTAAATACCGAGTATGTGTCCTTTTGTTAGAACTGAAGTCACCTCTCACTGAAATCAGAGGCATTTTGCTTTTGGGGATGGTTATGTCTTTGTTCATTTGGAAGTGCTGTCTTGGCTTTGTCCAGGCATGTGGTTTGCCACTTGCCTTTCTCTATGCAGTTCTTGCATCAAGTATCCAGGGTGCACCTTTTTTGAACCAAATAAGTAGAAAAATATACTTGTAAAAATACAAGAAGAAATGGTGAGTTTGATATCTGAAACACTGGATTTCTTTTTTTTTTTTTTTTTTTTTTTATTTTAAAATTTTTTANGTCCCAAAGTATAAATTGGTGATTTCTAGTTGACTGCCTCACTATTTCAAGTGCAACATAGACAATTCTGTTCAAGGTTTATTTTTTCCTCTGGGTTTTGAACACTATGTGCCCAAGGGCACATAGAAACTGCAGTTATGAAAGTGCTGACATGCTAGTATAATGACACTCAAACTAGCACATAGTGGATCCTCAGCAGCTGTCTTAAAATGGCATCAGATAGTGCAGAAACCAGTTTATCTTTTCAAGGAATGGTCCACTTTCAGCTATTCATTGCAGCTCCATGTTTATTTAGGCTGTTAGTCACAGGCTGGGAAGGTTTCACATTGACTTTGTCTCAAAAACTGTTCTTGTGTGCAGTATAGACAGCTACTTGTGTTGCTGTAGGAGACCTGAGGCACTGAGAACATCTCTACATCACTGATGCTCAGAAAATTTTTAGCCCTCAGAATTTAATGAGACTGTCTTGAAGTAGTAAGAAATTTAAAAAAAAAAAAAGCTTGATCCTTCTTGTTGGCTGCCTTTTTTTTTTTTTTTTTTTTCCTGTTTCATTATGTAATAATAGGATCTAGGCAGTCACCTAAGGAAGGTGACTTCTTTCCATAAGGAAAAAACCAGATTCTCATGTGATATGACCACAGGAGAAGGTGTTCAAAGAACACATGCACCATATTTTGAGATAAACCCTCCAGGTTTTTCAGAACTATGTGAATTTATTTGACTTACATTTCATTCTGTATATAAAGGAATCAATGGAAGGGGTTAAACTGAGATGAACTACCCCTTGAACGTTTGGTCAAACCTAGAACTGGTTCCAGATACTCTGCAATCCAGGATAGTGCTATATAGGATATCTCTTCTCATAGATCCCTCTCTCTGAAATGGAAACTGTGTACCTGCATTGCACTCTTCCCACACTGCAGTCTCTGAGAGCTAAGCAAGACCTTTCCGTGAAGCCTGGGATTAGAGCTGGGTGGATGAGAGGGTTGCAAACTGACATCTGTCAGCAGGGGTATTATCAACGAACATGTTGGCGAAGAAGAAAGCATCATCCCCACCACAGGTCCTGTGGAATTTATGTTGAAAGTCAGGTGGGAAAATAAAACTGTCCTCATGCACCCCTGAGCTTCATTGCCAGTTTGGGAAGCATTAACACTGTGTGAAATTTATAAGCAGGAGCAGTGGAATACTCCTGCGGTACCCATGTCTCCTGCCTACCCATGTCCTGAGTCACCAGACAGGATTTAGGTGGAAAACTGAGAGCTTTGGTACACGAGAGCACAGTGGCCATTCCCTGAAATGAGGGCCTATCATAAATTTGTCAGCTTTCATTAACATGTAACCTAATGGCACCTCTGTGCATTGGGTCCTTGTTGCTGTGTCTCTCTAGTACGTTGAGAACTTCCTGATAGTGTGTCAGCTGAATAATGAAATGACATGCTTTACTTTTTTGTTTGGAACAACTGAATTTCAGAATAGATGCTCTTGATTAATGTAGTTCAGACCAGTGTTATTGTAGCTATGATAATATGTACTTCTGCCTCATGTGCTAAAGCTATTGAGGCAAACACTTAATGCTGGTAGGGTAGTAAATATGTTGTGCAAACTAACAAAAGGCTCCCATTAAGAAACAGAACCCTAATACTGCCTACTTTATGGGTGGAAGCTTGCAGCCTGATTCTGCCACTGGATAATGGGGTAATGGGAAGGCAGATTTTCACTGAAGACCAGAGCCTGCAATGCTGCCAAACTAGCAGGCCCGTGCACCCTGCAGTGAATGATTCTTGTGGCAGAGCAAGGTTGCACAAGCTGTGAAGGACTTAGCTGCGTTATTTTGGCTAAGAATCCTTTGAAGATACTGGTCCCGATTCTCTACCGCCTGAAAACATTTTGCTATTTATACCTGGGCAAAGCAAATGCCTAGCGAGCGTAAAATGCCACCACTCCAGTGCTAAACGAGCTGTTATCCACTTTGACCAAATATAAATGACTATGCAAAGGGTGAAGCAAGTTCAAGGTCTTTCTTTTTGTTAGAACGTTGCCTTTAGATCTTGCTGCTTATTGCTGATGCTGTTCACAGGAAAAGCCTGTGTCTTGGAGGCGGCTTGAGCTCGAGATGTGCAAGCTCAGGGGGATGCAGGAGCGCGCATTTCTCGTCCTGCCGTTAGACACAAGAAAACATCTTTCTTCTGCCACGTCCAGTAGGTGGCTGGGCAGGGTGCCGGGGTTCATAGGCTTCTCTGGCAGCACGGAGTGGGAAGAAAGAGAGTGGCAAACACCCAGGGGACGGGGCAGCAGGCCCGGCGGCTCCGCATCTCCTGATGCTCCGACTGCAGCCCTCGCGGGGCTCCCGAGGGCGCGCCGCGGGTACGCGCCCGGGGGCGGCACTTGGCGGGTGCCGCCGGCCGGTGCCGGGGGAGGTGCGGGAGGGGAGAGCCTGTGGCTGCCGCAGCTGCCTCCTGCCAGCCTCTGAGTCCCCTCGGGAACCTGCGGCACCCTTCTGCTGGCGACGGGCTGCCGTTGCGGGGCCGTGTTTGTCTAATGTTGATTTCACAGCTCCCCCTGAAATGTAAAGCGTAGGGCTTGCCCAGCGCAGCCTCACAGCTTTGCTGCGTTTCTCTCCTCCCACGGCATGCACGGAGGGCAGTGTGGCGGCCAGCAGCGCCTTGACATGCTATGTATTGGAAGGACGTGTGGTCCCTGGCACTGCCAGTTACTGCTTTCAAACTAGAGCAGAGACAGATAAGGGTACCATGAAGGAGAAATTCAGCATTGCCTGTTATAAAACTGAATCCTTGAAAAGCCTGAATGCTTTTGGCAGTGTTGCCTACCTTGTAAATAGAACCTATCTATATTCATGCGTATTTTAAGCAGAATATACTGTACTGCAATTTCTGCTATCTAAGCAAATACCTTGGTAGAGTAATTTTAAAAACAAATATTTAATTATTTATTTCCCCTGGAGCTAGCAATGCACCAATTAAATAGCAGTGCTGGTTGGTGTTAAGACATTCCAGGCCAGGACCTGCCGGCTGCTTGTGTACTTGCTGAAAGCAATGAAGACACTCAGGAGTAGACCCAGCACAGGACGAGCTCAGCAGTGGCAGAAGGGATTGTGTGCTGCAATGCATGCTGCTGTGAAAGGACCGGTTTTAAAAGCAAGTAGTGAAAACCGTTTTGAATTACAGGCAGCAGGAAGCATTCTTTCTTTGTAACATCTAGGTCAATCTCCATTTATGTGGCTGTACCATTTCTGCAAGTAGCCTACGCCTACCTTTTGTTAGAAGTGCCCTGTGATAGCAGTCAACACTGAATCACAGCTGACATGACTAGTTTTGCATAACTTCCAATACATATATTTGCATCTGTACTTCCCTCTGCCTAAAAATATCATAAGGTTACAGATTCAAGGTTTACAGCTTCAGTGAACACATGGAGTGAGCGACTGCAATTTCAGATCTGCCAATAACATAAATGCAGAATTAGTGTAATGTGACATGCCATAGTAGTGCTAAATTAATAAACAAGACACTAGACACTTTAAAAGTGTTCCTGTGAACTTTGCTTTTTGTTGCTGTGTCCCAAAAATCTGAAGAATTTACATTTTAAAAAAATTATGTAGTGCCCAATGCCCCATGCAAATCTCTGTGTGAGGAGTCTCTTGCTAACTGATGCTTTGCTAAAAAAGTTCCAAGCCTGCAAAGTTTCAGCCAGCTGGGAATCTCAGATCGGAGCTAGCAGTTATCTCCAGATGGCTTCACTCTTATTTTGTACCAAACCTTCTAGCATCTCAGCGTTTGCATGTTTGGAATGATGATGTATACTGTTCCACTTGTTTTTGCCAGAAAATATACAGGGCTTTGTATTATAAGTTTTGACACATGGTATAGCTCAAAGAAGAGGTGAGAGAGAGAGCGTGGGGAGAGAAAAGGAGATACAAAAAGAGTAGGGTAGGAGGGGAAAGGAGTTAGAAAATGCAGCAAGAAGAGTTTATGTCAGTGTAATGAATTCAGTCTGACTGGCAAATAGAATTTGACTGCAAGTTGTGAATTTCATTGAATTTGATCCAAGAAAGACACAGCTGAGCAATCTGCAGGAAGCAATCTTTTCCTAGAAGTATGCTGCTCCAAACTGTACAAATTCTTCCACTGGTCATAAAATGTCTGTGTAGCACTGAACTTGTGTAATCAGGTACTTTTAAGAGAAAATAGTGTATTGAGACAGTCAACTAAAGAATAGAAAACCCCATCACAGAACATAGTTTTTGAAAGAGGAAAACCTATATAATTTGAAATTGGCCAATGAAGTCCTAGTGATAAGGATGGTTAATCATGTCTGGTGCAGCTGTTTCCTGACATTTCTGCAAAATGTTGTGGAAAAACTAATGAAGGTATGTTCAGTAATGGTTTCAAGCTAGGCTAGTGGAAAATATGACAGTATTTCCATCATCAATGAAGAACAAGTAAGGCTCTTTTTTTCTTTTTTTTTTTTTTTTTCCATAGGGGAAGTGGTATGCAGTTTGTACTGCACAGGAAACTGTAGACTTGAGAGCAGCTGTGTGATAGTAACAGGTATGCAGAGAATATGGAGAAGAACCTGAACCCTCTTCTTTTATCACATGTGCTTCACTGTAGTAGAACCATCTCAGTTGTATGCTGGAAAAGACACTATCTGGCACATGGAGTATTCCTTCGAGTGTCCAGCTCTGAAAATAAATGCCCTTCTTGTCACTTCAATAACAAAGGTTTTCATTAGTATTGTGTTTTATTGCCGTGGTGTCCTGAAGGAGTAACTTCCTTTACATGGAGAGACACAGGATTTTTAAAACTGATCTCCGAAATTGAGGCCGCATGCAGTTCTGTCTTGACACATATGTTTTTCACAGCCATACAACATGCTTCAGTGAGCTCGTGTGGTTACTGCACTCCTGGGGTACAGAGCAGCAGTAGCCCTGCTGTAACTGGCTGGCTGCCTGGTGCTTAGGGGTGGAGGGAAAGTTGTTGGCCTCGTGTGCAGTATGATCATGAGGTGTGCATGCATGTGAAGTCAGTGTGATACATGTGTATGCAGTGCTGCAAATAGCCAAGAAAGCATGCAGTTCAGAAACGTGAGCGTGGCCAGGGAGTGTGTTCTTAGCATGGATCAGCATAGCTGAAGGTCACTGTAGCAGCTGAGCAGTGGCCTTTGTCCACTCCACCTCACAGCCTGCAGCTTCTGGCAGGTTGCCAGCTGCCAATGGCCTCCTCAGTGGCACCATGGGGCTCCCACCACCGCTTCATCATGCTCGAGTTCTTCCAGCTCAACTCAGTTTGGAGGATGCTGGACCCACACTACTGTTCTATAGGCTATATGGAACAGAAAGTAGTTGGGAAAGAGGCAACATCTCTCTTGAGATGTTAATTGTTAATTGTTAAGACCAGTCCTATGCAGCTGGTAGAATTAACATTTAGTACTTACAGGAATCTACATTTTATTCTGTTTTAAAAATGCCATAGTGTGAAAATACAGGGTTGGTACACAAACACTATAAATCACTGCAAATGCTTAGGTGAATGATTTCAGTGATCAGTACCTTTCTGAATTGTAAGCGCTTGTACAAACCTGCTTACTGTAAGGGCTTTTCTTCCTTAGACTTTCTGAGATACTTTGAGCCTTGGCATAAATGTGATTTCTTGCCTGTTTACATAGTATGATGATTCATGCTAAAGTGTTTGATAGAAGATACTTTATAACAAATGGTTTATGCTTTTCTAATACCACTCTGTAAAGGAGATGCTTACTCAGCGTCTTTGTAAATTTAGAAGACCCTTAGCAAGCTCACTAAAAATACTTGTCTTACTCTCTGTAATGTTAGCTGTGAAGAGTATAGTTCTTATTAACAGGTTTAAGCCAGTATAAAAACAATAAGAATGGAGTTACATCCATAATTTGTGACCATTCACATAATCACATAAAAATCAAAGCCAAGTTCTCTCTCCTTGGTACAGTCTACCATGAGTAGCTTCATTTAAGAATCTCTCAAGCCTGCAATCCCTGGTGTAGGTAAACCTGTTGCTGAAGTCAATGACAGTGTTATCTGTATCAGAGCGTTAGGGACTGCTTGTATGTAAGAGCCTGTAATTAATCTTGATTTGGGACATTAAAAGATTAATGCTTCAAGTATTCCATCTGTAATCACATGCATACTGCTATTGCAGTCAGTATATGTGGTGCCCATGGTGGGACCGCGTATGTGCTGCAGAGTATGCCTGGGGGTAAGGGAAAGATAAGGCCTCTGCTCTTGGGTTTTATCTGATGTGGGAAATCTGAGAGCACTGGGTCAGACATGAGCTGCTTTTAAACTTCTCAGCATGAGGGCTGTGTCTACAGCTTCTTAGGAATTTCTCATAAAAACAATTTGTCAACTGAAAGTGGAGTTTCCACAAGAACAAGTTTTCCACTGGAAAACCTCCATATTGCTATTTTTATTTTTTGGGTTTTGTTTTCCCATGGAAATCTCTGAATGAAATATGTCCCTTTAAGTCACCTTACTCCATGAAGGGGATCTTCAATTAGCTGAACTGAGCTAAAACTCTTTCAGTTAAGTTACGTCTGTTATTATTCTCTCTTTCTTGTCTCATGGCAAGTGGCTATACAAAAAAATTATACTTTAGAAGTTCTTGTGGGCAGGTTACCTTGACAGTCCCTCCATGTCCCACACTGTATAGTAGTCGCTCTTGTGAAAAAGTCAGCTAGCTACTGGAAAAAAAAAGTGTCATGGTGAGACAAATTCTAAAAGAGAGCCCTCAAACTCTGGGAAACCAGAGGATCCTTAACCATTTCATAGAATCATAGATTCATAGAATGGTTTGGGCCAGAAGTGACCCCTAGAGGTCATCTAGTCCAGCCCCCCTGCAGTCAGCAGGGACATCTCCATAGACCAGGTCACCCAGGGCCCTGTCAAACCTCACCTTGAATATCACCAAGGACGGGGCCTCAACCGCTTTCCTGGGCAACCCATTCCAGTGCTCCACCACCTTCATAGTAAAGAACTTGTTCCTAACATCCAATCTAAATCTGCTCTTCTCAAGCTTGAACCCATTGCCACTTGTCCTGTCACTACAGGCCTTTGTAAACAGCTTCTCTTCATCCTTCCTGTAGACCCCCTTCAGGTACTGGAAGGCTGTTACTAGGTCTCCCCAAAGCCTCCTTTCTCCAGACTGAACAACCCTAGCTCCCTCAACTTGTCCTCATAACAGAGGTGCTCCAGCCCTCTGATCATTTTGGTGGTCAGATCTGTACCTGCTCCATTAGGTCCATGTCCTTCCTATAATGAGGGCTCCAGAACTGGATGCAGTACTCCAGGTGAGGTCTCATCAGAGCAGAACAAAATGGCAAAATCACCTCTCTGGATCTGCTGGCCACACTTCTTTGGATGCATCCCAGAATACGATTTGCCTTCCGGGCTGCAAGCATGCACTGTCTACCTATGTCCAGCTTCTCATCCACTGGCACCCCCAAGTGCCTTTCCACAGGGCTGCTCTCAACACCTTATCCCCCAACCTGTATGGATAGTGAGGTCCCAGATGCAGGACCCTGCACTTGCTCTTGTTGAACTTCATGAGGTTTACCTGGGCCCACCTCTCCAACCTGGAGAGGTGAGCTTGTATCTTGTGAACTTGTGTGTTTGCTGTTCAAACGCAGTTTCCCAAATTTTTCTGTATTTTAACTGGCTATTTAAAACTTCTCTGGGGGTTATAAAACTCTTGGATTCCATCTGAGATCAGTGAGGAATGAAAGCCAACCTCATGAAATTCAACAATGCCAAGTGTAAGGTCCTGCACCTGGGTAGGCAAAATCCCAAGCACAAATACAATACAGGCTGGGTGGTGAATGGCTGGAGAGCAGGCCTGAGGAAAAGGACCTGGGGGTCTGGATTGGTGAAAAGCTCAACATGAACCTGCAGTGTGCACATGCAGCCCAGACAGCAACCGAGTGCTTGGCTGCATCAAGAGCAGTGTGGCCAGCAGGGCAAAGGAGGGGATTCTGCCCCTTTACTCTGCTCTCGTCAGACCCCATCTGGAGTACTGTGTGCAGTTCTGGAGCCCTCAGCACAGGAAGGACATGGAAGTGTTGGAGTGGGTCCAGAGGAGGGCCTCGAGGATGATCAGAGTGCTGGAGCAGCTCTGCCATGAGGATAGGCTGAGGGAGTTGGGACTCTTCAGCCTGGAGAAGAGAAGGCTTTGAGGAGACCTTATAGTAGCCTTCCAGTATCTGAAGGGGGCCTACAGGAAGGCTGGGGAGGGACTATTTACAAGGTCTTGCAATGACAGGACAAGGGGCAATGGGTTTAAACTGGCAGAGGGGAGATTTAGACTGGATGTTAGGAGGAAGTTCTTTCCAGTGAGAGTGGTGAGACACTGGCACAGGTTGCCCAGGGAGGTTGTCGCTACTCCCTCCTTGAAGGTGTTCAAAGTCAGGTTGGACAAACCTTGAGTGAGCTGTACTAGTGGGAGGTGTCCCTGCCTATGTCAAGGGGTTGGAACTGGATGATCCTTGAGGTCCCTTCCTACCTTACCATTCTATGATTTTGTGAGTCTCTGATTGTAAAACTGGCTAAGGTCAATCAAAGTGAAGGACTCCCTCACGTGTCTTGCTTTATTGCCTGCTTTAGCTGTCCCTAGGAAAGGCAACTGTGACATTACTGTAGGTGACTGGACACCTGGTGATGAACATATGGGAAGGGAGAGCAATGTTGCTGACACCAAAGTGTTCATTGTGTGATGCAGGACCTCTTAGGGTTGAACATTAAAAAAGGATTAATGCATGTACTTCTTTTACTTTTTAAAGTAACAGTTTGGATAGTTCATCAAGAGTAGTAGTAGGTGCTGTGTTCTCCTTGTGGTACTGTGTCTCTGGATTTTTATGAATAATTTTCCTTGTCCTGCTACTCCTCATGGGTTCTTCACCGTGTTCTCATTTAGCCAGTTCTGCTTGAAGCACTAAACCTCTGGCTATATTGCATGGTGACCAGCTGACAGATTTGATGGTTGTGACTGGTGTCATGAACAGAGCATTAATCTCTGTTGTCCCTGTGGGAAACATCCCCCACAAGGAAATGGGTTCTACCAGAAACCACAATGTGACAGCCACTGCACCAGAGGAAACTTACTGTCTACATGAGGCTGAAGGCTGAGTCAAATTTCGTCACCTCCAGGAAGTGGTATGGCAGATGTCTGACTTTCCTTCAGGCAGCCTTCACTGTGCTTCTTAAAAGACATGGGAGTTGTGGTTAAATATTACAGTCTAACCTTTTACTTGCTCACAGGCTGAACAGGAGCTAAGTAACTCTCAGCCATTAGCTCCATTTTGAGTATCTCTTCCACAGGATGAAGGGTAGTTACAGAATCACAGAAGGTTAGGGGCTGAAAGGGACCTCGTCCCTTCCACCTTCCAGAGCAGGACTCTCAGTCATACCTTCCAAATGAATGACTTACTTTGCATCTGGCAAAACAAGTGCCTGCCAAAGTCCTCTATCTCTCGCTCTGCCCCTCTCATAGGATTCTCTCAGTTTCCCATTACCTCGTACTCTGCAACTGCTTTGTTTTGGCCGTTGTAATTTTCACTGGGTAGCCTGAATCAGATTTCTGAACACTGGCTCCTGTATCTTAACCTTCTCGCTTCGGGGAGGACAGCAGCAACAGCTTATGACAAACTCACTGGGCTGTGAAATCAGGAGGGCATTTTGAGTCACCTTTGCCACTAGCCCTGCCAGCATCCCCCTTCAGAGGATGCTGGGAACCTCCTTGCCCCCAAACTCTTCTGCTTCCCCACTGCTCAGCTACCGTGGTGGTGCTGAGATCCGAATGACTGATATTGGACTCAGCGATCTCAAAGGTCTTTTCGAACATGTTAATTCTGTGAAAAGAAGAGATGTCAGATAAGAACTGCTCATCTATTCTTTATTTAAATAGGTCAAAAATTGCTTTTAGGTGATGCCAGTATAATTCACTGGCATTTGTGGGAATGCAAAACAGGCTTTCCATGCAAACAGGCAGCATTTAATTGTAACTAAAAAGCTGAACACAGTTTCAGAGACACAGTGTGACACCACAATTTCTACCTCTGGACTGTCCTTTGGGGAAAAAAATTATGCCCACCTCAAAATCTAATTGAGGGTGTCCATGCTTACTGCAGGGGGGTTGGACAAATTTACTTTTGAGGGTGCTTTCCAATCCAATGCAGTCTGTGAATCTGTGAATTTTAATTTCCCGTACTAAAAGAAACGGTGGTTTCCCATTAAACTGAAACTGAGGATTTCATTTACCTGTTTGAATTTAAAGACTAAGTGAAGGAAGGACTGTAGCAATTATTCAGGGCGTTTGGCAAGGAAAAAAAAAAAAAAGCAAAACACATGCTGATGACAATCAGTTGTATTTCATGGTTGCACTGCAAAAGTTACAAATGGCCTCAGTTCTAAATTTAAGATAGGCAGAAATCGTTCTGTTTAGCATGTCCTAAAATTACCCAGCACAGAAATACTTTGGGGAAATGTAAAAATTAATTCTCAGTTTTGCAAAAAGCAGCTTAAAGGGGAAGGAATGCTGATGTGGAAGTATGGAATAAATAAATACCATCTCAGAAACCATTCTGCCAAACGTAGGGAAGAGTCATACACTTCATATCTTTATTAGAAGATTCTTGGAGAAAATACTCCCACTCAGATAGGAGTTCACTGTAAACATCTCTCTTGCTGGTAGCGTTGATGTACTTTTGAGGATGCGGTGGCTCTTAGAAGGAGCGGAGCGCATTGTGCAATAACGTGACCTTATGTTGCATAGACACTTCCAGTATTGGAATGTGAAATGTCTGAAACTGGGAGTGGGTGGACAAGAGGTGGAGCCAGCCAGGAGCCTGGGTGGCTGTGTTTCTGAGAAACTCTTTTCTGCTGGTGCGCATGCTAATTTGGCAAGCATATGGCTAAAGCCCTGAATAGTGCTGAGTTGAACCACTAAACAACTTCAACTTGCAGAGGGATGTGGAGCTATAGGGTGGTATTTTAGAAGCTAAACGTGTAAAACCTAGTTGAAAACAAGACTGAATTCTTTCAGACCCGAAACCACAGCCTCCCAAAATGCGTCAGAGACTCTTGATACTGCAGCGAGGTCAGTTTCCCTCCCCCCAACCTGTGAGTCAGGACAGCTCTATTAAAGGAAGCTTTTATTGGAAGCTGTCAATAGAGAGGTAGACAACATGCAGATGGTGAGGACATAGTAGGAAAGAGTTTGAATCGAGTGCCTGCATAATCCCCTGTCACCAACAGGGAGAAGACCATTTTTCTGGATAGCAGAGGAAAGAGTAGTATTTGAGCAAGAGGTAGGTTTGCCTGATTTCACATTCTCTTTAATTAAAAATAGGACTCAGAATCCACTCAAGCTGGCATTGTATCCACTTCTCAAGTGGGATGAAGACTAAGTCTCTTGGGGTCTTGAGTGCTTGTCCGCAGTTCCTTCTGTATCTACTTCTGAAAATCACAGAAAGGTAATTTTAGAGCAACTCAGTTCAATGTAAAGAGATAAAGTAAACCATGGAGAAAGCAGAAAGTATTGGACAGGTAGGAATTTCAGTGGTGTGCTCTTAATTTTCAGACACTTTTCACCTTTTCAAGTGGAAACTTTCTTTGGGGTAATCATGCACTTACTCATTTCTGTTCTGTAAATCCAGACCTGATCATGGAGGGGATAAACACTACTGGAACTTAAAAATGTCAGTGAACAGTGCTGTCCCATTTCTCTTAATGCTTCTTTAACTTCTTCCTTGTTATTGGCTACTGCTGTTGTTACCTGGACCGCTTCAGTGGAGTATTAGCATAGATTAAAGGCTTGTAGCAAGCAGCATTTGAACAACTTGGACACATTCTTTTAGGTGCTCTTCTTTTAATGCTGGCAGGTGCTCTGTGTTTCCTGAACTCACTGTTACTGCTACAAGAGAAAAAATATCTTGCAACAGCTTTGCGATGAAAAAGATACCCCTAGAACTAATTTACAGTGTCAGTACTATTATTGTTTCTATATGAGACTGCTAGCAGAAGGAAAGAGATCCTGGAAACCATCCGTAGTTATTTAATTCATGACCTGTCAGAGAAGGTGGTTTTGGTTTCCAATCCTGACAAGCATATTGGGTGAATATCAGAGTATGGTCCTGGCTATGCAAAGAGCTTACCTACCTGGGCCCTCAGCACACTGGGTAGCTCTTGCATTTGAGTGATTTCCCTGAGAGTATCCCATGTGGAGTTTTCCACCATATCAAAGGCTTTTGTTGTATTGGTTTAATCCAATTTCTATTTCACTGATGGGATATTTCTGTTCACTGTCCCACAAGGTGATTCAAAGTGCATGAAGGGATAGGAAAAAAGTTACTCTGCACCTTTAATTTGTATGTCAATGTAAAGATTTGAATTTGAATCCATGGGTGGTGCATTTTATAAGCAACACCAACAACATATTGTTCTTTACTTAAAAAAAAAAAAAAATAATATAACTGAATGTTTTTGTGGTGTCCCTCTTACTGGCAAGCATCCATTAGCAAACACTCAGGCAAATGGACATCATTGTGCAGATTCATCTGAACCTGTATGTGGACATCTACATGTGTGGAGTTTGAATTGGAGAAGATACATTGCTCTCAGTAAACTTGCTGAGGAGGTGTCTGCCTGAAATTTGGTTTGTGTTTTCCATTCACAAAGTGTTCAGTGGTAAGACAGTTAAAATGAATAGAGAAAACACCAAGCAAGGCAATGTCTTATGCAGGCTATGAGATGAGTGAAAGAGAGGATGTACAAACAAACCTGAGCACAGCAGCATGGTCTCCCAGAAGATGTGCAGAACTGCACCTGGGGTCCGCTGCATCAGGCAAAGGGAGCTGTTGGATGTTTCATCAGGACTGACTGCCATACTCCCCTTTAGTGTGATTCAGCAAATCATGCTGAGATATGCTTCCTGTGCCATCTGCCAGATGGCCTGCTCTTCAGATCTGCTCTGAGCAACCAGCAGGAAGCATGGCTGCTTTTGACCTCTGCTGGCCTTCTGGTGGCCTTCCTCTGCCCTTTGCACTTTCTGGCAAGGTCCTGGTGCAGTCAGGCTACAGGATAGCAGCCTAACTGCCAGCATCTTCCAGGTGTCATGTGAAACTGTAGTTTGGCTTACATCAGTTCTCTTTCTCTGCTAAGCAGGTTTATGCAGAACATGAAAGTCCAAATCCTATCTTAAGATTAGATTTGACATCTTTGAACAGATCAAGGAGAAAAATAAATTGTTACTCTGAGAAAGTGATAAAGAAAAATACCAGACTGGTAGCTTCTTTACTTTTAAGTTTTGCTGATCAGAAATCAGAGGCTGAATTTTGGATCAAACGCCCATAGCAGTTTTGCAGTCAAATATTCCCAGCTTGTGAAGATGCAAACAGCAGCTCCTCCTGCTTGCTCTAATGAACCAGCCACTCTTTGTTGGTGCTAGCAGACCAATTAGGCTCCCTGCTAGAAGAGCAGTGCTTGTTACGCTGTTGCATCCGAGGGATTGGGGTTATTTTGCTCAAGCAGACGTAACTGATCCACAATTAAAATGGCATTTTCATCTCACACTTAGAGGTAGAGAGAAAGCTTTTGAAGATCTTAGTTGCTCTGATGATGATCTTGGTAGAGGAACAAAATCAAACAAGGGTCTTTTGTTGTGGCAGTGAGGTGGTGATGGAAACAGTTGGCTACTTCATTACAGCAAACATGTAGGTGGCCTTTCTCATGTTTTGAGATCCAAGAGAGAAGCTGTGACTTTACTGGCACCTTTGAGGGGAATGGAGTCAATCCTTTGCAGAAGCAGAGTCACGTCAGCTGTGCCGTATGCAGCATGCGCTGACAGTGAGAACTTTCCTCTCAGCCCCTTTGAAGTTGCAGGCTCTGTCTTTCTGACAGATCAAATCCAAGTGGTTAGACCACCCTGGGCTTGGGCAGCTTAATATCTGTCTGTAATTTTTTGCACCTGTTTGATTATGGTATTGATAGCTCATTTTTACCCATGCTTTTTTTCTCTTAGCATAATAGTTACCAGTGGCCTTCCTTGCTGGTACTGGCTCAGCTCAGAGGGACACGCTGGATCTAATTTGGAGGCTGATTAGGGTGAGATCAGCTCTTGAAACTGGAGTCAAGTTGATGATGAAACCTGAGTTTTGTTAATAATACATTGTAATTATTACTGTCGGCAGGGCAGATATCTCATATTTCTTATCTTTTAGCTTGAGAATCCTAGCTTAAATGATCTGCTCAGCTTCTTGGCCATTCCACCCCTTCCTTGAGTCTTGCAAAAGGAAGGTTTCCCTCTCCTCTACCAGATTTCTGCTCAAGCTTTCCCAGGTAGAGCAGCGCCTCCACACATGTCAATGTGTTACACAAGCTGGGGCTCAGGACGGCTGAAAGGAGGATACGTGATCAACAGATGAAGCAGCAGAACATAAATAATATAAGACATCTAATTGGACCTGCCCTTTTGCCCAGCAGTAAGGACATATGTCACTGTGCAGCAGGCACCAGGCTTGTGGCAACCTGCTCCCACCTCATACAGGTCTTCACAAGGAATAACTGCATTATAATTTGAGCCACTTGCCTGACATATTTGCCAATAAAGTATTAATCCTAACCTTTCATAGGCTGCATCTATTGCTCACACTTCAGAGATGCTGGGCCAGATTGGAGAGGTGGCATAAAGCATGGTGTGCCCTACATGTTGGTGAGTGGGAGGGGAGCGCATGCTGGTGAAAGTAACACCGTGCAGGGGCGGGAGGGAGAAGGCTGTGGCAGGAAAAGCGACCTGCAGCAGGATGTAGGAAGATGTGAGATAGCGCAGCCCCTCACTACTTAACGCTGTATCTTTCTACTGCCTTCCGTGGCTCCACTTGCAGCCTTCCCTACTGCTACCCTGTACTGGCACCTGCTTCCATTTCCCACCATGTGGTGTCCGTACCCAGGGTAAGAAATCAGCAGTGCTGTCACTGACTGTAGACTTCCATTTTATGGGGCTGTTTAGTCTGGAGAAGAGAAGACTGAGGGATCTTATCAATGTATACAAATATCTGAGGGGTGGGTGTTAAGTGGATGGGGCCAATCTCCTTTTGGTGGTCAGCAGCACTAAGACAAGGAGCAACAGATACAAGTTGGAACATAAAAGGTTTCAGCTCAGTATGAGGAGAAACTTCATTACAGTGAGGCTGACAAAGCATTGAAACAGGCTTCCTGGAGAGGTTGTGGAGTCTCCTTCTCTGAAGACTTTCAAAAATTGCCTGGACGCATTCCTGTGCAGACCACCCTAGGGGACCCTGCCTTGGCAGGGAGGTTGGACTTGACCTCTGGAAGTCTCTTCCAACCAATAAAGTTCTGTGATTCTGTGATCATGGAACTGCCATCCCCCCCAAAGTACAGGCAGCCGCTGTATCTGGTCTCCCAGTTTAAACACTGACCAATAGAGAAAGCCCCTAGCAGGAACTTAGTGAAAAGAATCATAAGGTCATAGAATGATTTGAGTTGAAAGTGATATTTAAAGGTCATCTGGACCAAATTTCATGCTGTGGGCAGGGACATCTTTAAGAAAATCAGGTTTCTCGGAGCCCTGTTCCAACCTGGCCTTGAATGTTTTTAGGGATGGGGCATCTGCCACCTCTCTGAGCAATCTGTCCCAGTTTTTCACCACCCTCACTGTGAAAAATGTCTTGCTTATATCTAGTCTAAGTGTACACTCTTTTAGTTTAAAACCATTGCCCCATGTCCATGCTGGACAAAGAATATCAAGCACACCACAGCATATCAAGAAAAGAGCATGCTCTCAATTTCCCACTGTATTTAATATGAAAAATACAATTTTGTTGACTACAAGTACATTTTTTAAATGTAAACCAGAATGAAATAAAAAATGTGGTGTCAGAATAGTCATTTTCACTGAATATTGCACATGAAATTGGCAGTGTCTTACAGTGAACTTTTTTTTTCCTGTTGTGAGAGAGACAAAAGGTCTGGTATAAACCTGTACATTTTTAACCCTGGTCCCAGGACAACTGATGTGAGGTATTTGGAGCCAAATGTGAAACAAACCAGTCATGTACGCATCATCCAAAGGAATCACAATACTAAACAGAAAATCCAGAATTCTAGAAAAGACCATTTCCTTGCACAACTCATGCACAGCACTTGAAAGTTGGCATGTGTGCTGCTTCTGGTAGTAAGGCACTTCCAGTAGCTGCAGGCATTCCAGTAGTTGCAAGCATTCTTAAGAGAGGCTTGGGATCTGGCTTGCCTTTCTGTTGGGTTAAAGGGTCTAAAATTCAAGCCATGCAGAAGCACAAAGTTGCCCTGGAAAGAGAGATTGGTGAACATCTTTGATGATGTGGCTCATCCTCTTGCAATTAAACCCATGAAAGTTGCAGGTCTCCTCTGACGCCATGAGTGAGGTGAGCAGTGGGCTTAAAATGTGTTCATGAGCAAGGCTGACAAGTGTTGGTAATGCAAAGGTCATCCAGGACTTGATGTGAGCCTTCCTATTCCTAGGCAACTAGTGACAGGACAAGAGGGCATGATCTGAAGTTCTGCCGGGAGAGGTTTAGGTTGGATGTTAGGAAGCACTTCCTCACAGAAAAGGTGATTGGGTGCTGGAATGGACTTCCCAGGGAGGTGGTGGATTCACCATCCCTGGAGGTCTTTAAGAAAAGATTGGATGTGACGCTTGGTGGCATGGTTTAGCTGATGCCATGGTGTCAGGTTATAGGCTGGGTTTGATGATCTTAGAGGTCCTTCCCAGGCTCAATGATTCTGTGGGCATGAGGCAATCCCTTGAGTTCAGCCTAGTGGAGCATACAGGTAGCACATGGTGTCTGAGTACTGATATCTACTCACCACAACGTGCACACCAGCTGAAATACCCAGGTGCGGTGTTAGCAGTTTAAAGACATATTCATTAATTCCTTGAATCAGAAATTCAAATGTGTGGTTGGAAGTGCTTCTCAGTATTGCTTATAAGATAGTAAATGGTATCACTTGGCCTGATGGTTGTTTATACGTGTGCTACTTTATTAGGCAGCATCGAAATGCCTTAAATGGGAGCAAGTTATATTTACACCCCTCCTAAAAGCTTTTTTGTGCTGGTAAAGTGATGCAAAATGACCTCAGAGTAGATGAGACTTGCAGAACAGTGAAAGTACAAAGTAAAAAGTACAACTGGATCTCATCAGTGTTCAGACCTATGTGTCTGCTTCTGGTGGGGATGTTTCTGGTGCCTTCTCTCAAGGGCAGTGCTGGCTGGCTCAGGTAGCCAGAGCTGGCACAGGACATACCCCACTTCCTTCAGCTCTTGGAGTCTCATTTTCGGTCCCCAGAGAAGTTTTCTGGTACGGCTCTGGTTTTGCCTCTGAATCTGTTTCCTGAGCCTTGATAGCAAATTGTTCTCTGTTATGTGAGGATGCAAAACCCATGTAGTTTTTTTCACATTTAATCATCTCATAATCTAGGTGATAAAGGGACTGAATTTTCCCCTCCTCATGTTCTGAAGTTTCTCAGGTTGCATTTAGAAACAGGAAACTGTTTTGCATAAAGGTAAGATTGTGTTTTTAACAAGAAAAGTTGGTGTTAGACTGGCTAAATATACCCACACAGTCATACTCAGTGGGTAGTCCTGGCTATTTTTAGGCTTTATTTTTGCCTCTCTCTATTTATTTTTTTTTTTTGGTGACACCTCCACTGTGCCTGCAGTTCATAGTGAGGCCCTGCTTCCTGCGCCGGTATGAAACTCGCAATTACGGGAGGAGTCAGTCTTGTCAGGTGTCATTTATCAGGCATTGCAGAGGACTGGTGTCAGCAAAGGAAGAACAAAGCTTAATGAAAAGTGAGAGAGAGGGAGAAGCATTCTCTTAATAACTTGCCCTTTGCAACAGCAGACCCTTATCTGATCACCCACGCTCATCTGGCTGCTGACGCTGTACTTGCTTCATTAGTACAAGCTATTTTTACACCTTTTGTGTCTTTTGAGGAACCAAGTGGGCCTGCTGGCTTGTAGTGATTCACCATCTCCAGGCAAACAGGGTGTCCTCAAATCCTGCCATGGTGGGCAGGAAGAGAGAAGTATCAGGAAGGGTTCAATTGAATAAACAAGTTGATTAATTGTCTGAGGTGGTCTGAGTGCTACAGCATTGTACTTGAGTCTTCAGCATAATAGCCTGCATCTGGAGCAGGTCCAGAGGAGGGCAATGAAGCTGGTAAAGGGCCTAGAGAATAAGTTTTATAAGGAGTGGCTGAGGGAGCTGGGGATGGTTAGTTTGAGGAGGAGGAAGCTGAGGGGAGACCTCATTGCTGTCTACGACTACCTGAAGGGACATTGTGGAGAGGCTGCTGCTGGACTCTTCTCACAGTCAACTGGAGGCAGAACAAGGGGGAATGGCCTCAAGCTGAGACTGGGTAGGTTTAGATTGGACACTAGGAAAAAGTTTTTCACGGAGAGAGTGGTCAGACACTGGAATGGGCTGCCCAGGGAGGTGGTGGAGTCACCAACCCTGGATGTGTTCAAGGGTTGTTTGGATGTGGTGCTTAGGGATGTGGTTTAAGGTGAATCTCGTAGAGTAGAGTTATAGGTTGGACATGGTGATCCTGAGGGTCTTTTCCAACCTGGATGTTTCTGTGATTCTGTGACATGTGCTTGTGGTTTGCAGTGCAGTTTTTCACATTGTTAGCTGCTCTCCCAAGGACCTTGTAGTAGTGGTTTAAAGTGTAGGTCAGCAAATGTGAAGCCATATGGGTTCAAGCGTGTACTCTGTGCGTTCATGTCCTTTAATGGGAATGTTGGAGGATGGACTGGGAGATGTTTGGGAGTTGAACTTGATGACCTTTCAAGGTTCCTTCCAACCCAAACCATTCAACCATTGTATGTTGGTGATGCTTTCTTTTGTTTGTAGCATACAAGTACTTGTGTATAACAAACACCCAAGAGGCTTTTAGGGCTAGCTCATTTCACTTCCACTTCTGACAATGGAAAGAAAACTAAATTTGGTGAAATGTGCAGGAACAGGAAAACCCTGTACAAAGTTCTCTGGACTTTTCCAGAGCTGAGCAGTACTTGCTTTCCCTTTCAGTAGAACATCAACCCTGAAATTGCCCTCTTAAAGCCTGCTGAGCTTGCTGCTGGTGGGTGAAATTCAACTTTTTGCTGTCCTTTCTTCAGCTTTGTCTGAATAGCATTGATTTTGTGTTCTCTTATGTACAACAGAGTAACTGCAAGTTTCTTGGAGTAGTTTCAAAAGTTGGTGTGAGATACATATATGAAACTTGAATCATGGAATTACACAGAATGTTAGGGGCTGAAAGGGGCCTTGAAAGCTCATCTAGTCCACCCCACCTGCCAAGAGCAAGATCACCTATACCAGATCATACAGGAACACATCCAGGTGGGTCTTGAAAATCTCCAGAGAGGGAGACTCCACAACATCCCTGGGCAACCTGTTCCAGTGTTCTGTCACCCTCACAGTGAAAAAATTTTCCTCATGTTTCCATTAAACTTCCTATGCCTCAGCTTCCACCCACTGCCCCTTGTCCTGCCAAGGCATCCTGAGGGTTTTAAAGAAAGCCCTGTCCTTAAATGTGCAACTGTGCAAGGGTTGAAATTGCCCCAAAATAAAATCACCAGAATAGCTCAGAAGGTTTGGAAGCAAAGTGAAGATGTATTTTATAGCAAACTAAAAGCTAAAAGCATAAAATACAATGCATATGCACAAAACCATATTTACATATATTTACAAAGTAGAGACAACACAAGGACCCTCTTAAGGACCCGAATCACCCCTCTGGACAAGCCCAGAGGGGCTTCCAATAGCCTCCTTCTCCCTTCTTCCCATTCCTTCCCTCTCCTGTTACCTCCCTGACAGAATTAACATCTTAATGACCTTGATGTTGACATAGAATGTGCCATCAGTAAGTTTGCAGATGACACCAAGTGAGGTGACAGTGTTGATTTGCTTGAGGATAGGGAGACTCTGTAGAGGGACTTGTATAGATTGGATCAATGGTCCAATGTTAATGGGATGAGCTTCAACAAGGTGCTGCATATGGGCCACAACGACTCTAAGCAATACTACAGGCTTGGGGAAGTGAGCCTGGAAAGCTGTCTAGCAGATAGGGATGGGGGGGTTCTAACTGACAAGCAACTCAATGTGAGCAAGCAGTGTGCCCAGGTGGCAAAGAAAGCCAATGGCATCCTGGCTTGAATTGGAAATGCTGTGTCCAACAGGAGTAGGGAGGTGATTGTCCCCTTGTACTCGGCTCTGCTGAGGCCACACCTTGAGTATTGTGTTCAGTTTTGGGTACTTCATTACAGGAGGGATGTGGAGGTGCTGGGGCCAGTGCAGAGGAGGGCAACAAAGCTGTGAAGGGCCTGAAAAATAAATCTTATGAGGAGCAACTTAAGGAGCTGGGTCTGTTTAGTTTGAAAAAGAGGAGGCTGAGGGGAGACCTACAGCTACCTGAAAGGATGTTGTGGAAGGGCTGATGCTGGTCTCTTCTCACAGGTAATTAGTGATAGAACAAGCTGCAACTGGGTAGGTTTAAACTGGATACCAGGAAAAAAATTTCCAGCAAGAGTGGTCAGGCACTGGAATGGGCTGCCCAGGGAGGTAACTGAGTGACCAACCCTAAATTTCTTTAATGTTCGTTTGGATGTGGTGCTTAGGGATATGGTTTAGGGTTATAGGTTGGACTTGGTGATCCTGAGCGTCTTTTCTAACCCAAATGTTTCCATGATTCTGTGATTCTGTTTATGCAACTGAATTTTATCCCCATCAGCAAGGGAATGGAATCATATGGATTGATCTTTGTTACTCTTTTTGCATCCAGTAGCCAATTATTTACTTTTTAAAACTTTTTTTTCTGTTCAACATCTCTGGAAAGTCCCCATCCTTTGTTTACAATTAGACACAAAAAAAAACCTAAGCTAAGCCTTAAACCATAACAGCAGCCTTATGTACCTTACTGTTCCTTAATGTAACTGCTGTAGTGGTCAGAATCTTTAGGCAGTGCTAAGTGACTAGATCTGCTACAGTAAAACACCTGTATTGAATCAATAGTCAAAATAAACCATTTTGACTGTGGGGTAGTGACTGTTGTGACATCTGTGTGATATATAGAATTTGAGGCTTAATAGCTGATCTCAGCCCAACTTTAATGAAGTATTCAAAATGGATTGAAAAAAAACCTGCTGCAAAGGCCTGTTCCACTTTGGGTGCAAAAAATGGCAAAAAAAAAAAAATTGTAAGAACATGGTACTGATGTTCAGCATGCATCTGTTTTTGTTTTGACGTGTGGTGACCACAGGGCTTAGTAAACAATAACAGGTTTTAAAATAAGCTTGTATAATAATTGGTGTGAGTGAAAAACAAACACAAGTTCAGATACTATAAATGTCTTCCTATGTAATTCATCCCGGGGTGAGAACGTTCATCATAGGCAGTGCATTTGCTCATTCAAGGAAGTGTTTGAAAAATGCTGGTATTTTCCTGTGAAATGCAAGTGGCTTCTTCTGCCATGGTGTGAAAGGAGGCATAGCTGTTCGCAAAATCTGCCGTGGTTGTATAATTCAGGTTGTGTAACTTTTTAAACCACAGAAGCCTCACCTCCCAGAAGGTTTTGTGATATTTTCCCTCTAAGATGAAAACGCTAGGCAAAAGCCTGATATTTGCCTAATATTTCCATTTGGCAACAGAATAAAAATATTTTTGTACCTAAAAAATGTTGCAATATTTACACAAAATGTGATTCTTATTTTGTTTTTGGTTTTTCTGGGAAAGCTTGTGGAAAAGCTGTATGGTATCTTGTCAGGGACTTAGCAGCACAAGTCTGTTCTCCCCAGTAAATGCCCAATGTTGCGGTTCTTGCATGAAAATAGAATCACAGAATGTTAGGGACTGGAAGGGACCTCAAAAGATCATCTAGTCCAACCCTCCTGCCTGAGCAGGATCACCTAGACCAGATCACACAGAAATGCATCCAGGAAGGTCTGGAGAGGGAGGCTCCGCAATCCAATGAAGTGGCATTTCAGCCTTTGGATGTCATTCCAGTTGCTATAGCTGACAACTTCAGCAGTTTCAACTCTTCAGTGATGCTGTTCTTACCCTTCTTAGTGTAGACAATTTGCAAGTCTAGAAATGACTGCAAGCCACATCCACACAGGAATCTTTCCATATACACTTTTGTCTTGCACGAGTGCTGCTAGATTCATAGTATAGTTAACCTGCTTTTGATAAAGTGTGAGAATTCCCTTTCTAATTAACATTTTTCTTTGTGTTGCATTGAGAAGAAATTCTTTAATTTCAGTAATTTTCACTATGCTTTGCAAATACAAAATTTTGATTGCAGTCCCAGTGGCATCACATTGCATTATTGATTAGTGTCTGGACCTTTGCATTTCTCGTATTTTAGGTATTTTGCTTTTTGGTGGCTACATGTCTATTAATTTACATGATAATAGTTTGGGGACAACAGCAGAGCCAAAGCTCCATTTAATTTCTGTGCTGCAGGTGTGGGAAAAGAAAGCAATTCTACAAATAGTGATCAGAAACTATTTCACACTTTCATGGATTGGCCATGGTATCCTTCTAGCATCATAGAATCATAGAATGGTCCAGGTTGGAAGGGATTTCCGAAGGTCATCTACTAGGCAGGGGCATCCTCAACTAGATCAGGTTGCCCAGAGCCCTGTTGAGCCTCACCTTGAATATCTCCAAGGACGGTGTCCCAACCATCTTCCCAGACATCCTGTTCCAGTGTTCCACCACCCTCATGGTAAAGAACCTGTTCCTAACATGCAATCTAAATCTGCTGTTGTGTAGTTTGAAGCCATCGCCCCTTGTCCTGTCACTGCAGACCTTTGTAAACAGTCTCTCTCCAGTCTTCTTGTAGGCCCTCTTCAGGTACTGGAAGTCTACTACTAGGTGTCCCTGGAGTCTCCTCCCCTCCAGGCTGAACAACCCCAGCTCCCTCAACCTGTCTTTGTAGCAGAGGTGCTCCACCCCCGCCCTGATCATTTTTGTGGCCTTTCTCTGGACCTGCTCCATCAGGTCCATGTCCTTCCTATATTGAGGGCTCCAGATCTGGATGCAGTACTCCAGGTGAGGTCTCAGCAGAGCAAAAAGGCAGAATCACCTCTGTGGATATGCTGGAAATACATCTTTTGATGCAGCCCAGATTGTGCTACATTCAATTGCTGTGGCTCAAAAGAAAGTAAGATAGAGTTGAGTTTCTGCTAATAAAGAGATCAGCCCAAGAATTAAGAGTTAATTTCTATCTCAGCATGCTATGGATACTGCTATACATTGTTAATGTGCCTTTAGCAAATACTGTTTGTTTCTTACTGATCTTACACATGAGAGGAACTCATTCTTCTGCAAATGAGGATCAGTAGGATTAGGCATCATGTAAACCTCACTTAAGCCATCAGAATAGCATTTTAAAAGGACCTTAGTGGTGGATGTCTGTTTCTGACTTCTCTGCATGGGAAGTGGTGTCCATCTTAAGTCACTCCATACTGGGATTCAAAGGAAAATTTGGGAAAGGGGGAGTAAAATGACTGTGCTATTTTTGTGGACTTCTGAAATTTTAATAACACTGGAAATGCTGCCTGTCAGCCATTGCTCTGCCATCACATTTTAAGGTCCACATGGGAAATGACTGGTATTTTACTCATCTGATTTCATTTTTTAACTTCTTCCCCAAGGAAATAAGTGTGAGAAGATTAGCAGTTTATATAAGTCTCATGTTTAGTTTCATATCAGAATAATCCAAGGTTTTTTTTTTTTTTTTTTAGTTGTGGAGATAGATTTAGGATGTCCACATTGGAAGACAGCCAGAACAGGTAGATTCTGCATTATGTGACATGCGTAGGCATCTCCAGCAGACCCATACATACACAGCAAGGTTAGGCAGCCAGAAACAAAACCTTTACCAGATCAGTTAAAAGCAATGGGATCAGAGAGATCAATTAGCTGCTAATTGACTGACAAGCTTATTTGTCCTGTGGCTGTTTTGGCATCTCTTGTAATAGCAGGGCATTCTTTAATTCAATGAGAAGAACTGTAATTTGTTTGTAAACTACTACCTATAAAGGAAGTGTTGGAGATTAATTTGTCTTCTGTGTAGCTTTCTCTCTCTCTCTGTTTTCTCCTGTTTTTTAAAAGAAGTAATCCTACGGAAATAAGTCTATGTTCAACTAGACCCTTGGCAATGTGGAAGTTTTTTTATACATTTTTTCCATCTGGTAGTAGTGTGTACGTTGTGCATAATGCGGAAATAGGAAATAATGATCTACTCTGAGTGAGCAGTCCTTGTCATTAGAATGAAAAAAGTCAGCATTAAAGCATTTCTGCTGTAGGCTTCTTCTATGGCTTCTTAAAATACGCTCGAATTTAGGGTTTTTTGCTATTTTTCAACAGAGAGTGGCGACTTAAAATTGTTTAAGGTACTTAACATAGCAAAAACTGAGTGCTTTGCTGCAGCTGTACTCTTAGCATTTATGATGCAAGCCAGCTTCTCTTGAAAACTGCCAGTATTTTCCTACTACCATATAATTGAACACTCATTGCAATGCATCTTAAAAATTTCTCTGTAGACATCTTAGGAGTGTTGGATTAGTTTCTTTTCATATTATAGCAAATACTGTCAACTATTTAATATGTAGGATGTAAAAGCTTAAACTTAAGTGATGTGTGATTCTGTTTGATTTTATGAGGAATAAATCTAGAATTGTCCCTGGATTTGCAGCTCATTGGTTCATACCATTATAACATAGGGCAGAATTTAGCTCTTACTTTTACTTGCTGTTGAAATAGTTTGTCTCCTTTCAGTTGCTCAGAACCAAATCTCATATCTGTTTAAATATCCTTGAAGTTAAATAAGAAATTCTTGTGTCATACCTGATTTTCTCAAGGTCATCACAGGAGGGATGAGAGTGTGCCTGACTTCTCATTCTGTAGGATCACCTTCAGATGAGGGAAGGAGAGTTTTGTTCTTCACAGCATGTACCCATTGAAACATATATGAAATGTCTGGTACAGGTATAAGTTCCTGCAGTTAAGGTTAACAGATGTTAGAGTACAATAAATTTGATTATTCATTTTCTTAGTTGGCATCAGCATGCATATAAGCAGTCAAATTCTAATTATATTCTTCAACGTACTCAGATAATGGTCTCAGATAATAGTTCGAATTATCTGAATTAACAAGCTGAAGGCGAGTTTGGTAAAGCCTTAAAAGGAATGAAATAATCAATACTACTGCAATTAACTAAAATGTGCTCTCATATGCCATCTCTCACTGGCTGTGGTTGTGAAGTAGTTTTCAAAATGCAAGCCAAATTTAGGGCAAGCACTTAAATAATTGCACCAATCCGGATGCCAGGTTTTATGTGCACAGATTGTGTCCCTTGAAACCAGTCCCTACCAGGGACACAAACGTGTGCTCATAGAAGCCTGACAGTAAAAGCATGTGCTTGGTCACCAGGAGCTTGTGTGGTGGGTTAGGAGCCTCCTCGCCAACTATTCAGGTTTACCAGACTGGCTCAGATGGCTTGGAAGTAAGATAAAGCTATATTTACAGCAAAGCTAAATTTACAAGCATATATACACAATGTATTTACAATTATATAAAAATTAGAAATAATACAGAAACACAAACTCCCTCCCAGAGAAAAGAAACTGCCCAGAAGGGCTCAAAGCTATTCCTTCTTTCTCCCTCTGCTTTCCCAGGCAAACAAAACAAGCACCAAAACTTATGTTGTGTTCTGTTAGCCAAGATTAGTGAAAAGATATTAGATTAGAATGAAGAGGAAGTGAATAGATCCATCATTCCAGACCAGAATGGGACAAATTGTTTACATTTTGGCTTTTTATCCCTCTCATCAAACCAGTGAATGATCTAGACCTCATAATTCATTTCTTTTTACAACCAATTTATCTCATTAAAATATTCCAATTAGCCTCAAACCAGCACAGCTTGTCCCTCACCACCCTCACTGTAAAGAACTTCCTCCTAACATCCAGTCTAAATCTCCCCTCTGCCATTTTAAACCCATTGCCCCTCATCCTGTCATTACAAGACCTTGTAAATAGTCCCTCCCCAGCCTTCCTGTAGGCCCCCTTATGTTCAGTAAAGCACTGGAATCTTGAGGACAGGCAGAACACCTGGAGTTACAGGAACAGTTAGAGTGTATCTTCAAATGTGAACAGGTAACAACAGCAATTACAATATGTAAAGTTATAGATTGAAACAAATGTATATAATCTGTTTTGAAAGAAATTTATATAGCCTGTTTTAAAAGGGCTGCCTTCTTGGAACTCCATGTGTGAAAGGGTGGCTTGCAAATCCTGCCAAGTGACAGCAAAAGCACAGGCATCCTTGCATTCCCCACTACTTCAACACTTTGCCAAGTGCCAGTAGTTGCCATAGGAATTTACAATCAACCCTTGAGGTGCTGAGATAGGCAGGCATAAGGCTAGCTATAAAACCACAGTTGGATGGGACCTCTAACCAGGGGTTGTTTGAAATGCAGAGAGAATCTCTCAGGTCAAGAGTGGGAAGCCCTTTTGCAAACCTGTGAAATTGAAGAATTGTTTCTTCTTCCTTGCCTTTTGACTAGTGCAGTTCAAAGAGCACAAGTGTGCTGTCAAGTAGTATGAAAACGCAGTTGGTAATCTTTGTTTTATTTGTGTAAAATGCCAAACCTGTATACCAAGAACTGCATTCTTTTTCTTTGCTGCTACATAACATCTCCAGCCCATGAATGAGTGCATAACTTTGCAAAGAAGAATGAATGAATGCTTATTTAACTTTATGCCAGTCAGATGTTTCAGTTCACAGTTGTACATTGAATGCTGGTCAAGAGCTCTTTTTCAGGCATAGCCCACCTTTGACTCTGTGCAGAAGAAGCTGTTTGAAGCTATTCAATGTTTTATTAGAATACCCAATACATTTTTTTTTTCCACTGGCATGGCAACACCAAACAGCTTTTTGGGGAATATCGTTAGTGATGCAGAGGGAAATGCGGGGTACGATAGCAAGCCAAGATCTGATACCTTTCTTCCCAAAAGGCCAAGGCAATTTTCTTCTCAGTTGCAGGTGGGGAAGAGCTCAGAGGTGGCATCTCTTTCTTGTAAGATTGCTTAGCTGCTGGGCTTATCTCAGACGCAAACTAGACTTGCCTAATAAGGGTTTTGGCAGAGGTCTGTGCATGACTGTGAGGATTTCATAGGAGTCGCTGCAGCTTATCTCTGCTGTGGTTACTGTGTAGAATATGAATTCTTCAGAAGCCAGTTGCTGTGGTTTTAGGCTGGCTTTGTGCTGGCAGAGCTGGACAGAAAAGATTTAAAGCAGGGCTGGTTCTGACCCTTAGTCTTTATGCTAGAGTCAATATTTATTCTGTATGATGCGCTCAGGATTTAGCCTGGAAGACATAAGCTTCCAATTTGTTAACTTGCAAGAGCTGTAATATGAGCTACAAATTGAGAAGTAGTAAAAAGTTGTGTTTTGCCAAATTTTATTTTAAAGTTGTTGAGTGCAACCATTTTAATGTTCTGGAAAAAAATTATAAAAGGAGGGGAGGAAAAAAAGAAAAGAAGGAATAATCTTAGAGCTCTTAAGTCAATCATATATACATCACCTATGTGCAGCTCACATAGGTGCCTTAGGGAAAGGAGCAGCAGGGTAATGCTCCTTTCTAGTCTTGATTTAGTAGGTGCATCTGACATAAATACAACTTCTGGTTTCCCAGTAATCTTCTCGCACTCAAAGCTTTTTCAGAAGTAAAATGTTGCAGTTTGAAGCAGGCAGATAGCACAGTTAGTGTGGCTGGAGAAACTGGCTCCCAGGGCACATTCCTACAGGGAAACCTGGCTTGGCTCCTGGCCAACTCCTGTCAGACAATGTGCTCAATGCAACTCCCGTATGGCTTCTGGTCTGGGTAGGTGGGCTCCTCTTAGTCACTCCAGCAGAGCTGAACTGGGCCAAAGGTGTCAAAGAAAACATGCATTATCATCATCCTGAGTTCCTTACTTTGAAATATGTAGTACTTGGCATATTGGGAGTTTCTGTCTATTGAATAGTGTACGTTTGATGAAGAGCAGTATTGAAAGGGATACTTATACTGTTTTCTAATGGAGAAATGGTAATCAGTTGAAAAATGGAAGTCTGTTGTTGGTTTAAGCTAGGCTGTGGGTGCAAGCAGATGAGATAGAGGCTTGACTGGAAAAAAAAAACAACCCCAAAACAGAATGCTTTTCAGTGTCTTAGATTTCTGCAGTTGGCCAGTCTCCCGTTAAGGATGTTTAAAAAAAACAAACCAAAAACAAAGCCCCAAAGAAACTGGAAGAAATAATGTTAAAGTCACCTTTGACACAGGACAGATGGCAGCTCAAACCAAACCAGAAATTACGATGTTGGTTCTGGAAAAGGGATTTATTTTGCCCAGGGGAGTGACTCTGACCAAACTTAAGCCATCAGTAATCCCTGTAATTAGTCTATACCTGTTACATAGTCTAGGTTGAAAAGATTATATAAAACGTTCTGAAAATAGCAGGACCACAGAATGGCCTGAACTCTGTAATGGAAGTCTCAGTCCAGAACAGAAAGTATATCAGTGTCAGCTTTTGCTCAGGTAAAACTATTGCTGTCACATTTCTGTGACTGGCTGATTTTTTCCTCTGAAGATGCTCTTAGTAGGAGTATGGAACAGAAAGGATTCTCCCATCTTCTAGAAATTTCTATTTCACCATTTGCAAAACTACCTAATAAGGAGAAAAGTATTTTTCTTTGAAGGTGGCCAGTAGTTTTATGCCATTTCAGTGAGGAACATTCCCTCTCTCATCCCTGTTTCTACTTCTCAAGCCACATATTTTCCTTTACATCCCTGCTCATATATTGGCATCAATATGGTCTGCAATTCAGTTTAGCTCAGCTGCCAAAAATGATTTTGCCATTTAACATGCAATTTCCTCATAAAGGACTGTGGAGTTGCTCAGTAGTAACGACTTCTGATATGCTGTAAATCATGGATGAGGCTTCTTTTTTTCCCCTTTCATTTGAGGAAGCAAATCAGGAAAATTAAAATTGACAAAAAAATATTACTGGGACTACATTTTTAGATAATTAGACAAGTGGGGTTATTTAAATAGCTGTTAGTGCATCAAAGCTAAATGACATTGTGACCTAAAGTATTCTGGTTTGTATTTGACAGCTTGCTGTTATTTTGTACTGTGAGAGATTTCTTCATAGCTACAACTTAAAAATGCTATCCACACTTGACAGACCAACAATCCCTTAAATATTGCTGTCAATCTACCAATCTATTATTTGTAATATCAAATAAGTAAATGATCAAAGGTGGCACAGTTGCAATTCTACTTATGTCAAGTCTTTGAGCTTTACTAACATCCATTTGTTCTTTGAAATTAGAAAGAATTGAAAGTTATCTGTTGGTTTGTGCAATGGAAGAAGCACAAGTGCTCTGTCTGGTTTTGTGGCAGTATCTAATTGAGGATCACTGTAGTAGCCTATATATCATACTCTGCAGCTAATACTTCAGCTGTTTCTAAAGATCCATTCTTTAGATATGCTCTGAATTGTGTCATGAATAAAATCATAAAGAAAAGTTATTATTGTTGCTTCTGTTATCACAATTGAACAAACATCCTTTTTTTTTTTTTTTTGTTTAAATGAAACAAAAGACAAAATCTGTTTTCAGGATAAAAGTGTTGAAAACTGAAAGGAGAGTCCTGCTTTGATGGGAGAAATACTCTTTACAGCAGTGAGATGATGTTCAAGGTCCCTGTTTTCTGTGCCAGTATTTATGGCAATACAGATAGTAGCCTCCAGTCTGGTGACAGTCAGACAAGTGGCAAATCATGGCAGTCAGAGAAGTCTTTTAACCATGTGTTTGGTCTGTAGGTTTCTTCTTTGAGAAGGCAGCCATATATCCTTGAGCAGTATCCCACTGGTGTTAACTGATTTGGAAACCTACTTGAATTTCACTACATTTTCTTGCACCTGAGTTGTGACAGCCTGTCTAGGATTTTGTTCTGGTCCCTGAAACGTATGATGAGAGACGAGAGACCTGGAGTCTAAAAGTATTATCTGGAGAGAACACTGAAAGAGGATTTGCGAATAGGATTTGGGGATAATCCATGCTTAACAAAGGTGTAGGAATGAAGAGGGTCATTGGCAGCTCTCTTTTTCTACTGATCCAGGAAGAGTGAGACCGCATTGGTTTAGACTTGCAGTTACTCATTTGCGCACTAGAAACACAAGTGCTTTAAAAAGGTTCATGCTCATATTCTTCAATATGTGGTTGCTTACACCAAAACAAAACAGAAAGTTGTTTTCAGTGGATGAGTAAAAGATATTTATAAATGTCTACTGTAAAGAATAGAACTATTTCTTCAGCATATATACTTAATAATTCATGATTATTTTTTTTTCCTACAGGAAAATTGAAGATAGTTATGCCTATTAGATGCCTGGAAGATGCAGGTAATTGTTTTGTATTTAAAAAAAAAATAATATACTCCCATGTTTGTTTGTTTTTTTCCCCTCTACTTTGCTAATGTTTCTTGAAACCTAATTCGTTTGTTCCACTGTAGGAATAGAAAATCTTCCAGTACCTAGTGCTGGTTTTTTACCCTTTTCCTTGCTATTGTAAAACCGTGATTGTCTTTATAGTTCTGTTTCATCCAGAAAATATCCTTTGTTTGGATAATATGGAAGCAGGAAACCTACACTGTTTTTCAAATTCAAATGTTGTACTTGTCTGTGAAAATCATACCTTTGAGCTTTTCTCCTGTATAATGGAACCGTGGAAACCAATTTCATTTAAGCATAAAAAGTGCATGTATAGCTGGATAGAAATGTTTTAGCATTGAAATCTAGATTGCTGAAGTCACAGTGATAGCTCATCTCTAATACTTTTTATCTCTAGTAAGACATTCTCACAAATATTTAATAAAGTGATTGGAAGATAGAGATGCAGAAGGGTACCAGTTGTGCCATGTTTGGAATGCTTATTTGCTGTCTCTTTTTTGGCTGTTCAAAAGTACTGTCAAAGGGTGCATAACACCTTCTTGCAAAATCAGTTAGATGATCCAAGGTAAGAAGTACCTCACTTTAGCCATCTCAAAATGTGTTACGTACTCCAAGGTAGTCATCTACTATTTTCTGCCTAGCCAATGATGAGAAACAAGCATCTCCATAGTGGAGGGCCACGTGCGTAGACATCCTCTATGTCTGAAGCACCTATCACAATATGAAGCAATTTCTCCCCTGGAAGTACTTATCACTCTCCTCTGACTTTAGAGGAAGGCCAGGTGACTAAAGTACATGTCTGAACTGTAGGTAGTACTGGTTAAGGTGATTCCTATCCACAGTGTTAGGTCTCTTACTTTCAACTGTCATTTCCTGAAAGGGCTTTGAAAGGAGGTGGTGAACTTTCTGAGAACCAAACCTTTAAACTGTCCCCAGAAAGCCTTCCAAAGCTACTGTTTAATTTGGAAAGCGTAGAACTCTGTTTTCTATTCCTAGGGCTTGCATTGAATAGTGATTATACTTGTGTGCAATCTCCAGAGCCAGTCTTTACGGTCTCTGTTCACAAAAGGGAATTTTGTGAAATGTAGTTACCTTTGCTTTAGTCCCTCAATACTTTTCATGTAAGTTTCAGTGAAAGTGCAAGTGATTGCATCAGTGTTTTTTAGCATGGTTGGATTAATTAATGTGTGAGATTTCTTTGTTTCTGATTTTTCCACACAGGTAGCTGTGTCACCATGGAAGAGATGAAGAAAACTTTGCTCTAGTAGATCACAAATATATCTGGGTCATTCTGCATCTCAGTATTTAGTAACAATGAGAAATGTCCAAATACTATAACAAGTCTTTGCAAATGCATCATAAACTGTTTAGGGAAGTTTCTGCCATGAACAACAGACGTGTATAAAACTCACATTAGTGTACAGACACAAATCTAATGCCTATAGACTACTGCGTGGACCTTTCCAAAGAGAAAGAAAAGTCTGTCAGCTTGCAGCAGCCTTGGAAAAATGGGAGCAACAAAACTCTGAGAAGCACAGGTTTGGACACACTCCATGTGTCTGCACAGCTTTCAAGTGAACTAGCACTTAAGACCTTGTGTAACAAAATGGACTCTGGGGACACAGCTATAGGGCAAAAAGCTACCTCAAGGTCTGGAGAAACTGCTAAAGTACCAAGTAGATGGAGGCAAGAACATTCAGCTGTTATTAAGATGAGCACTTTTGGCAATCAAGAAGTACAGAGGCAACCACAAATAGATCACGAGCAAATAGGAAACACAGCATCAGCACAACTTTTTAGTTCTGGGAAACTGGTGTCATCAAGTGAAGCTGCACAGCAAGTCACGGAGAAGCAATATCCACAGCATCGTCCAAACCCTTACTCATGTCAACATTCACTTTCTTTCCCACAGCATTCATTGCCACAAGGCTTCTTGCACAACATAAAGCCACATCAGAGCTTGGAAGGCCCTCCATGGCAGTTTCCTAGCCACTTGCAGTCAGTTGCCTCAGAGGACTTGTTTCCTTTCCATATGCATAGCCATAGCGGAGGTTTCTCCAGAAAGAAGATTTCAAGTTTGAACCCTGCATACAGCCAATATTCACAGAAATCTTTAGAACAATCAGAAGATGCTCACAAAAAGGAGCACAAACCCAAAAAGCCTGGCAAGTACATTTGTCCTTACTGTAATCGGGCTTGTGCCAAACCTAGTGTACTTAAAAAGCATATTAGGTCTCATACTGGGGAGCGACCATACCCTTGTGTTCCTTGTGGTTTCTCCTTCAAGACAAAGAGCAACCTTTACAAGCACAGGAAGTCACATGCCCATGCAATTAAAGCAGGATTGGTACCTTTCACAGAGTCAGCAGTCTCTAAATTGGACCTAGATGCCAGCTACATCGATGTGGAAGCTGAGATACATTCAGATGGAGAGCAGAGCACAGACACTGATGAGGAGACCCCGCTCCTAATGGAAGGGTCTGACAAAATGAGCCCAGTCCCGCAGCTCCCACTGGACATTGCTAGCAGGAGCAGTTATCACTCCTCCATGGAAGAGTCCTTGGTGGGGCCACTGAAAGTGCCCATTTTGATTATCCCTAAAAGTGGAATTCAGCTACCCAGTGAGAGCTCACCATATATTTGCCCTGATATGTTGCAAACTCCATCCTTAAGTACCAAGTCTGATGACTCTCATACAGTTAAACAGCGACTTGCACTAAGACTGTCAGAGAAGAAAGGGCAAGATTCTGAGCAGTCATTAAACCTCCTGAGCCCGCACAGTAAAGGAAGCACTGACTCTGGTTATTTTTCCCGCTCGGAAAGCGCCGAGCAGCAAATCAGCCCACCAAATACTAATGCAAAGTCTTATGAAGAGATCATCTTCGGGAAGTTCTATAGGATTAATCAAAGGACAGCAGTAACAGTAGCCACAACAAATCAGGAACACAGTTTAATGGGTAGAAAGGGCAAAGCAGAACCATTACCTCTTTTAAATAACAGATTAGATATCAAAATGCTTGAGGAACACATTTCTCAGCTGACTCCAAATAAAGAAGAACGCACTGACTCCAGTAATTTGAGCACTATTAAATCTACACATGTCTATCCAGGCAGCAATACAGAATCTAGACAATCCCAGACCACCACATCATCCATCAAAAATGAATCCAGTCTCTACCAAGTCAGTCAGCAGAGTGACGTGCCCATCCTTCTAGAGCCCCCAGTAGATTCCTCTCCTCTTATTAGAAGTAACTCCATGCCAACCTCTACCGCAAATAGCCTAAGTATTCCCCCATCTCTGAGAGGAAGCCATTCATTTGATGAGAAGATGACTGGCTCAGATGATGTGTTTTACCCTGGAACAGTGGGGATATCACACCAAAGGATGTTGAGAAGACAGGCTGCCTTTGAACTACCCTCTGTGCAGGAGGGGCACTCAGATTCTGACTATCATGGAAGACCAGGGAAAAATATCATTATCGCTTCCAGCAGACAGACAGCAAGTGACAAAGGATCATCCTTGAAAGAGAAGAAAGGAGACAAGACCTTTTATGACTATGATGCCAGTGGAAAGCACTACAGAACGTGGGAAGAGTTTGAATCTCAGAAGCACAACTACAGGGACTCGCCATCCTTAGCTGGCATAAACAAGGCAGGAGAGTACTTTGTCGATCCCCTCGGACAATCGCAGGCGGTGCCAGCTATGCTTGGAACAACCTTTGAAAACAGAAAGCGCAGGAAAGAGGAAAGTGTAGGTGATGAGGAAGACAGTCCCATGCTTTGCAGCAGTACAACTGGCACCACTGGAGGAATTCAACCTTTGGACTTTGATCCCAAATCCCAAATTCAGGAAGTGCCAAGGAGTGGATTTGCCCTTCAAAACCTGGACAATGCTGCCCATTGCCACACAGAGCGTTTTGACATCTGCCGGCCTTACTTGCATTCTGGAAGCCCAGCAGCTTCTCTGGAAGACTCAACCTTAACTGCAGAGCAAGAAAGGACTGCAGAATCACTGTCTAGAAAGCCCCCTGGAAATGTCATCTCTGTCATTCAGCACACAAACTCATTGAGCAGGCCAAACTCATTTGAAAGGTCTGAATCTACAGAACATATTTCATGCCAGCAGGAAAAGATCTATTCACCATCTGAAGCATGTGAGAGTGAGATTTGTGAGTCTCCGATGAGCCCAGACCGAGCTCCACAAACAGAGAGTGCTGACACCATTAAACCATCTCCATCCCAGCAGCCTCAGCCGTATCATATGCAGCCCAGGTTGGTTCGCCAGCACAACATACAGGTACCCGAAATTCGTGTCACGGAGGAGCCAGATAAGCCTGAGAAAGATAAAGAAGTGCAGAGTAAAGAACCAGAGAGACCCAGCGAGGAGTTCCAGTGGCCTCAGAGAAGTGAAACCCTTTCTCAACTTCCAGCTGAAAAGCTACCACCCAAAAAGAAACGTTTACGACTGGCTGACATGGAACACTCCTCTGGAGAATCCAGCTTTGAGTCCACAGGTACAAGCCTCTCTCGCAGCCCCAGCCAAGAAAGTAACTTGTCCCACAGTTCAAGTTTTTCAATGTCCTTTGAAAGAGAAGAGAATATGAAGTTCATCACACCTCCCAGACAAGATGAGTTTGGAAAACAGTCTGAGTTTTTAACAGTTCCAGCTGGTGCTTACTCGCTTTCCGTCCCTGGGCATCACCATCAGAGGGAAATGAGACGCTGCTCGTCTGAACAGATGCCCTGTCCTCATGCTGCTGAAGTCCCAGAGATCCGAAGTAAATCCTTTGATTATGGGAACCTGTCTCATGCCTCTTCAGCTGGGACACCTACTACAGCACTGTCTCCATCCCGAGAAAGGAAGAAATGTTTCTTGGTTCGTCAGGCTTCCTTCAGTGGTTTTCCAGAGATTTCTCAGACTGATCAGAGCACAGAACAAAGTATAAAGCAGGAGCAGATGGAACATGCACAGGCTGGTCTTCGCTCCTCCCAGCTTGTCTGGCACCACTCACCTTCCTCTGTACTTCAGCCTGTTCAGGTAGATGACTCTGTAAAACAGGCTATTGTCTCCTGTGCTCAGCTTAGTAATAGCTCATCCCAACTTGCCCAGCCACAGGCTCTTCTTGCAGACAGCCCGGAATTGTTAAGGACTCCCTTGATCCAGCAAGCACCTTATATTTCTAACAAACATCCATCAGAGCAGCAGCAGCTATTTGCACATCAGGAAAAAGTCCCATTTCCGCCTATTCACAGCACCTTGTTTCAGTTCTCCTATCCAACTGTCTGCATGGTTCACTTACCACCATCTCAGCAGCCTGTCTTGTGGCAGTCATGCACAGAACCTCTGCACTTCCAGCATCATTTTGTACAACAGCTACAGAAATCTTACGTCAAACAGCCTTTCCAAACAGATGTTCCTTCAAGTTATCACCTGGAACATGTGCCAGAGCTTATTGGAAAGAAACCAGATGATTATGTGCATGCTAAAGAGCAAGCATACCAGCATTACTCAGGAACATCTGAGCAGTATTCAAAAAATACTCTTGCTAAGTACCAGTCAGACCATAGCATTAAACCAACAGATACCTCCTCTGAGCAGCATCTTCAGACAGATTTTGACTCCCCAGCTGATGGATCTGTACAGTCTTTGCCAGGAACAGTTGTTCCTGTCAGGATTCAAACCCACGTGCCATCTTATGGTAGTGTCATGTACACAAGTATTTCCCAGATCCTTGGACAGAGCAATAGTCCTGCAATTGTAATTTGTAAAGTCGATGAGACTGTTTCTCAAAGAACACTGGCAACTAATGCAACCATGCAAGGAATTGGATTTAACATAGCTCAGATGTTGGGTCAGCATGGAGGGCTAGAAAAGTATCCTTTGTGGAAAGTGCCACAGACACTACCACTTGGACTGGAGCCACCAATTCCCCTCTGTTTGCCTTCTAGTTCTGACATGGTTTCTACCTTGGGTGGAAGCAAACGAATGCTTTCGCCAGCCAGCAGCTTGGACCTCTTCATGGAGACCAAGCAGCAGAAACGAGTCAAAGAAGAAAAAATGTATGGGCAGATAGTTGAAGAGCTAAGTGCAGTTGAATTAACAAATTCAGATATAAAGAAAGATTTTCCAAGAATGCAGAAGCCTCAACTAGTGAGGCAGAGCTGTGCTACCGAGCCAAAAGAAAATCTGCCATCCATGTCATCCTCTTCACCCCTGTCATCCTCATCATCTCAAGATTTCCCACCTGTCAGCACGCCAACAGCTGATGCTTCCCCACTGAGCAGGGAAAAGCTTTCCAGTTTCGATTCCACATCACCAGGGCAGAAGTCCAGTGGCCCTTCTGAGGGAAGAGACTCGCCAGAAGAGCTGGATGTGGATGAAACAGCTTCAGATATGAGCATGAGTCCACAGAGGTCTTCATTGCCACCAGCAGACATTCAACCTGAAGACCAGCTGAAACATCAGAAATTGCCTCTTGGGATGCTAGTCCAGATGTCATCCAATGGCAGCGGGAAGGTCACAGGCTCAACCATTCTTCTGACAGACGTAGCAGATTTTCAGCAGATCCTTCAGTTCCCAAGCCTGCGCACGACTACTACTGTGAGCTGGTGTTTCTTAAACTATACGAAACCAAATTATATTCAGCAGCCAACCCTCAAATCTTCTGTTTATGCTTCATGGTGTATAAGTTCATGTAACCCAAACCCATCTGGGCTAAGTACAAAGACCACTCTAGCACTTCTGAGGTCCAAGCAAAAAAACACCATGGAAATCTACACTCTGGCTGCTATGCATAGACCTGGAGATGGTAAACTGACATCATCAAGTGCATGGAAGCAGTTTGCTCAGGTAATTAAGAGATTTTGATAAAATTAAATTTCTATAGCTTTATTCTAGAAAATATTGGTGAACTATGAGATGTAATTTAATGATTAAAAAAAGATTCCCCGTTTGGAAATCAACCATTGACATCCTCCTGTGACAACTTTTGAGTCTCAGTTTACCCTTCTGCAAGCTCTGCTGCTTCTACTGTTTCTGTCTCCATTTTTAAAATCAGCTGTAAAAGGCGAGGCTTTTAAAGCCCTTCATTCATGTGTGCCAGAAGGTGATACATTATCTCCTTTTATTTTGTACTTTGTTTTTACCATGTCCTGATTCAAACAGTATCAGACACAAATATCCCACGGGCATTTGTAAATAAGGATTAAAATTAAAACTGAGTAAGGATCTTCGGATTCATTTAGTATCTTTTGCATACTGACTCTTCCTCACAGACTAAGCAGTAGATAATGGTGCCAGGGATTCCGTAATGGCTATAAATTACCTTCTGAGGCTTTTCTAACTCTGTTTTCCATTACTTTTTCCAGAGGAAGGATATGGTGCTGTCTTCTCTGTCAAGACTCTCATAAAAGTTTGTCCATGCTGCCTCCAATCTTATTCTTTATCAATTAAATGGGACAAATTAATTCATCATACAGAATTGCACTAAAATGAGAGTCTGGCTTTGACCTATGATGTTAAAAGTACTTGAAGTGTGTGTTTCTTGTGTGCTCCGGTGGTAACACCCTTCCTTGACTTTGTTCTGCAGATGAAACACGAGCCATTCTTCTTGTTTGGCAGCAAGCTTGAAAAGAAAGTAGTGGGGAGTATTGTAAAGGAAAGAGTAAAAGGAGACATTCATGGAGATAAAGACCTTGCATCCAAACAAACTGAGCCGATACGAATTAAAATCTTTGAAGGAGGGTAAGAAAATGCAACTGCACATTTCAAGCTCAGCCTGTCATTTTGAAGAGATTTGAAAATGAATATGAGTGAATTAGGATGTGAGCACTCTCCTGTATTCCTACCACATCTTGCAACTCTTAAGTCTCTTCTTTTATATGTCTGTGTTAGCCTTAACCTACGGAGTGCCTCCGTACTTCCTTTTGGCTTTACTTTGCTAGTAGGACAATTATATTTTCAATCTGTGTAAGAACACTCACTTAAAACCATTATTTTTATTCCTTATGTCATAAAAAACGCATAAACAATTACCACTTTGGTATTTTCTATACCATTTCATTGTATTGTGTGGCTTCTGTGAGAGTAGCTTTCCATTGCTAGACTTGGTGTACCTCCACTCACTCAAATGAGTGAACTGTACATGCTAATTCTTCTTATAATTTTTATTATTTACTGAAGTTGGGCTTTGGAGATAAAATGTGAGATGACAGTGAAGTCTGTGGTACTTATCCTAATCCATAGATCTGTCATGTGTGGTTGATCAAAAAACGTTAACTTTACCATGGCCATCACTCAAGTGATAATGAAATAACTAGCAATGAGAGGGAAAGAAGAGACCTGAAAACTTTTTTTTTTTTTGAGGCTTATAAAGTTTGTTACAAAAAGTTAATGAAATGGACATTTGCCTGCCTCTGCAGTATCCTCTTAAATGGAAGATATTGATTAATTTTATAGAGTTATGAAATGATGCAATTAATTAATTAATCAGTTGGTTTTCAGTCTTACCAAACTCTGGTGGTCTCGCAGCATTATTTCACTGGGAGAACTAAATAGGTTGGGGTGGAGATGTGAGAAGTTCGTTCATCCCATTCGTGTTCCCATCAGTTTGTACCCTATAAAATCTCAGTTGTCCTTCATTAATGCTATGTGTTTTGGCTCCTCTTGAATAGTCTTTGTAAAATGAGCATTGGCATATCTCTGTAGTCTACAGCACTGAAAGCCTACATCTTGTTTGAAAGACTGAAAATTACAGAATCACAGAATCACAGGACATTAGAGATTGGAAGGGACCTTCAGAGATCATTGAGTCCAACCCCCCTGGCAAAGCAGCATCACTTAGGGTAGTCTGCACTGGAATGCATCCAGGTGGGTTTTGAAATTTTCTGGAGAAGCAGACTCCACAACCCCCCTGGGCATCCTGTTCCAGTACTCCATCACCCTCACTGTAAGGAAGTTTCTCCTCATGTTGAGGTGAAACCTTCTACGTTCAAGTTTGTAACCATTGTTCCTTGTCTTATTACTGTGCACCACCAAAAAGAGATTGGCCCCATCCACTTGACACCTTCCCCTCAGACACTGATGAGATCTCATCCCAGTCTTCTCTTCTCCAGACTAAACATCCCCAAGTCTCTCAGTCTGTCTCCATAGGGCAGATGCTCAAGTCCCCCAGGTATCCTCAGGGTTCTCTGTTGGACTCTCCCCAGCACGTCCCTGTCTCTCTGGAACTGGGGAGCCCAAAATTGGACGCAGTTATTTGGGATATTGTTATAGGTATGCTGGCCCAGACACCCTGATCCTGGCTGTTCTCTGTAGTTGTACATTGTCCTAGTACCCAAGCCTGGCTGCAAAAGAGTGACCCAAATTCAGGAATAAGCCTAAGCTTACACAAAATTTAAACTCACACCCACTTTGAAGTATAAAATTTGCCTGCTTCCCACTATGCATCATTTCTGAATATGGATCACCTAGCTGAAGATAACTTGCACTGATGTGAGCTGCGTGATGAGAGGTCAGAAGAGTAAAAGTGTGTTAAGAAAAGCAAGTTAAAGGAGGATCTGGATCAGTGTGAATACAACAGGTCACACTATAAAATACCTCTGTCATCTAATACCTTCTTTAAGAAACTTTTAATGTTACTTACATGACCTTAAGTTTCACCAGTAAGGTCAGTGAAACTTTGTATAAAGTCACATAATTCACACATCACTTAGTAATGTCTCCTAGTAATACTTGACTATGCTTAGATATCCTTTGAGTAAAGCAAAACCTAAGAAAACTCAATGTGCATGTTAATTTCTGGAGTAGGGGAGACAAATATCTGTGCAGTACGCTGGGACTTCCTCAACAACAGCAAACAAATATCTGTGCAGTACGCTGGGACTTCCTCAACAACCTGCAAAGCTACAGTGAATGAAATGATGTAGTGTTAACAGGTCCACTCTTTCCTCATGATTTTCATCATGATTTTATTATACATTTTGTAGGAATTATTTGTGTAACAGTAGATCAATTCTTTTAATTAGTTTGGCTATTTTTAAGATTTATCTGATATTTTTAGATACTATAACCACATCTGTCATTGTTTTCTGCCCTGGCTACTGTATTTGGCTTCCTCTTCAGGTTTTTGCTCATGACTTCTGAAAGCTGTTTTTTAACACGAATGGCTTTCTACGCTTGTTTGCTCTTGTCTGTTTGTAGAACTGTTCTATTCTTCTCTGCTCTACTCTACTCTCCTCAAGTTCATCTTGATATCATCCCAGTACACATAAGTAGTGCACTGAAGTGCGTGGCAAATAACTGTTGTCTTTGTCTTCTCCCCTGAACAGTTGAGCATGTATAGTGTGATACCTTGTTTCAACAAGGTATTTTCATTTTGATTTTCACATGTATTGGGGAGTGGATTTGCTTAGGCATCTTAGTTGCATTTGTTTTGTAAGTGCAAAGAAGACAATTCAGAATGCATTGTAGAGAAAGAATGTAGTTGTCAGTTTGGGGTTTGCTGGAAAGCCTGTCTGCTGGGCAGGGAAGTGCAGTTGTACAGCTGCCTTGTGCCAGTGGAGTGGAACAAACACTCATATGACAGTTTGGGCAAAGAGCAAACAGACTGGGCTGGGGACGAGTGAGAAGCTAAAGGAGCAGAATGAACAGATTTGGAGTGAAAAGTAGATGTCACAGCACATCACCAGCTCACTGCACCAAAGCCTGTAAGCATCACAGCAGAGGGATTGTTGAAGAGGCTAGCAACCGTATTATTACCTCTGGCAGGTGCCTTGATTCAAATGAAATGATCTGAATCACAAAATCTGCTTTCCATCATCTCTCACTGCAAAACCAATGGGATATGAAGCAGTGTTCCTCAAAAAGGAGCAACAATTTGAATTTCAGTACTTGCTGCAGTACAGTTAGTTACTAGTGGTGCGAAGAGGCCTTGATCTTATCATCTGAGAGCAGATGTTCACAGTTTGCTTTTGTTTGCTCTTTTGTATCTTTCACTAATAGACTCTAAGTGGAAATTCCCAATAAAATAACATTTTGGATAAAATTTGCAAGACACTGAGGTTTGTTAATGCTTATTAACTCTAAGAGTTCCCTTCAAATCAAGTTCAGAGCAGCAGTGCCTCTAGTCCTTGTATGATAGTTTTGTAGTCAAAAGGAGGGAATTACTGAAAGCTTTGAGAGAGGCATGAGTTAATAGTAAGATCTAGTATTCTTAGGGAGGGGAAAGATGGTAAACATAGGCTCAGTCTTCTGGTGTTTTGGGTTTTGGGCCAGGCCTTCTCTAAATGTTACATTTGTTATGGTGGTGTAGAGAGTCAAAGTCAGGTATGGCTGAGAACCATCCATATATGAATGATGAAGAGACAGATCTTGTCTTCATCGCCTTTGTTCCCAATGGGTTAAACTGGTAACAGAAGCTGATGGAATGAGGTCAGGCAGAAGACGGAGCAACACAAAAGCACATGTTACAACACAGCATTTATATTACCAGTATCAATCAGAGATGAGATGGTGGATGCCATTCCAGCAAAATCAAACTGTAAGGAGAGATTAAAAAAAAAGATAAAATGGATAAAGTCTGGAGGTAGTTAATGAAGCCGTGGGTAGAGAGGTGGCTAGGAGTCATTGGGATATCTGCATGCAGGAGAACCTGGGAAATGGAGAAGAGAAAAACAGAACTCCAGAAATGTTATTAAAAAAAAAACAAACAAAACAAACCACAAAAAGAACAACCTTCTAGAGAGATAGCTGAATACTGAATTGTGTTAAACTGTGCCAGTTTTGCCTATGGTGACCAGGGACAATGAAGATAAAGGAAATGAAAAAAACATGAATTCAGGCATCCACATTTTAAAGAGGAGCTAATGTATGTGATAGATAGGAAGATGGACATGAGAACAGGACAGTATACTTCTAAAATAGTAGCTCCAGTATTTATAGTGCCAGTGATATAGCTGAACATATGGAAGAAGTGTTCATCTAAGAAAAGCACACTTGAAAAATCTTTCAGCTCTGTAGCCCAAAAATTACTTCTTGCAGAGTTATCATCACTTTAACAGAATCTCTCACACAGTCCCTTATTTATTTAAAGCACTGACTGTCAGAACTAACAATATTTTGTGGGCTGCACATCCACAGGGTGACTGAAAGTACTTGGTGCTGTGTAGGGAGAGGGCAATGGAGGACAAAGGGCAGGAAAAAAAGATACTATTTATCAGTTACCACAATTTCTGTTTTATTTTTGATGAATGAGGATGAAATTCTCCCTCTAGAGAATGCCTAGCAGTCTTCATAACCTCTGTGAACAGCCTTAGCATATTTTCTGGGCCCTTTTAGATTTCATACTAGTAATTTATCATGACAGTAAAGGCGATGTACAGCTTTACATAGATTTGCATATTTTATTATCTATCTACACACTATGTAATCAGCAAAAACAGCGTAGAATGCTTATGCCTGTGCTAAGAAAATGTCCTTTAGCAGCTTTCTGCTAAGTATGCAGCTTGGAAGTTTCCCATTTTATTTCTAAAGCAGCACAAACCCGAGTGAAGTCAACTTGGTGTCCCTTAAGGAGGGATCTGTCTTTGAGAGCTTTAGGCATCTATGGCATAAATTCGTACATGCTTCCAAGTCATCTGCATTGCCTTTACATTTAATGGGGAGAAATAGGCTTTTCCAAGATTATTTTACCTTACAGTAGCCTTCCAATATCTGAAGGCGGCCTACAGGAAGGCTGGGGAGGAATTGTTTACAAGGTCTTGCAACAACAGGACAAGGGGCAATGGGTTTAAACTGTCAGAGGGGAGATTTGGACTGGATGTTAGGAGGAAGTTCTTTCCAGTGAGGGTGGTGAGGCACTGGCACAGGTTGCGCAGGGAGGTTGTGGCTGCTCCCTCCCTGGAGGTGTTCAAGGCCAGGTTGGATGAGGCCTTGAGTAACCTGTACTAGTGGGAGGTGTCTCTGCCTATGGCAGGGGGTTGGAACTAGATGATCCTTGAGGTCCCTTCCAACCTTACCATTCTATGATTCTATGATCCCAAATGACAAATACACTAAAATAGTTACACGAACCACACTGCAGAACAACACTGTTTTCAGTGAAGGTCGATGCCTGTGTTAAATAAATTATGCAGTTAAGTAAGTCCAACCTGCAGACTTCTGCTTGAAATTGTGCTCTGTCTGTAGGAATAGCTAGTATGTTTCCTGACAAGGTGTTTATACTATTCTCATATTGTAGCACCCTGGTTTCATATTTTATGAAGATTTAACCAGATGGATAGATGATGGTAGTGGAATGGATGTGATTTGTCTTGATTTCAGTCGATCATTTGACATTGTCTCCCACAGCATCCTTGCAGCTAAACTGAGGCAGTGTGGTTTGGATGATCAGGTAGTAAGGTGAACGTGGACTTGTTGAAGGAAAGAAGGGAAAGATTGTGGTCAATGGGACAGAGTCTGTTTGGAGACCTGTATCTAGTGGAGTCCCTAAAGGGTCAGAACTTGGGCGAGTACTATTCAATATATTCATCAACAACCTGGATGAGGGCACAGAGTGCACTGTCAGCAAGTTTACTGATGACACAAAACTGGGAGGAGTGGCTGAGTGTGCTCTCTGTGCTGTCACTCAGAGAGACTTAGACAGGCTGGAGCGTTGGGCAAGGAGAAATTATATGAAATACAACCAGGGCAAGTGTGGAGTCTTGCGAAAGAACAACCCCAGGTACCAGTATCGGTTGGGGACTGACCTGCTGGAGAGCAGCATAGGGGAAAGGGACCTACAGGTCCTGATGGACAGAAGGATGACCAAGAGCCAGCTATGTGCCCTTGTGACCAAGAAGGGCAGTGGCATCCTGAGGTATATTAGAAGAGGAGCATAGGTTGAGTGTGGCTCCCCTCCCCCTCTACTCTGCCCTGGTGAGGCCACATCTGTAATACTGTGTCCAGTTGTGGGCACCTCAGTTCAAGGATAGGGAACTGCTTGAGGCATTCCAGCACAGAGCCACAAAGATGCTGAAGGCTCTTTAGCTTGGAGAAGAGGAGACTGAGGAGTGACTTCATTAATGTTTATAAATATGTAAAGGGTTAGCGCCAAGAGGATGGAACCAGGCTCTGCTCAGTGATGTCCAAAGGTAGGAGAAGGAACAACGGATGTAAGCTGAAGCATAGGGGGTTCCATGTAAGCATAAGGAAAACCTTTTCACTGTGAGGGTGACAGAACACTGCAACAGGCTGCCCAGGGAGTCTCCCTCTCTGGAGATATTCAAGACCTGCCTTGATGTGTTCCTGTGTGATCTGGTATAGGCGATCCTGCTCTGGCAGTGGGGCTTGGACTAGATGACCTTTCAAGGTCCCTTTCAACCCTAGCACGGATTCTGTGACTCTGTAATGTTGTTAAAACACACTGGGATCAGTGCAGACCTGGAAAGACAAACACTGTCTGAGTTCCAGACTGAAAATTCAGGACTTTGTGGATTTATCGTGATGAAACGTATATAAAGGACCAGGACCAGGTGCATTAAGGTGATGTCTGTGCATGTGTGTGACCTAGAGTCCCTACGATTTAAACACTTTCTCTCTTCCAACAGGTATAAGTCAAATGAGGATTATGTCTATGTCAGAGGTCGTGGACGAGGAAAGTACATTTGTGAAGAATGTGGGATTCGCTGCAAAAAGCCAAGCATGCTCAAAAAACATATCCGCACTCATACTGATGTACGGCCTTATGTATGCAAGTTGTGTAACTTCGCCTTCAAAACTAAAGGTACTTGACCCTTTTTGCTGAACTCCTGCCGTTTCCCAGGCAAAACTTGAGCTTTTTTTTGTCAGTGGCATAGACGGAGGAGTGGAGTGCACCCTCAGCAAGTTTGCAGATGACACCAAGCTGTGTGGCACAGCCGACTTGCTAGAGGGCAGGGATCCATCCAGAGGGACCTGGACAGGCTGCAGAGGTGGGCCCAGGCCAACCTCATGAAATTCAACAAGGCCAAGTGTAAGGTCCTGCACCTGGGTAGGCACAATCCCAAGCACAAATCCAGGCTGGGTGGTGAATGGCTGGAGAGCAGCCCTGAGGAAAAGGATCTTGGAGTCTGGGTTGATGAAGAGCTCAACATGAGCCTGCAGTGTGCACATGCAGCCCAGACAGCAACTGAGTCCTGGGCTGCATCAAGAGCAGCGTGGCCA
>VWZE01008595.1:981557-991614 GCA_013396675.1 Eubucco bourcierii
CAGGGAGGTTGTGGCTGCTCCCTCCCTGGAGGTGTTCAAGGCCAGGTTGGATGAGGCCTTGAGTGACCTGTACTAGTGGGAGGTGTCTCTGCCTATGTCAGGGTATTGGAACTAGATGATCCTTGAGGTCCCTTCCAACCTTACCATTCTATGATTTTTTGACATCTGGGATCCAAGCAGCCTTTGCAGTCAAGGACAGGATTTTGTTGAGAATAAAATTGCAAGAGGTTTTTTTCTTCTACTTAATTGACCCAGGACTTTTGTGAGACTGAGAGACTCCTTGGATAGCTTCATTAGGAGGTATAGGCTCTTGACCGGTCCTTTTGTCTGCAGAGAAAATGTAGTAGCATATTAACTCCTCTGACAAATAATACTTTCTGCCAGAATTGTTACATGGTGCAAGTTTTAATCGCAGCAACACTTCAGTGCAGGAGAATACACTTGTTATGACATAATGTAGAAGTTTAGCATCAGCTGCTGAGACAGGCAAACTGCCTCCATGGGCTTTACAGTGGGTCAGTTTCAAGTTTATAAAATATGCATGTGTCCCAGATGGGCCACTCCATCCTCTGTGGCATGCATTATGAATAGAGATCTGATAGCTTGTGTTCACACGTATTTATCAGCACAGAAAAAAGCTTCCATTTGTCACCTTGAGGCCACAGATAATGATATTCTTTGGAATTCAGATTTGTGTTACCACTACCCCCTTAAAAGAAAAGAATCCTTTCCTTTGGTAGGATTCCTTTGTAGCATAGCCCATAATGAACCTTACATTCTCAGTTTCTTAGCTTCTCTTCAGTAGACAAGGGAAATAGATTCTGGTCCCAGTGTGATGTTATGTGAAGAGAGAGAGAGGAAGCTGAAGGACATTTCTCCCAAGATCCCATTGCAACTTCATGGCTGTTTTGAGGATTGAGAATTGTAATAGTTTCCATGACTCCAGCACTTCTTCCTCTGCCAAAGATGGGAATAGCTGATGGATTGTAGTAGACCCATCAACCTAATTTGAGATGAAAACTTTAATGGGGATGTGGAGACAAAGACAAGGAGCTGCTCATTTGTAGTCCCAATAGACCATCTAGTGAGCAGTTCTTGTATCATTATTTACATTTGGCATAGCTGGGAAAATGAATCTTGAGGAGAGACTTGAAGAAGGGTTGTAGTTTTGCAGCTGTGTTCAGAGGTGGAAGAGGTGTCATGGAAAAAATGTGAAACTGCTTGCTGAAGCTCTCATTTCTGGCACAGAAGAAGAAACAGGGAGGAGATGGTATGCTATTATACAGCAAGAACATGAGTAGGAAGAGACTAAGTTAGCCTTCAAAGTACAAGTGGTGTTATAACTGCTGTATTGTCGCTTATGAGCAGTTGTCAGACTATCGTTGCTCTTCTTCTGAGAACGGTAGGGGACAGACCTTCAAAGGTACTTTAGGTTTCTGCTGTACATCCTGAGCTTCTAGCCAGCCGGAGGCATCAGTAGGTTTTTCACACAGTGCACAGGCACAATAAAAAGGTCTTATTGAGAAGGAAATCATTTAAATAAGCTAGGACTGAAAGTTGGAGAAAGAGCCTGGATTGTGAGCTTCTAAGCACACCTACACTATCCAACACTGGTGCGATGCTTCTGCCTCAAGGTTGGATGTGCCACTTGCACCACCTGGTGATGCTGGTTAGGGTCCCAAAAGCAGTACATGGGCATTCACAGAGTGTTTTCCTTGAGCTGAGAAGCATCGTGTCTTTACAGGGAGTTGGGCTTGCTTGTGCCATGCTTTCCTCATTGGCTGATGCAAATGTGACTGAAGTGGCTAATGGATTAGAGTGATATTCTTGTTTCTCTAGCTGGTGCTTTGTGCTCGAGATTCTTTGTCATAAAATGTCTCTTGAGGCCAGTCTCAACCTAGTTTTCTTATCTGTGAAAAAACAGACCAAGACAGGCCTTCCAGAAAGTCAATAGTCTAGTGTTAGATTGCTTCCTTGGGGGAATGGGAGATCTGATTTCAAATCCCTGCCGTGTCTGGTTCAGATGCGTGGTCCAAAGCAGGGAGCTAAACCCTGGATTTCCCACATCTCAGGTGAATGCTTAAGTACAGCTCCACTCAGTTCCGAGAGTGCCATTAAACAGTAAACTTGTATAGAGAAGTCTCCCAGAAATGTGTTGTTGGTTTTGGTTGTTTTTTTGTGGGTTGTTTGTTTGTTTGCTTGTTTTGGTGGGATACTTTTGCTTCAAAATGTTTCCAATGCACAGAACATTTGAAACCTACATGTGAGGTAAATGGGACAGCCCTTAGCTTGAAAGCTGTAAAACTGAACAGCTAGTGTGCATTTGACTTATTTCAATGTCCAGGCAGCCTCCACATATCATGAACACTGAGCTCAGGGATAGATAACATCTACAAATGATTTTTTCATCTTGTGGGTATGCCTAAATGTCATGTGGAAAACTGGAGACATGCCTATACATCTCTCAGATCCTGAGTTTAAGTTTTTTTGTTGGGTTTTTTTGAAGATGTAAACCCCTGCTCTCATTAAAACAGGCTCTGAGGGCAATGGGCTGGATGAGTCATCCCTGTCTGTTTTGGTTTTATTTAAACTAAAAAAAAACCCATCTGCAAGTTAGGAGGGTTAAGATACGCCAAAACCTGGCTTGGAGAATATCTTTGCTGTTGTCCGTTAATTAGGTTTATCTCTGATCCATAGGAAATCTGACAAAACATATGAAGTCTAAAGCACACATGAAAAAATGCCTGGAGCTTGGAGTATCAATGACATCTGTAGATGATGCTGAAACTGAAGAAGCAGGTATGTCAGAATGATTTAATTTAGTTGGAATGGCCTCTGGAGTATGCAAATGACTCACTGCACTTCAGCACAGTGGCTGGCATGGGAAAATATATTTAGAGTATTGGAGGCATTTTTTAATTAAGAGACATCTTCTTAATAAACAGGAAGTATAAAAAGTAAATCCATTGATCTGAGTTACATTTTTTATTAAGGTCCACGAGGAAGAGCTAGAAATAAAAGTCTGACCTCTGTTGCCATCTGTCTCATACAGAATCTCGAATCATTTCAGTTTAGAGGTGAGGGGTGGGTGGCAACATTGAGTGAAACCGAAAGATGGGGTAGGGTAAATTTGCTTTTTATATTCCCTTTTGAGTCTAGAATTTTAAGGTGTTATTATGAAAAGTTATGGTTTGAGGCTATGTAGAATGGCTTCATACATCCATTCCAGATGAGGAGCATCCTGCTGTGGCATTAGATGTGCTGATGGGGAGCACATGTGGCAGGAAATACTAGAGGTGGGGTTTGTGCTCACCATCTTGCCTTGCTGCTATTTCAGAAAACATGGAGGACATGCAGCAGGAGGCAGAGAAGAGTAGCAACCTGGCAGGCCTGTCAGCAGAGCACCAGTTTTCTGATGCGGAGGAATCAGATGGCGAGGATGGCGATGACAATGATGACGATGATGAAGATGAGGATGATTTTGATGATACTCAGGGAGACTCGACACCAAAAACTAGATCAAGAAGCACCAGCCCACAGCCCCCTCGGATCTCCTCTCTGTCAGTGAACTCGGCCAGGGCATCACAGGGGGCTTCCCCTGAGGGCTCCCTTGCTGTGGGACACTCCTCCCTCATCAGTTACTTGGTCACCTTACCTAGCATTCAGGTTACTCAGCTTATAACACCAAGTGACTCCTGTGAAGATTCACAGATGACAGAATATCAGAGGTTCTTCCAGAGCAAGAGTACCGATTCAGAGCCTGATAAAGACAGGTTGGACATACCTAGCTGCATGGATGAGGACTGCATGCTTTCGTTAGACCCCAGCTCGTCTCCGAGGGATTTCTCACCTTCCAGCCGACAGTCATCACCTGGTTACGATTCTTCACCCTATAGAGATAACTCACCAAAGAGGTATTTAATGCCAAAAGGGGATCTGTCACCCCGAAGGCATCTATCACCCCGAAGAGATATTTCACCCATGAGGCACCTTTCCCCGCGCAAGGAGGCTGTGCTGAGGAGAGAGTTGTCACCCAGACGGGACGTGTCGCCAAGACGTCACCTATCGCCAAGGAGACCAGTGTCACCGGGGAAAGATGCATCTGTTCGAAGAGATTTGTCTCCTAGGCGAGAGAGGAGATACATGGCTTCCGTTAGAGCAGCATCTCCTCGCAGGGGCTTATACCATAATCCAGCCTTGTCCATGGGTCAATATTTGCAGTCTGAATCTATTCCAGTAGGGCATTCAGTAAGTATGAAAGAATATTTTCACTCCTGTTGTCGAAACCTCTTACCTAATACGTGTGTAGTATTTCTATAAACTTTGCAGCTGTGTAGAAGGAGGTGGCATAAGCTTTGAGCCTTGGCAGGAGGTCCTGGAATAAGTGCAAGAAATTTGGAATAGACAGGGACCAAACTGTGACGTTGATTCAGATGCAGCAGAGGCAGATGAAGGGTCAGTTCATTTGTTACAGGCCTGAGTGGCTCCATTAACTTCAGTGAAATTAGACTGGTTTACATTAGTGTCCTCTCTTTGTTATATTTGCTTTATATCTATGTGTGTATTAAAAATACGTTAAGATATAAAATCATAGAACGGTTTGGATCACAAAGAACTTCCAAAGATCATCTGGCCCAACTCCCTCTGCAACCAGCAGGGACATCCTCCATTAGATCAGGTTTCCCAGAACCCCTTTGGGCCCGATCTTGAATATCGCCAAGGGTGGGGCCTCAACTACCATTTTGGGCAACCTATTCCAGTGTTCCGCTACCCTCATGGTAAAGAGCTTCCTCCTAATGTCCAACCTAAACCTAGTCTTCTCTAATTTAAAACCATTACTCCTCTCCCTAACAATGCAGACCTTTGCAAATAGTCTCTCTCCGGCTTTTTGTAGGCCCCTTTCAGGTACTGGAAGTCTCCTATTAGGTCTCCCTGGAGTTTTCTCTTCTCCAGGATGAATAACCCCAGCTCCCTCATCATGGTATGATATATGATGTATGAGAGATGATATATGATATGATACTATATTATTACATTGTTTTAAAACAGCCCAGAAAACTTAAAGCATGTGGAGCTTGTTTCTGCACTGTAAAGTCTTTTGCCTTCCAGACCTGGACTTAAGGCCTTTGGTATTGCAGCACAGTGTCCATTACTTCAGCCTGAAAAAGACAAGGCTTCGAGGACACTTTATAGTAGCCTTCCAGTATCTGAAGGGGGCCTACAGGAAGGCTGGAGAGGGATTATTTACAAGGTCTTGCAATGACAGGACAAGGGGCAATGGGTTTAAACTGGCAGATGGGAGTTTTAAACTGGATGTTAGGAGGAAGTTCTTTCCAGTGAAGGTGGTGAGACACTGGCACAGGTTGCCCAGGGAGGTTGTGGATGCTCTCTCCTTGGAGGTGTTCAGGGCCAGGCTGGAGGAGGCCTTGAGTGACCTGTACTAATGGGAGGTGTCTCTGCCTATGGCAGGGGGTTGGAACTAGATGATCCTTGAGGTCCCTTCCAACATTACCATTCTGTGATTCTATGATTCTACTGAACTATTGTTTAATGAACTAAAAACACTAAAACAAATAGAACTCAGAAGGGCAGGGTGCCCGTTAAAATCGGAATCTGTGGCTGGACTTGCAAGGATGTTATGTGACAAGAGCAGGCAGCTGTCTGCTCCACAGAAAGCAGGATCATAACTGGCTGTTTCAGCAGGAACAGGACCGTCTGGGTGGAAATGGAAATATGCAAAACTTGCACAGCAGCTGTCTGTGCTGGTCCCTTTCAGTAAATCAGCTCTCAGAAACTGCAGACTTGGCACTTTTGACTATCCCTAGCATTCACAAAGCACTCTCAATGAAAAGAAATTTGATCTTTAGAGTTAAGGAACAGCATCACTATTCATTCTATCTATCTATCTATCTATCTCTATCTGTTTATTTGTAAATAAATAAACAAATAGATATGCTTCCCTTGCCACATTTGATGTTACTGCTGCCCTCTTACTGACTGCGGTGTCATCTGGTAAATATGGGTTCACTCTGGGCAAGTTGTGACAGGCTCATGCTGCCTCAGGGCTCCTGCCCTCTGCCCAGCAGCGCTCCTCTTTAGGCTTCTCTATTGCCAGTCTTTTTGTCATTTCACGTAGTCATTGTGGTGCTTTTCTCTAGAGGAGAAGAATTTAATCCCAAACTCTTAAAACAGCATTTCAAGAGCTCCAGGGTAATCTTCTCTTTGGAACCTGGTTGATGTGTTACCTGTGCATGGGAATAGAGTGGGGATGCAACTGGGCAGAGGTGGTTAGAGCAGGGATGAACCAAGTAGAGATGAGGTATCACCAGCCTGGCATATCCAAAAGTAGATTCCCAGCTTCTCAGGGGAATAAGGGAGAGCTGCAGTGTGAGCAGCTTTGTGTGTAGGAATAAGCAACACAGGCATTAAATTAGTATGCTTCCCTTGCCACATCTGATGTTACTGACCCTCTCAGGCCCACATCTTAGACATGGCCCCATGACCTGGTAAGTTGTTGATCAGAGCAGCAGAGAGGGGTGGCTGACAAAGTAGTCCTTGATAAAGAGCATGAGGAAACACTGCAGCCCTCTTCATAGGGGCAGCCTCTGCATAGCTGAAAGAGGATACAAATCTGACCAACAGTTCTACTGACAAAGGAAGGAAGCACAAAAGCAGAAAGAGCCACCAGATTAACAGTCATGATAAGTTAGTATCTGGAAAGGATTATATGAAATTCTACAGCTGGCACTGTGCAGGGAGGTCCAGTTTCTTAATGTCTTGCTTGAGACACTTGACTGGCATCCTGTAGCAGAGATTTTTAATGCGTGATGATGCCGACAAAAGGGTTTGTAACAGTCACCCTTGATCATCTTACAGTTCTTGCTGTAATGTTTGCCTTGTGTGTTATGCACAACTTCCAGCAAGGTGTTTAGCACATTATAAGGACTCTTCTAGCACCTTTAACTCCTTCTTTACTAAATCCACAATGCCAGATGGGCTTTTAACACTTACTTTATTTTTCATGTAGGATTAGGTACGTGGCAGTAAAAAAACCCAGTGAAGATGATAATTTGTCCTGCAGAAAGCACCAGTAACTCAGTGGCACGTTGCATGTTTTGAGGGAGAAGCCCAGACCTTAGTACAGTCTCTGGAATCTGAATACAGGCATCGTTGGAAGCAGAGCCCAGGCTAATTTAAGTGATGTTGTTACCTATCTCAACAAAAGAGTGCAAGGAAGGAGAGATGGATTCCTCACCTCCTGATGCCTTTCTGGAACACATACTTCAGCCAAAGAATACTTGAGTTTAGGTGAAATACAAAGTAGTGTACTCAGTGTGTAGAAAGACAACATCTGAGCTTGCTCTGAATAAAAACTGTCAGGGAAGGAAAAATAATAAAGGCTGTTTTCCACTTTTAGAGAATTGAAATCCAGAAAATCAGAACATCACAGAATCACAGAAGGTTAGGGGCTGGAAGTGACCTCAAAAGATCATCCAGTCCAACCCGCCTGCCAGAGCAGGATCACCTAGAGCAGATTACACAGGAACACATTCAGGCAGGTACATGATTTGTGACTGCATCAGTGCTGCACATGCCAGCTTACAGTCCTGTTCCTCTGTCACAGCTGCATTGGGTTCCCAGTCCTTGCTGGAGTAAGAGTAGTTTTGTGCTTTTAGTGTCTGCAATTTGTAGATATAGATAGTTTTCTTATCCACTGAAACAGATATATTTGCTGTAGTCTCTTTGGCCAGTGCTGCTCTTCATATTGCTTTCCCTTGAACATTCATGCACTTTGGTACTCTTGTACAAGTGCTCAGGCACTGAAGTACCACACAGAAAGCACTTGAAGTTCTTTAGGAAGTGGAAAAGAGCATGGGGAAAACAACTGTTTTCATAGGCTGTAGAAAAGTACAGAAAAATACACTTTTTCTTTTTTGGCAGTTAATAACAAGATACACTCTTGCAACAGGATACTAAGCCTAAGGCTCTGACTGATCATAGAATCATAGAATGGTAAGGTTGGAAGGGACCTCAAGGATCATCTAGTTCCAACCCCCTGACATAGGCAGGGACACCTCCCACTAGTACAGCTCACTCAAGGCCTCATCCAACCTGGCCTTGAACACCTCCAGGGAAGGAGCAACCACAACCTCCCTGGGCAACCTGTTCCAGTGCCTCACCACCCTCACTGGAAAGAACTTCCTCCTGACATCTAGTCTGAATCTTCCCTCTGCCAGTTTAAACCCATTGCCCCTAGTCCTGTCGTTGCAAGACTTTGTAAATAGTCCTTCCCCAGCCTTCCTGTAGGCCCCCTTCAGATACTGGAAGGCTACTATCAGGTCTCCTTGAAGCCTTCTCCAGGCTGAAGAGCCCCAACTCTTGCAGCCTGTCCTCATAGGAGAGCTGCTGCAGCCCTCTGATGATCTTCGTGGCCTTCTTCTGGACCCACTCCAACACTTCCATGTCCTTCCTGTGCTGAGGACTCCAGATCCTGGTGCACATTTGACTTTGGCAAGTTAAACTGATATCTTTGCATTTAAAGACAGATCCCTGCTGCTCCCTAAATACTGTCAGGATCTTCTGAAGAATGGCAGTGTAAGAGGTTTCTTCCCTTAACGATGAGGCTGGTGCTGTTATGAAAGAGGCCTGATTCTTCTCCCCAGTCATTTTGAGCCAATTCTCAGAGAAAGAGGAGAGATGGGGAAGCTGCTTCTGTTTACCCTGAGTGTATCTCTGTTGGCATTTTAGCTCAGATCAGGTATATGTTTCTGTTGTCACGTTTACTATGCCTTGACTCACTGCAGAACAGTCTTGGAGTAAGTGGCTTGGACTGTTTTCAGATAAACTGAAAAGCATGCTCCAGAAGTGCAGCAGATGCACTTAAGCTGTGAGTGGGCATTCAAGTGAGTGAGAAAGAGACTACACAGGATTGGTCTGAAGCAACCTCTAACCCCACAGCATGTATTACCAGTGTGGGATTCAGCACCAACAATTTCACTCTGTTGCTGCTTGTCCCCACTCCTACTACAGCCTGCTACTTCCCTGTGCAGACCAAAGCTTTTGCTTCCTCTTACAGTCCCAGGGTTAGACACGGTGAAACTGTATCTCTTTCTGTGAGCAGTACAGACTTGTCTCTACCAACTGAGGAAGTGGATTTTGCTTGTGTTGCTGTTTTGTTGCACCTGTCATTCATTTTGAAGTCTGGATCCTGTCTCGATATACTCAGAAGGGATGAAGTGAGTTAGGCATCTCTGTGTCAATAGAATACTTGAGGTCCTTTGATCATCACAAACATACATATATTAAATCCTTTCCTAAGCATTCAATACTTTGTCTTGAGCAAAATACATTCCTATTCACAGAGCCAGCATTCTGAAGTGCAGATAAACTGTATATAGGTCCACCGGTGTATATGGGTCGCTATTGTACCTTCTCAGGACTGCAAGTTGAGCTAGTTGTGAAACTGAAGTCCACACAGATTCACAGTCCCTTTATTGATCACCATGTCTTTCAGGAAGCACATCAGTAGAGTCCAACAGTTTCTGGTTTTTAACTTTCAAAAGCCTCACATACATTACAGTATGCTAATCAAACAGATTGTTCTCCACCTGCCATTTTATTGCAGGCTGTGGTATGAATGAGGTTGCCAGGAAGATGTCTGTGAAGGGTGCTTGGCTTTGAGATGTGATCTTTCTCTTAATCCCCCACAGCCTGCTCTAGGTGATGCACCAGACATAGACATGTCCCTAAGGCATTCTAAGAGGACCTGTGAAGCTGGGTAGGGCTTTGCTGAGGATATGACCTTGGAGTCTGGGTTGATGAAAAGCTCAACATGAGCCTGCAGTGTGCACATGCAGCTCAGACAGCCAACTGAGTCCTAGGCTGCAGCAAGAGCAGTGTGGCCAGCAGGGCAAGGGAGGGGATTCTGCCAATTTACACCGCTCTTGTCAGACCCCACCTGGAGTACTGTGTGCAGTTCTGGAGCCCTCAGCACAGGAAGGACATGAAAGTGTTGGAGCGGGTCCAGAAGAGGGCCACGAGGATGATCAGAGGGCTG
>VWZE01008595.1:991733-1002781 GCA_013396675.1 Eubucco bourcierii
TGGGAGGTGTCCCTGCCTATGGCAGGGGGTTGGAACTAGATGATCCTTGAGGTCCCTTCCAACCTTACCATTCTACCATTCTATGATTCTATGATTCTATGATTCTATGATGTGGCAGTCTAGCTTTATGACCAGACCACAGAGTTTAGTGAAAAATTCCTCCAGAATATTGTTGCTCAGAGATTATGTCACCTGGATTTGGAGGGAAATATGCTAAAATCCAACAAACTGGATTCTTATCACCTGACAAAGGCAGGAGCTTTTGTCACTGTGCTGGTAGCAACCTATTCTGCCTGGACCACACAAAGATGCTGTGACTTTCTACACTGTGCTCAGTAATGGGATCTAATACTTGCCCTGTCAAGAGAGTAAAGTCTCTGGATTTTCAGTTTGTTTGTTCTAAGAAGACAGCACCTCTAATATTCAGTTATTCCCTGTGAGGAGAGTCTGAGGGAGCTGGGACTCTTTAGCCTGGAGAAGAGGAGATTGAGAGATGACCTTCATAATGTTTATAAATATGTAAAGGACGAGTACCAAGAGGATGGAACCAGGCTCTGCTTGGTGATGTCCAGTGACAAGACAAGGGGCAGTGGGTGGAAATTGAGGCAGAGGAAGATCCATGTAAACATGAGGAAGAATTTTTTCACAGTGAGGGTGATGGAACACTGGCATGGGCTGCCCAGGGGAGTTGTGGAGCTTCCCCTCTGGAGATATTTGAGACCTGTCTGGATGCATTCCTGTGTGATCTGGTCCAGGTGATCCTGCTCTGACAGTGAGGTTGGACTGAATAATCTTTTGAGGTCACTTTCAACCCCTAACCTTCTGTGATTCTGTGATGAATACATGTATGTGTGTGTGCTTGTAGGTGTGACAATGCTATATATTGGTAAAAGAAATCAAAGCAGAGTAAGAGATGAAGAGTAACCATTTCTGTTGGCCATTCCCAAACTTGTCTGCCCAAGGCAGAGAAAGGTAATCTGATGCTTGCCTAGCCAGGTTTGGAAGACATCCAGTGGACATGCATACACTGTCATGAGCTATGTGAAAATTAGGCATATGAGACATGTATTGGATGATGCTACTTGAAGCGTGTAGCAGTTTCTGTCATGTTAGCCACCTCTGCCTGACAAGGACAGACTTGCATTATGCTGTGTTGAGACTGTGTCAGGGTACAACATGAAGCCAGTGTCTTTCTTCATTAGAGATTTTTGTGTGACTCGGTTTGTCCTTTGATAAGTTTTACTTCTTTTTTTTTTTTTTTTTTTTTTTTTTTTTTTTTTTTTTTTTTTTGCTTTGGTTCTAAGTTCACATCAGATGCAATAGTGATAAATGTCATAGCTTAGGAAACAACCAAGACAGTATGACTGAGGAATGGGTTGACAGACCAGAGAGGGAAGGGGGGGGGGGCGGAAAAAGGGGCAAGCAGCTGTGCAGAGGTGAGATTAGCGATACAAAGGACTGACAGGGTAAGTGAACTGTGTCTTGTGGCTTGGCAACTGCAGTTTATTCTGTAAATTTTTCCCCATTCAGCAGTCTAACGTGCTGCCACCATGCTTTCTTTTGACAGTTTCTCTTTTATGAGACTCAAGTGTCTCACTTTCTGAATAGGAAAATTCCCAGCGTCGATTAGTCTCTGAATAATAACATCTCTTAAGTTTGAGTATGATGATTATGGGTCACCCTTCCTGTCTCAGTGTTGATTTATATCAAACAGGACAAAGCATCTGAGTGCAGTGAGATTGAGCCCTAGGGTAGCATAGAAACTGAATCTTTAATTGTCCCCTAAACCATCTCCCTGGGATGGGATCAAGAGGTTACTTAGTGCCTTGAGAGCTAGGATTTCCCAGCACCGAAGCGCTGCCACTTTAATACATTGACATTTAGCAGGGCAGTCCTCAGGCTGCCACAGAAGGACTGTGGTAGCTCCACATCTCTGAGGCAATTGATAGGTGTTTGGTCAATTTGTACAGCATTTTCGTTCGTTTAATTTCCTGTGGGAGCCCCCAAGAGTTGTGTGGTGAAATCCCACACACAATTATGCAAATGTCATCCTGTGCTTCTGTCATTGTTATTCCTCTGGTCAGCAATAAATGAGACTTAATCGTCAGATGGAAAACAAATTTTAAAAGTTAAGAATTAAAAACAAAAAAAAAGAGAGAGAGAGAGAAGATAAACCCAAAAGCCAAGGGCGTATTTAATCCAGAGTGGAGATGAATCTATTCATTCTTTCTAGGCAGGAGGTAATGGGAAGGCACTGAAAATGTCAATATGGTGAGATGCTTTTTTATTAGCCATTGCAAAATCTCTCATTTTTCTCAATCCCATTATGAGTGGGTGAGTCTCAACAGAATCATCACTTTCACTCACAGCTGATGTCTGTGCATTCCTTACTTGTTTATGCTACAGATAGGCCAGAGTGGTGCTCCATTGTCATAATGACTATAAGGACTGGAGAAATAGTTGAACTTCCATGGAAATACCCATCCCTTTTCATCAAGGACTGGGTAAAGCTCCTGGGGAACTAGTGCTTTTTCTGGGGCAGGATCCTTCAGTACACAGAAAATACGTACACACGGGCAGATTTTTCCTCTACTGCCAAGCAGTGGTGATGAGCAGGGAGTGTCCACAGAATCATAATGTGGTTTGGATTGGAAGAGACTTTGAAGACACCTTCCACTAGATTGGGTTGCTCAAAGCTTCATCCAACCCGACCTTCAGTGGGATGGGACATCCTGTTCCAGTGTCTTACCACCCTGACAGTAAATAATTTCTTCCTAAAATCTAATCTAAATCTTCTCTCTTTCAGCCATTGCCCCTTGTCCTGTCACTAGACTCTCCTGTAAATAGTCCCTCCCCATCATTCCTGTAGGTCCCCTTTAAGTACAGTAAAGCCACTATGAGGTCTTCCCAGAGCCTTCTCTTCTCCAGGCTAAGCAACCCCAACTGTCAGTCTATCCTCACAGCAGAAGTTCTCCAGCCCTCCAGTCATCTTTGTGGCCATCATCTGGACTCTCTTGAGCAGGTCCAGGTCTTTAGTGCCTTGGAGGTCCTAGCATACTGTGATACATGTTTTACTGCAACAGAGTTTTGATACCCAGAGTGGACTGCCAATACCAGCACAGTTTGTACAGTTTACCAAAAGAGAGGTTGAGTGGATCTCCTGACCAAATCCCTCCTGGGGGATGAAACTCTGTCTACCCCAAATTCTCTCCACAGTTTCATTTGAGTAGACCTAAATTGCTGCATTGTGTTGCTGAACAACTCTTAACAAGATGCTGCCTTTCACCTCAGAGGCATGAGCCCTGTAGGGCTGAGCTAAGCAAAACCTCCTCTGTTGTTTGGATAAGCAATTAGTGGAGTTTTCTGAATGCTTTGGGATCCATCTGGATGAAAGGTGCTGCATGAATGGGGAGGTTGTGTTAGACAGGAAAGTATATAGGTGGTTTGGCAGCCAGACAAGAATTTTGCTAGTAGCTTGACTGACATATCTTTCTATTTCTTTTCTTTTCTTTTTTTTTTTTTTTTCCTTTCTTTTTTTCTGGTTACAGAGAAGGGGATTGTCTCAGGGGCCTTACTTCAATGTATATGGAGAAAAAGGCAGTATGGAGCACCACGGGTCTAGCCCATTCCCTGAAGGTCCGAGCGACTACGTCTTCAGTCACCTTCCACTACACTCCCAGCAACAGATCCGAGCGCCTATTCCTATGATGCCTATCGGGGGTATCCAGATGGTCCATTCAGTACCAGTGGCCCTTTCAGGTTTACATTCTCCGTCCACTCTGGCCCTGCAGAGGGAGGGCTCTGAGGAGAAACAAAGAGGAACTGGGGAAATCCTTACAAAAGAATCGTATAGTATTTCTAAGCACCACGAGAAATGTACCTCTCTGCACAGCTTGCACCCCAGCACTCCCTCCAGCGCGCCCTCCTCTCCGTTGCTGTTGCTGTCACAGAGCACATCGGAGGACAGTGTTGTAGCTACTGAGAGGGAGCAGGAGGAGAACATACAGACTTGTACAAAAGCCATAGCCTCTCTGCGAATCGCCACAGAAGAAGCCGTTCTGCACGGGGCGGAGCAGCTGCAGAGGCCTTCTGAGCCTCACCAGAAACCCTTAGAAAGTGCACATTTTAGCATTAAACACTTTAGTGGATCTGAGCCAGGCCAGACCTGTGCCTCAGCCACCCATCCTGACTTGCACAGTGGTGAACAGGACAGTTTTGGTACATCACAGACTGCGTTAGCCCATCCCACTTTTTACAGCAAGAGCTTTGTGGAGGTCCGGCAGCTGGGCTTTCACAGCAGGAGTGACTCCGCGGCAAGCACACAGGAAAGAAAAGATCCGTCATCTGAGAAGAGCAAGCCCCATTGATCTGAGATGCATGGAGACTTTCACCCATACATTTGCCCCNATTAGATAAAAATAACAAGTCCATCATGAGCCTGACCAAAACTAAATTTGAAATTCTTATTGGGTCTGGTACTTTTAAATTGTACAGATGTTTGTGCCTTTTCTTTACTTTTGCTTATATTCTTATAAGCATTTTTTTAGCAGTAATTTGTACATATTTTAGAATTTGTGTATCTGCTTTGTAATAAATGTAATTTCTTTCCTTTTTTGGACACTTGGATCTAAATGATGTAAAGCAAAACAGCATCAATATATGTGAGGTTGCACTAAAACATATTTTTATATGATTAAAACTGAACAGCTTTTATGTACAGCTCTGATTCTGTAATACTAATATTTATTTACTTTGTTTCATAAATTGTAAATTTTTTTCTTAATGTTGTGGATTGCTTTTCTATGTGAAGCATGGGATTTACTGTTGCGTAATTAGAACAAAATGTATATTGTAAAACAAGATATTTAAACTAGAGTATCTTATTCTGCACTTATGCATTAGTTTAAAAAAAAAAAAGGAAAAAAAAAGATAAAAGATGTATCAGTCAGTTCTTAACTCTTGTAATTTTATTTTTATTTTTTTTTGTCTCGTTTGCCGGATTGACTATAACTTAAGTGCTGATTGTGATTTTAAACTGATAGTACCGTAAAGCATTAAAGTAAAACAATGTGCTATTGTGAGTTTTTTCAAAGCTTTATAAAACAGTTATAAATATATTAAAAGTATTTGGTCTTATGTGAACATGTTGATCTATATACTCCTTTAAAAAGCTATGGGAAAACATTCCACCCCATGTAAATATGTGCAAGTGCATTACTGGTGCCGTCTGTGTTAACTCAGTGGGACAGCGAGGTTTGCTGTGCTGCCAGCTGGGGCACTGCTGGCTGCTGGGAGGCTTGAGTCTGGCCATGGTTGGACCCACTCCCCTGCCTCCAGCAGTGGGGTGGCAAGGCCCCTACGGCCGCATGGGGCTGGGTGAGGAACCGGCCCGCTGGCTGGACAAGTGGTGTCCCGCCTAGCCCCGCCAGTCCCCTGCTCGCAAGGGCTGACTGTGGGATGTAGGTGTCACGCAGCCCTGCCTTGGGGTGTCAGAGGGGCATTTGGTCCTGGGGAAAAAAAATGTTTCCTTGCACTTGAACACCATGGCTGGTCACTCCCTGCCGTGGTACCTGGATCAGCTTCAGGGGTGGCTCCCATCCTGTGTGGGACAGAGGAGCGTGGCCTTGCCAGCAAAGCAGAGAGCACCTCCAACCTGGTCTCTTCAAGGAGTGGGATTCACGAACAAGAAAGTCGCAGTCTTCCAGAGCAGGGTCTCCATCTGGGTGAGGTTTGCTCCAGAGGAAAGTCGAGAGGAGCCCAGTTTTGAATGCTTATGGTGGGCTTGTGGTGGGCTGCCACTGCCACCAGCAGCACGTGTGCTTGCATGCAGGCACACACGCACTCTCAAACACAGAGGAAGGAAACCAACGACCTGGATTATATTTTGTGCTATTTAGTGGATTATAAATCTGTGAAACCAAGTTTGTATATTGATTTACCATACATTTAAGGAGTGTTCTTTAAAAAAAGAAATAAATATACAGTTACATGCATCAGGTGTCTTAAGTTTTCATCTGTTCTTTGAATTTTCTGAGTTCATTGGTGTTCCATTGTATTGTCGGAACCTTTTATTCCCAAGCATCACTTTCCTCGCACAAGAAGCACCCTTAAAAGTGTGAGTGGCAGCAAAAAAACATGGATCATTGTTTAGGCTCCTTAGATATAATCAAGCTAAGCTGGTTTATTTCTCCAATAATACCATGTGGTCCTGTGGAGGCAGGACCACATCTGGAACGGTGTCATAGTTCTAGCCTGATGGCATACGATGAGCATAATATAATGGTTGGTGACCAGTTGTAACTGTTAAAGGTTAGGGTTTTTTATCCATTGCAGTGTTCCCACCTTTATTTAAGGTCATTATAATAATCTTGCCAATAGAAGCACATGCCAGAAAACTGGCTCATCTCAGACTGCAGAGAGGTGAAGCAGTAGATGTAGTTGGAGGCAAGTAGCTTGTTGGATCATGTTTCCATTAAAAAAAAAAAAAAAGTCAATTAAACATTTTAAATCAACAAACTTTATCTGATAAAAGCTTCCCTTTTCTCCTTGGCTGCATGGCTGTATTGAGAACAAAATGCTCTGCACAATGATCAAGTAATCAGAGATATTAAAAGGGAACCAGGCAATGCCCGATGGCAAATGCTCTATTAACATTGCCATTATAAGCAACTCCCTTACTGTAGGAGTTACCTCTGGCTTGTTTGATTATTTTAATTAATTTGCAGCTGCACTTTACCATCCACCTTTTCAGCCGTGGGGCATTTTGTTTTTCAGAGTCATTGAGCAATTTGGGTTACAATGGAGCAGCCCTAGAGGGGTTTCAGGTACTTAGAATCTTAATTATATTTTCTTAATGAGTTAATGTTTATACAGTGCTTTGAAGAAACATAGCCTCATACAAAGCCTAGGCACTGGTGATGACCACTTCTCATGCTTTGGAAGGAATGTGGAGGAGGAAAGCAAACATATCCAACAAAATGTTCCCAGGCATGAGCAATTTTCAGAACCAAGGGAATGGATACAGCAACCAGGACTAGGGAAAGGTAATTCCATGAGTGCTATCCCTGCTCTCCCTAGTGCAGCCTGTAAAGGTGATGTGGGGCTGCCCTCATGCCATGCGGTGCTCAGCTAAGAAACCATGGCCTGAGTCTGCAGGCCCAGGCCCAGTGCTGCAGGAACTCAACTGCACGGCTCCTGCCCGAGGCAGTAAGTCTGCAGGTAAGACTGATGGTGCCTGTGCGTGCTGGCAGCTGCTATGAGGGTGATGAGGAGAGGGTTCCTCCAAAATACGTGGTGCTGTGAATGCATGTAGATCTGATGAGACCAGCAGAGTAATGCTTTGGTCTCTGGTGTGGAAGTTCTGTGTTTTAAAAGACGTGAAAAAAAGAGTTTTAGCAGAGCACTCTAGATCTAAGGCTGCAGACCTGAATGAGGGTTTTTATATGCAGTGTGCTATAGAATTTCTAAGTCAGAAATATAATTGCCTATTATCTTTTTCAAGGAGGGTATAATTTTCTGTGAAGATCCATATGTCTTTTCTGTAAAGCGCAAGGGAAATACAGATGCTCTGACAAGCTCTCTTTATTTCCTTCTGACACAATACTGTCACCGGAGAGTCACTTCAGGATTTATTTGCATCAGCAAAACTGAGAGCATGTTGGTCTCATGTCACTGCCTGCACAATCTTTTTATATAGCTTTAGATTCTGACTTGGGGTGGGAACTCCATTGCATGTCAAATACCTTTCTGTGGACTTCCCCAATGCAGGATACATTGCCAGTGGGTAAGGATACATTGCCAGTGGGTAAGAATTAGCACCAGTAGAGGATATCATTAGCTATAACAAACTCAAATAGGCTCAAGCTACTGAAGTAGAAAGATTTCAACCCAAGAATACTGCAGCCAGTTTCTGTTTTACTGCAGCAGCACCTAGACTTACAAGGTGTTTGGGGCTATTTCCTGCTTATGGTCATGAGCTCAATTTCTCTCGAGAACTGCTTCATGCCTCTTCCCCTCCCAGACTAACCTGGGCACCAGAAACCACATATTTCTTGGCCTAGATCCTCCAAGGGACCTGCCCTACTGAGTAAGTCTTTGAAAATAACTGACATGATGAAATGTTCCTCCCTTTTGAATTACACTTCTGGCAAGTGCTGCCACTACCTCTTACAGATTAGCCTAACTACTTGGTCACCCTCCCTAGGTATCTTTAAAACCTTCAAAATCTGTGTTGAAATTAGCTAGATCAACACCTTCAGTTTCCTAGGAGAGTAGCCTAAGTACCTCCTGAGTAGCAGAAGAGTACTTTCTTTTCTGATGAAGTTCTGCTACTGTGAAGCAAAAAGCCCCAGATTCATTGGCTCATCAAGATTGCAGCCTAATGTCCCCAAGAAGAAAAGCTCTTTGGATGTGCTGTGCTTGGTAGGGAGAGAGCCATCTGGAAGGCCAGTGAGTAGAGTCATGCAACAGAGACTTTAAAGGACAAGGACTGAGCTCAAGCAGCTGCCTGCCTGCAGCCTTCTAGACAGCTTGGAAAATACAGTTTCAAACATGCTTCCTGCTTAGCATCCAGCTCATTTCTGAGATGTCTGACATGTCTGACAGATGGGGGCCAGGTGACAGACTCAACAGTTCTGGGCTTCAGAATGAGGACCATGCCCCAGAGGTTAGGTGCTGTAATGCCTGAGTCTTTTATAAGGTTTTGCCTTACATAGCTCAGAGAGAACAAGCCTCATTGATTTATTCCATTGCACAGTGGAACAAGTCAATGGGAGTTATCCTTTTAAGTCATTTAGCCACCCCTGAAAATCCCAATCGATATTGTCTGAAGAATGCCCTTAAAGTAAATCCAGGATATTCGATGCAAAGTCTGCACAGCACATAATGCATACTTTTGTCTAGCTTCTGGTTTAGGTTTGGTTTTTTATTTTATTTTTTTTCCCAGTCAAATTGCCTGCATGAAACAAAATCAGCAGCTTGTGTACTATCTGGGTTTGTCACCGTGTCCATGTCCCTGTTCCCTTTCCTCATACACAGATTGCATGCACTGAACATGGACCCTGAACATATGCTTACTGTAGGCTCAATTTAAGATGAAAGTGCTGGATAGTTTGACTTGTTCTGCAGTTTTTCTTGGGGCCTTTGCATATACTACATCTGTCACGTGTTTGGGCTGTCTTTCGTATTTTAGCTGGATTCAGTACCAGCCATAGCACCAGGAATGTGGGAAGCAACTTTTGGTGTGAAACACTCCACTTTTGTCCCTCTCTGATGCCTACGTAAACTGACTTCTTGTGTATAGATAAAACTTTTCCAAATGATTGTTCTTGGTGAGAAAAACTCCTTTTAAATGGTTCTTTAATTTGGGAGGTGCGCAGTACATATAGTTCATTTGTGTTGTACTTTACTAGACACGAGATTGAATTTAAGCATCTTTTTATAGGCATCTTTTTATACAAGATACATATAATAATATAGAATATTTATATATATAAAATACTATACATATAGTATGATATACATATAGTATGATACATATAATACATACATATAATAATATACAACATGTATCTTTTTATACAAGATAATCTTGAGCTGGAGCACTGTGGAGGCAAAGATAGAACTGACATTCAAAGACTGCTGGCCTCCTGTACTGGCAAGTGGCTGTACGTGGTTCCTTGGTGTCTTTTTTCCTGCAGCTTGAAGAAACATGAATGGCCTCCTATTGCTCTGTGCATTGCTATATGCTGTAAAATCATCTTCTACAGGCAAATTCTTCGTGCAATGCACAGCAAACTAGCTCCAGAGATTCTAGTGCACCTATGCTGTATAGCAGCCAATGGACTCTGGGAGCCTAACATCTCTGAGGTCTATTCTGGCACACAAACAGCCTGTAAGACCTTGGGTGTTTGTAGGCCAGACTGCAGGCTGGTGGGAGCAGTGCTAGAAGAAAACTTTTTTTTTTTTTTTTTTTTTTTTTTGTTAATCAGTAAACATTTCTGCTCTAGTAAGTTTCCCTGCTATTCTGCATTGTATGAATATTCATTCTGAAGTTGGCATGACAAGGGGAATTTGATCAGCAGCAGGCTTAATCAAAAACAAAAACAATGTTACCACATAAACTGCCTTTTCACATTCTTTCCTGATGAGTGACATCTCTTAACTGACAGGAGTATTGCTAAGCAAAGCAGCCAGGATGAATATGCATGGCAACACACAGCCCCATGAATGCCCAGCAAGGTGCAGAAAGCCAGTCAAGGCAGATCCAGCTCTGTACTGGAGAACAGCCTTTCCTTTCCTTCTCCCCTGCCAGAATATAAGAAGAGGCTGACACCATGCCATAGAAAGTAATGGAGTTTCCACATTCATTTTAACAGCAGGAGGTGCAGTCTCTGAAGGCTTGTTTCCATGAGGTGATGAGAAATTTTGCTGCTAAAGTTGCAGGGATGTCAGAGTACTTGGCATTTTGCCGTTTCAGCTCCTTTCATTCCCATCTGCTCCTGGAGAAGTGAAGGTCTTTGCCTGGTTCAGCTGCACTCTGCCCAGGCAGGGGGGGTCATAAGGGGCAACTCCAGGCTATGAAAGGAACTGGTCCCTAAATGTCCTTGGTGCTGTTATAAATGCCATGGATAGCATTGTCCCTATAAAAAGTGGCACTGCGTAATCTGAAAGGAGAATGAAGGCTTAGGGGAGGCCCTGTGAACTTACTCTTCCTGAACAGATATATATATACCCATAATCTCCAAAGGGTTATTCCAAATGAGTGCCTGTTTGAATAGCTGGGTTTTCTGAAGAGCTGGACTCTTTGACTCAAGCACTTGAAGTGGTCAGAGCTTTCAAAAGTCCTGAGTGCTTGTTCTCAGGAGAAACTACTGGATTCTGGGCACGTGTGAAAATCTGCCCCTTAAAAACCACTTAATGTCTAGCTTGATGTCTGCTGCTTCACTTCTATTTCTTATTTCACACAACCTTTAATCCCTCCACAACAGCCATATTTAGGAAGGAAGGAAGGAAGGAAGGAAGGAAGGAAAGAAAGAAAGAAAGAAAGA
>VWZE01008595.1:1003037-1027310 GCA_013396675.1 Eubucco bourcierii
AAAGAAAGAAAGAAAGAAAGAAAGAAAGAAAGAAAGTAATGAACAAAACAGTGAACAGATATCCATGGCTGAAACAGCCTGTTCCTTTTCCCTGCCAGGAAAAATGAAAATGATAAAGGCTTTAAGCAGTTGTGTGACATCCATTTTGTATTTCTTGATGACATTTTGACTCTTGAGTCTGGCCCAGAGAGACATATTTGCCTCATATTAAATTTTAAGAAATTGTCTTTAGCTACTCAGTAGAGAAGATGGCTTTTAACTTAAAAAAAAAAAAAAAAAAAAAAAAGGCAAAGACATGGTGTACTGCAGGGATCAGCCTCTCGCTGGAAGAAGACGAGCTAAATAGGCTATAATTTTTTTTTCCATCTGTATTTCCTGTGGCCCTACTGTGAGCAGAAGGGATTCAGCTCCAGCTGATCTCTCAGGGTGGGGGGCGAAGGAGGCCGGGTCAGATTGTAAACCGAGCCCTGCTGCCTGCTCCATCAATTAACACAGACTGCGGGAAGAAGCTGAGGGGGATAATGCCCCTGCGGTGTTGCCCTGCTCTGCGGGATCCCATGAAACATTTTTGCTGGCTCTCTGCAGAGCTGGATCCCTGCCAGGCTGCAAAAGCGAAGGATCAGCCGCTGTCTAGAGCATTGCCCTGCGCTAACCCCCTGGATTTCCATGCACAAGTCCAAGCGAGAGTTACAGCTGCTTTAAGCAGCCTAAGCTTTGGCTGAGTTTTGGCTGGGTTTGGCTGCTACCGCTCAGCCCAGCGCTGCCTCTGCCACTGCCAGGAGAGCCGCTGGTGGGGCCACGCTGGATGTGGGGCTCGGCCCGGCGGGGCAGGGCAGGGGGCCTGTGAGCAACGCTTCGGTGCCTCTGTTCCTGGGGCTTGGGGCTTGAAGGGCTACTCTGGTCCATCAGTGTCCTGCGAGCTCCTGAAAAGTATTTGGAAATTCTGTATCCTGGAGTATGCAAAGTTTCCTGGCTCCTGAAGCCTGATTTTCCAGGAAAGGGGACGAGCTAAACCCTCCAGTAGTTCGGTTTACTATTTTTCTTAAAATTTAGGTATTTAAAGTATGCCAGCTGTGTCAAATGTTACTCCTTCCAGAGGGGGCATGAGACAAGAGCAAAAAAAACTGTTGTCACAATGTGCATCACTTGAGCATTTCATTAAATTAAAAAGGGCAAGGAAGAAAATCTCTGACTGCTTAAAAAAAAGCTAGGACAATCTCTTTCCCCACTAACTTTGGCCTATTAATTTCAGAGACCTCAGCAGTGACTATGATTTAATCATCTGCATCCTACAGGCTTTAATGGGACGCCAACTCCTGGTTTTATACATGTTTCCTGATCGAGTGCCTATTTCAGCAGAAATTACTGTTGTCAGAATGGTGTTCGGGGTGTTGGAGTCATCAATGTCACAACGTTCTACAGAGATGGTGCAAAATGTGACAGCCAAGGGGAAGAGCTCCCAGAGGATAACATCTTCCAAAAATGTACCATCATGCCAGTGCTACATAATCTGCAGTGGAATGAAGGCTGGGGTGAGGGAAAGGAAACCTTTCTATATTATAATCAAATGAAATGCTCCAATGGAGTTTGAAGGTGCAAATCAGGCTACAACAAAACATGAGTGCGCATGCTGTCAACACCAAAAATGACTTACTGGCTGCTAATTAAATCTCTCTGCAAATGAGATTTCTTTTTTTTTTTTTTTTTTTCCTTTTTCTTTTTTTTTTTTGATGGAAAAAAAAAGTGGGTTTATTACATTTATTTGGCTGACAGCCAAGAATACTGCTCAATGCGAATCAAGCAAAGTTAAAGGCCTTCTGCAGCAGCATATGGCTTGTTTGGGAAGTATGAGTCATAAATGGAACCAGATGAAAAAAAAAAAAAGGTTGTAAGAAGGTAGCAACTGTCTTCCAGCAGATGCTCCTATTGTTATTTCTGATGTCTCCACCCTGTTGTGAAAAATCCACATGTGCACATTAGTGAACACTCTCCTTTCCAGCATGCCATTCAATGGCATAGGTCCACTCTGCTCCTACAGCTAGTTCATACCTCACACAAACAGTTTTCTTCTTGTTACTTACTAAAATAGGATCCTCAATGCTGTTCTCTCTCCTGGTTTCAAGGTGTTTCTTAACATATTCAAGGTTTGTTCTCCAAGTCCTGTGTAAATACAGGCTAGGGGAAGTATGTTCTTGTCTAGGAAGAAACTCTATGGACGCTTTGTAACCATACCCTGTATATCTGTGAGGAGGACATGTGTGCATATGCCTGTTCACACACAAGCCAAATGCCAAGTGCCAAGAAAATGGCAGCTGACATGGGGAGGGGGCCATCTCTTGCCAAGAACTTCCACTGCCTGTACAGAGACATTGTGTAAACAGAGGAGGATTGGAGAGGTGAACCGTAGGAGGTGTGGGCAGATTAGAGGCATTTCACCACCATTAGTAGGGTTTCCAGCTCTTTGCCTGCTGGCTACTGGCATAGCTGTGTCAACAATTCTCTGCAACCACATAAAGAGCTACATGTCTGTGCACCCATTGCTGTATTGTGCACCCACAGCATTGTTGTACTTTTAGCCCAGAGGTCTGTAAGTTCCTAGGGGTTTGACTCTTGAGCCCTAGACATCATTTTCTTTTTGCCAGCCTCGTGCCCATATTTCATTCCATTTCTGTTGTTTTTCTCCTAACTCCTCCAGCGCTTCCACTCGCTGTTTACCATGCAGGATGCCGAGAACTCTGTCAGAATTTAATTCAACAAGATCTCCTTCCTTCCTACGTAAAATCCCCTCTTACTACAGTTAAGACAGGTCCTCTGAGGCTCCCTGCTGGGCAATCTCTGACTAGCCCTGGTCTGAAAGCAAACAATATCTTAAACAATCAAGTCATATTCTATATGGTCACGTGGGAAATGGTCACGTATCCTTGAGCAGTGATCCAATGCACCCAGTGCAAGCAGTGAAGTCACAAGCACCAGTTGAGAGGGTAGGCTATAAATCAATCTCTTCAGCCAGCGTGAGACACTAGGTGGTGAGCAAACAGTGAACGCCCCACTGGAACATGATGTTCCTGGAACACAGAACTTCCCAGCCCTGGTTCTCCCTGCACCCTGTAGCCAAGGCTCCTCTAAGTGTGGGTCTGTTGGTGCACTCTAGCGTTGTAATGTGGCTCAGCCCTGACATATCTCTTTGGAGGTGAAGCCCTGCTCACTAAGTGGGCAAGAACTTGTGAGAGGTATCTGCTTTATGCTGTGCCCTCTTCCAGTAGGCTCTACAAGAGTTGTCCAGAGTCTTGTTTGTGTCCCCCACCTGGAAAACTCAGATGTCTAAGCCACAGCTTGAGACCATGAAGGAAAAAGTTGGATCAACTGAGTGGTTATCTGATCCCACAGTATCTCCCCTTGTCTGACCTCCAAAGCTTAGTAAGTCACTTGGTTCTCAGTGGAAATGCATTTTGTGCCCCTGTACGTGGCTGTAGCATGCCCAAAATGTCCAGCCACAGTCCTATCAGCTCCAACCTCTCCCTACAGTTTTAAGCTACTACCAAGTTATGAACTACTCTGACATATGTGCAGGTTGACTTAACTGAAGAGAGGGAACCAACTCAACTCATAACTCTGATCTATGCTTAATCCCTTGTTATCTCAGTGAAAAGTCAAATTACAGGCAAACATTACCTCCCAGGGTTTGCATCACAGCATATGTGCAATCCTTTGCACTTGAGGAATTCAGATTGCATATCTGAATTGTAAGTGTTATTTCCTTCTTTTGCAGCTGATTTCTGGTGCCATTTGGGATCCTAATGATAGAGGAGAGAGACCTGCCAGTAATTCTGAAAGCAATACCGGGGACTGAAGCCAAAGAGAGAGTTGCTCTTAAGGTATAGGCTTTATATCCATCCACAGAAATCCTCTGGAAAGGTGGAGGAAACCACAGGAGACTGCATGGCCTCTGGGATGAACAAGATTTTGTCACCTTAGTGGGAAGCCCAGACCTTAGCTGGATGATGAGATAGGCTGTGTAAACTGAATGGATAAAAAATTATGCCTTCATTAAAATCAACCCTATAACACAGCACTTAAAGGCAGCTAGATTTTGCAATTCTTGCTCATGCTGATGACATCAACGGTACTACTTAAGTGAGCAGGTGTTTATTAACATGAATAAGATCTGTGCTATGAAGCATTAAATGCACCCCAGCTGGGCTAAGGGTTGGGGAGTTCATGTTCATGACTAATGCTTGGTGCTTGCAAAGAAGAGCTGGGAGTGCCAGCAGAGGAGCTTCCAGCTTCTAGGGTGAGAAGCTTTGTGTTAATTGTACTTGCCTTGTGTGTTGTGAAGGAAGAACTCAGCAGCCCTGAGGAAAAGGACCTTGGAGTCTGGGTTGATGAAAAGCTCAACATGAGCCTGCAGTGTGCACATGCAGCCCAGACAGCCAACCGAGTCCTAGGCTGCATCAAGAGAAGCGTGGCCAGCAGGGCAAGGGAGGTGATTCTGCCCCTTTACTCTGCTCTCGTCAGACCCCACCTGGAGTACTGTGTGCAGTTCTGGAACCCTCAGCACAGGAAGGACATGGAAGTGTTGGAGCGGGTCCAGAGGAGGGCCACAAAGATGATCAGAGGGCTGGAGCAGCTCTCCTATGAGGACAGGCTGAGGGAGTTGGGGCTCTTCAGCCTGGAGAAGAGAAGGCTTCGAGGGGACCTGATAGTAGCCTTCCAGTATCTGAAGGGGGCCTACAGGAAGGCTGGGGAAGGATTATTTACAAGGTCCTGCAATGACAGGACAAGGGGCAATGGGCTTAAACTGGCAGAGGGGAGATTTAGACTAGATGTTAGGAGGAAGTTCTTTACAGTGAGGGTGGTGAGGCACTGGAACAGGTTGCCCAGGGAGGTTGTGGATGCTCCCTCCCTGGATGTGTTCAAGGCCAGATTGGATGAGGCCTTGAGTAACCTGTACTAGTGGGAGGTGTCCCTGCCTATGGCAGGGGGTTGGAACTAGATGATCCTTGAGGTCCCTTCCAACCTTACCATTCTATGATTCTATGATTCTATGATTCTATGAACTGAGTTCTTCAGCATGCCTTCCAGCAAGGGCTTCCTGTCTCAGGAAGAGCTGTGAGAAGTTTTGTGTACAGATGCTGTGTAGAGGGATGGAAAGACTGTGTCTCCATACCAAACTACTACAGAGACACATTTCAGGGGGAATGGTCCTCGAAAGGTGGAGGCATGTGCATGACTTCACACACCTGAAGAGGCCTCAGTGACTAAATGTATTTTAAATGCTTATATGGTCTGTGCCTTAACTTGCAAACTCTTTTAGTCACAGATTTTTGTCTGCTTCTTCAGCCAAGATTTTGTTTCAGACAGTGCATCCTTCCAAGCACAACACTTCTGGCAATGTAATGGGTAACCCTATTTCTGTAGCGCTGGAAACCCAGCAGTTGTTTCCATGCTCCCAGGTCAAATAACCCCTTGCCATATGCTGGAGGACACATTTCCTCATGGAACATGCTTCCTGGCCCTTGGGGGAGAATGTTAACCTGTCCTTAGCAAGTGGATACGACTTGGGGGTCTTCTGCTCCTGTGCAAGCCCCCCAGAGCACCTCGTATCTGCTTGTGTAGGTCCTGTAACAGAGGTATCATGATTTAATTCAACAGATTTGGCTTTTAATTTCCCATGGCTTTGATGAGAAGCTGGGTGAAAAAGGTTGCCTAGAACTGAGCTTTGCTTTGACTTTCTGAGGTTTCTAGGTGGGTACAAAATGTATTAACAGCAACCAAAGCCAGATCTGTACTTTTGTGGACCGAATATATCTGTCCTTAGACTATAAATGACTTGAACAAACCACACACAGTTGTATTTACAAATCTCTTTGTTTCCACTTCAATGAATATACCATCGTGATACTGGTTGTCACCATAACCCTTAGTGCTGCAAACTCACGATGTCACAGCAAGTTTTAGTTTTTAAAACATTTTCCTGTTGTGTCAGTGGTACAGTTTTTCACAGTTGCCCTTCATCACCAGCCTAGTGACAGTTCACTGACAGCCGAGAATAGGGTCCAAGGAAAAAATGCAAGCTTTGGAGTGTCTGTTCCCATCAGCATAGAAGTCTGGACACCATTCAGGGAAGCCTGAGGAGAACAAGCCTCAGGTTTCAAATGCCAAGGCCAGAGGAAGGCTCTGAAGTAAAGGGCAAAGCTCACAGTTTCCCAAGAATCAGAGATGAGGCACTCTTTTTTTTTTTTTTCTTAAAGTGCAAGCTGACAACCACAAGAGGAGAAGATAGAAATAAACAAAACAGAAAAAAACAACCAACCTCCTACCCACCCACAAACCAAGCAACCAAACAAAACCTGAAACCCTAGCAATGCTGGAATGCTCTCTTACACCAGCTATTAATTCCTGTTTCATGATCTTTTTATAATGTTGCCATTCAGATATCAGCCTGTCAGAGGAACAACGAAAGTTCAAATATTCAAACTTATGAAGACATATTCCAGCAAATAGCTGTATGTGAGGAACTGACTGCTGCTGAGAATGGGGCCAGGTAAAATATCTGAAACCGACTCCGAACTTGTAGTGAGTTGCTTTTCAGAAGCTGTGGGTTGAACATTCCTGGTAGACAGAGAAGTCAACTGCTCAAAAGCAAGGGGCAATGGCTTCAAACTAGAGAAGAGCAGGTTTAGACTGGATGTTAGGAACAGATTATTTACCATGAGGGTGGTGGAACAATGGAACAGGTTGTCCGTGAAGGTGGTTGGGGTCCCATCCCCAGAGATATTCAAGGTGAGGCTTGACAGAGCTTGGGCAACCTGATCTAGTTGAGGATGCCTCTGCTGACTGCACAGGGGGTTGAACTAGAAGACCTTTGGATGTCCCTTCCAACCCAAACCATTCTATGAGTCTATGAGCCTATGAGTCTATGATCCAAGCCTTTGTTTAGAATGTTTCATTTATAACTCTAACTCATGAGCGGAAGAATTTACATTTCAGGGATAAAATGAGCTATGTAGAACAGAAATAAACCAGAAATTTCTGCTTTTATGTTTGTGTATTCTGAATGGGAAGACACATTCATTTGGGGCAATATTCCAAAACACCAGTGTCATGGGTAACAGACACAAGTCTTTGTTTTCTTATTGTTTCTTGATGTCATAGATTAGGTTGCTGCTGTGATGCTGAACATTTATTTTGCTGAATTCTTCTCTGCATTGTGCTTATGACACATTAATATCTGGTGCACTCTAGTGAGTCAAGTGAGGCATATTAGTCAGGACATAGAAGAGAATAAGTACTGCAATATTTTGTTCTGCTGGAGGCAGCTGGTGCCTATGGCAGACAATGATTTGGGGAATCTGTCTAAGAGCATCTTATGGGTTATGTACCCTGCATATTTGAGCGATGTGGAAAAAAAATTATCAGAAGGTTGATCTTTATGTTGCTGCCTTCTTCCACCCTCTGGTTTGGACTAATGCTCCTGAGAGGGTCTGGCGCAGGGCTCTCAACGATGATTATCAATACCATTACTATGCACTTATTCTGAGCCATGAACTCTCTCCTGTTAAGTCAAACTGGTTCATCGCTGCATAACTTGGAAATGCTGCTGTCTGGCAAGGTACCATCGTCATCAGATGGAGTCAGTCAGAAAGTGATCTCACAGGGGATGGAGAATGTACCCTCCTGAACAATTTTAAACCTCCTCCGGCTCATAAAACTGCAGAAGAAAACTACCGGAGGAAATCTTTGACAGGGAAATCCCAGTGCTGCTGAATGCACATGAATTGCCAAGGTCACCCAAGAAGATAGATAAACCAAGGGGCTAGGGACAAAACCTATTCAGTTAAGATGTTTGTCTTTGGAATTTAATTAAATCTTAAAAAAACCTGAACAACCCAACAAAAAAACAAAAGCAAAAAACAAAAACAACAAACCCCAACAAAACCAAACCAACAAAAAAAAGACAACCAAAAAACCAAAACCCCACACACAAACAAAAAACCCAAACCCAACAAAACAAAAATTCCATACATGTATTTAAGTTTTGCACATTTGAGTACATGTTGCATTTGTGTTCTTCTGTTAATGTTTAACTCAGAAAATTTCTTTCCCCCTAGAACTCTGGAAAGTGAAACTCTGAGAGCTTTGTCTGGGCACCATGAAGACGTGGTGTCCCTGTGGGCCTCACTCCTCAGGAAACAATACTAGGTGGAGGATATACTCCTCAAGAATTTGTTTACTGACACCTAAGACAAATAGGGTGCCTGGACTCTTGCTCACCCCCAAGGGCTCAGGACACAAAAGGATTCAGTGTTGCAGCTGACTAAATCTGTTGTGATTAATAAGGTGCATTCAGCCAGAGGTTGCAACAGTAGCTCCAGAGATCTGCATATTAGATGTACTTTACTTAAAATAATTATTGGAAGCTACTGATCTCTGGATAGTGATATCCTTGTCATCCCAAGAAATCCTATTGACAGGGTGCTGGGGAAAGGAGGCAGATGATCTCTGACCTGGTCCTGATTTCTCTGGATGATCCATGCATCTCCAGGACTTCCTGTCTTGGCAGAAGACTTTCAGGTGCAGGTAGGATTTCTTGCCACGTGCAGTCTCATCATGATGTCACATTGGCTATGCAGGCTGATCGCATGGAGGCATTTAGAGCCTGTTCCTGGTAAACCTGAGGCAGGCAGTTTCCAGGCAGTTCAGGAGAGCTAACTTACAGTTTAGCAAAGCATAATGCTGCAGAAGGCAATGGCAGAATCACTGCCAGAAACAGAGAGCAATGGCAGCAGGCAACATCAGGCAAGCAAGCACAAACACAACAGCAGAGCACAATGTGTTACGTGTTCATCTCTTTTTATCAATACAGCCTGAGACTAATGGGCCTCTGGACACGGAATAGCCAGTTACAATGGCAGTTAGCCAAGCTTGACCATATTAGGTGAAGTAATAGGCTTGCTCTACCCAAATTTGTGAAAAACAGAGGCATTGCATGAGGCAGGTACAAGCCAAGTGTATGTACCTTGTTTACCACAGGATGTAAACAGGAGCAAAACAAGTCTGGGCAAGCCAGGGTCCTTAGATTCAGTGGCTCCAGATTCTTTGTTCTATTTCTTGCAATTGCTTCTTCCCATAGCAGAAGGGAGAGCAGAAGAACATGGTGGGGGAAGCCAGGACATGTATGAACCTATTTTGGCCTATTTAGGCCAACCACCACAGCATTGATCTAGGTTTTTCCTTTCAGAGGAAAGGCATTGAGAATAGGGTGAGGGGAGGTGCTAGAGATGTGCAGTGCATCAACAAATCCCTGTCGCAGCTCAGTGGAAGGCACTCCTGGTTGGATGATAGTCCATCATCACAAGCTTGGTAAGAGACACTTTCTGTTGAATATGAATATGAAACTGGGCTGTGGTATTTTTGAAGACTTAAATAATTCCATATTTGCTTGGTAAGCCCATGGAGATTGGCAGTGATACAGAAACCTGAGCTAAGTGGATCCACTGGATGCAGTGAAGAGAAAAAAAAAATCATGAAAGGACTTCCATAAAGTTGAGGCTATTTGCAACAGAGCATCCCAAAATCTTAGTGGAGACTACTCAGCCACTTGAGGGACCTGTCCCATGATACAGTGGGCAAAGAAGGAAGACATGAGACGCTCTAAACTGTGAATGTGAAGACTGAAATGCAGTAACACTTGGGAATTGCACAGGAATATGAGTGCCAGCTCTTACATCGCATGTTTATAGTGAGATGGGTCATACAGAGCAGAGTAAGAGACCCAAAATAAACCTTTTGCTAGTTTCAGGTGCAAAATGTGATGTGGAGTTGTCCAGTGCTCCAGATCTCAGGAAATTATGGAAATTAAGTTTGAACAATAATCTCTGGATAGCTAGGACAGTGGATTTCTTTGCTGTTGAGTTATGTCATAAATGACAGAACACAGGACTTTTATGTGAACAGGTCAAGCAAATAGTTTGTAGGCAAATTATTACGTCCTGTGGTCAGGGGGCTCTATCTCAGAAAGCAGAAGACACAATAAATTGTATATTGTAATAACATCTTAGCACAGAGTGGAAAAAGAAACTAAGCAGCCATCAGAATCATGATTTGAAGTCTGGGTTTACAGATGGATTTTAGTTATCAGACATCTCAGAGGTTATGGATGCCTACCTGTTTGCACAATACTTGTGATCCACGCAAATATTTTCCCTATGTTCTAAAAGACAACTATCACAGCCTCAAAAGTGAGCCAGTAGGTATAACAAATGATGATTTATAAGCAAGCTACAAAATTCAAAGAGGTGAAAACATGTCCCTTCATAATAGGAAGTGGGCTAACATCGCCCTGTCCTTCAGTTTGTCTCACCGTCCTGGTTAAAATGTCCCCAAAGACAGGACAGTAAACTCACTGCCATCACTTTAGTGATTTCCTTTCATGTAAAGATCTATGTAAAGTGCAGGCCAGGGTAAAGAACACTGGCACAGGGGAGATGACGTTTGTGTTACAGAAAAGGATCTGTGTAATACAAGACAAGAGCAGCTCTTGGGCAGCCATATCTCATGGGATCATCAGTGGGTCATGGTTTTGCTTTGTTTTGCTATGCTTTTGATACCTGAAAAACCTTGCTTGAAGCAGGTGTAGGCAATCAATATTTGCTGTCAACAGTCAACTACTTTACAAAATCGTGGCAAGTTTCTCCAGGAAGGAGCTAAGAAACTCTGAGAGTAATAAAATTATTGACTAGATCTGATAAAGTCATCTACAGAGATAGTTTTGAACCTATAGTTAGTTTGAGTGTTTACAAGGCATTGGCCGTCTGTGCATCCCAGCATGCCATAGGATGGGGCAAGAGTTCGTTGGGGTTTGGCTGTCTTCATAGTGAAGCACCCTGCCGCTGGGACTGGGCATAATCTCATCTCTCATTAGTTACAGGGCTCTCCTGATTGATTCTTTCTCATTAAGAGCATCAGGTCTTTGCAGCTTCTTTGTGGATGAAACAGTCAATGTCCAAGGAACACTTGTCTTATACCAGCCATCCATCCTAGTGGAAGCGCTCAGCATGGACTGAACTGCTAACTGTTCAGGACAGAGCAGTGCCCAGAATGGCAGCAAGTAGCCAAAGGCTGCTAGACCCTTCTGGCTAAGTGTGCTGCTCAAAGTAGTGCATTACCTTGAGCACACTCTCTTGAGATCTCTTCCCTAGGAGACTTTCTCCAGCCACATAAATACCCCATGAAATAAAAGTTCCAAGATCGAGCAGTGCAGCCTGCTGGCCATTGCACTCTAGTTAACTCATTGAGTCTACAGCAAAATTCAGTCTTCACTAGACCAGGGCCTTGCAGAGATGGTTGGATTACATACAGCATGTCTTTACCAGAAGAGTCATAATACCTACTGAGGATGGCTTAAATTACTGTTTGGCATGTGGCAGATCTCATATATCCTCATGGAGAATTTACAGTTACAAAAGCAAAATAAGTTAGTTGCTTAATTATTTGTTTGAATTTTCCTTAGTTTATTCATGGTTGGAGGATTTGCAACTCAGTGTTCTGGCAGCCTGTCAACAGTTGTCCTGTTGAAGGAATAGATGCATTCCACAAACTTTAAATTTGATGGGATTGTCTTGTTGGGTGTGTTTCTATCACCTAACCAAATTCTTTCTACTTACAGCTAACAGAAATTATTTGCAATTATTTCCCATTTCTAGCCTCTAGTATTGATGTTGGTTTTTTTCCCCATACATCCTGAATTAAAAAAAAAAACAACCAAAAAAACCCAAAGCAAACCAAACAAACAAAAAAACCCCCACCCCAAAACGAATGAACAAACAAAAAAAGCATGTAGTTGATATGACTACAAGAACATATGTGACAGGTTATATATATATAAAAAAATCTTAATGTACAACCAATAAAATTAATTACTCTCTGACATAAACATTCATTATCCCTTGTTGTGTCTTAGGGTCAGCACACCTTCTCTACTAAAATATTGGAAAGAAAAATAAAAAAAAAAAGGAAAAGAAAAAAGAAAAGAAAAGGAAAGGAAAAGAAAAGAAGAAAAGAAAAGAAAAGAAAAGAAAAGAAAAGAAAAGAAAAGAAAAGAAAAGAAAAGAAAAGAAAAGAAAAGAAAAGAAAAGAAAAGAAAAGAAAAGAAAAGAAAAGAAAAGAAAAGAAAAGAGAAAAGAGAAAGAAAGAGAAAAAGAGAAACAAAAAAAGAAAGAAAGAAAAGAAAGGAAGAAAGAAAAAGAAAAAAGAAAGAGAAAGAAAGACAGAAAGACAAAGAAAGAAAGAAAGGAAGAAAGAAAAGAAAAAAGAAAGAAAAAGAAAGAGAGAAAGAGAAAGAAAGAAAGAAAGAAAGAAAGAAAGAAAGAAAGAAAAAAGATAGAAAGAAAGAAAGAAAGAAAGAAAGAAAGAAAGAAAGAAAGAAAGAAAGAAAGAAAAAAGATAGAAAGAAAGAAAGAAAGAACACTGCAGAATATTTTGAGAGATTCTAACTCTGTGCTAGGAAATTATGAAAAAACTTGGCCAAGGCAGCATTCTAAAACTCTCAAAACACCCCTTGGAAAAGTATATTTTTCCAAACTGGAAGGGCCCTGACCCAGCCAAGCATTTAGTTGCATATTGAACCTTAAGCACCTGCTGACTGAACTAGATTCTTCCTCAGCTGAAGGGTGCAGGATGGAGTCGAGGGAGTAGCAGGCATCAGCTTTTGACTCATGTAGGCTTAATGCACTGTGGTAGAGGAGGAGGAGAAACGTGGGAGGAATCTGAACTGATTTCAACTTACCAGCCTCAAAGGAACGGGAAACGAAGTCTGAAATTGTGCTGCTCCTTTCCTCCTTTCCCCTCCAAGTGAAGGAAAGAGCTGCCAGTTGCTCAAATGTTCACATTGCCTGCTGAGAGCACGCTGCTTTTGCTTCAGCCAGCCCTCATCTCCTCTCTCTTTGCATCAAGCACAGACAGAGGCTGTCCAGTTCATTTATTCATAATATATTTTCTTTCCAATATATTTTGCATTTACTAAAGGACATTTTTTTCCCCATGTAGACATACAGGAATTGAAATAAGGAGGCAGCCTTTGGCCTTGAAAACGCGTGTAGGGAAAATAAGCAGTTGGTATCATTGGAAATCACCCTGTAATTACAACCTGAGACACTTGTGATTGGGCTTTGGCTTGCAGGAGCTAGCGTAACCCCTCCAGGCTGAAAGATAAAGGTCTGCTGACGTTAAATGAGGGTTGCAAATTAATGTAATGAATGACTTTTAATAATAACCTTTTGGAGGTGGCTCAGTGTTGTTAGTAATAAATCCTGATGAGGATTTGCTGTACGGGCCTGAAGGACCATCAGGGGAGGTAGCTGGGAGCAAGAGGGTGTCCTCAATTTTTCAGAACATCCCCATGCTCTATGTGTGTCCCTGTACTACTCATAACTTCCCAACTTTATGTCCAGAGAAATGAACAGAAGACCTTTAACTGTTGTGATGTTGTTAGATCAGGCCTTATTGAGACATGTTTCTGAATCCTGAGGTTGTTTTTTATCTTGTGTCTCCAACAAAGATAAAGCTGTGACGGTTAGCAGCTGTGCCTTTTTTTCAGGGCGAAATGTAGGAGCCATATCTCCTTTAAGGGTCTTCTTCAGAAGAGGTGTCTTCCCCTGTTTGAAACCCAAAATGCTGCAAAAGTGAAATGATGACAGAAGCCAAAGAAAACAGTAGCAGAGAGTGGTAAGGAGGGAAGGACATTGAAAGGAGGAAAATAGTACCTTCTGGGTTTGCTCAGGGACACTTAACTAATTGACACTTGGCTTAAATTTAAGTATACCTGAGGCAGTCTGCACAAGAAGTGGCTGGATGCCTTCCTCTGTGACATGAACGCAGCATTTGTGGCTGCAGTATGGAGGAAAGAAAAGTATAGCCCAGACTGAATTAGTGGATGGAAAAACCCTCAGACATCCTCATTGCACTGATTAGTATCTTTGAGGGAGGTGAGAGTTTCCTCAGTACGGTGGAGTTAGATGAGCTACTTTAATGAGGTTAGATACCAGAGGCGTTGCACAGCACCATGGAGTTCCCTGGGGAAAAAAAAAAAAAAAAAGTCTTTCCACTGCTGGGTGTCGAGGTCTAACCTGGGCTCACCAGCGTTAAAACAGTTAAAACAGTAGGCTTTAAGAGCTACTAAAGCTACCTACCCTACACGACATCTGGAAGTGGCGGCTAGTGATGGAAAGAGCTGCGACTCGACGTCGCTGCTCTGCTCCCCAGCAGATCTCCCTCTAGATCCTTTCCCACCCCTGGGGCTCAGGGTCTGTCACTGCAGAGAGGTGCCCGTCCTGCCCGTCGGAGGCTGTCCCCGCACCAGCTGCCAGGCAGCCAGCGGCAGTGGCTCGGCAGCACAGCCTGCGCGGCGGCCGGCGGAGACACGGGCGTAACGTTAATGCAATGTGAAACCTCCCCCAGACAGCGAGAGGAGCAGGCGGAGGGGAATGAGGACACAGGCAAAGGAAAAAATAAAACGAGGGAAAGAAATCGGGCTGTCTCCTTATCTGCTTTCAACAGACATTCGTTACACAATGTGTGTGCTTCTGCTGGCTTGTGTAGCACGTGTTGAGTTCTGCTCCCTGCCTGCACTCGTCGGGACGGGGCATTGAGGTGAAGCCTGCGCCTCGCTCTGCTGAGGAGCTGCACTTGCCAAAGGGAAGGCAGCCTAAGCTACGTGAACCTCATGACTGCTATTCTCTCTCCTGTGGCTAACGCAACGACCTTCCAATCTGGCTATTCTGGAAGCCACTTGTGCCTGTGCCGTGTTCCAGGGGGCTCTGTGAGTCAAACCCTTGGCGGGTTGCTCTGGATAACACGGAGCTAAGAAAACGGGTATCCCCTTCCTGGTTAAACCTGCTGAGCACCTTCAGCTACTAACTGGGCAAACAGGTTGTCACCAGCTTCAAGTGGCCAGTCCGGAGGGCTGACCTGACATTTAAAGTATCATTTATCAAGCTGAATCACTCAAAATCTGTTATACTTTTTAAAAATATTCAACAAAAGCAATGGGGGAGTAAAAGATCAGCGATCTTACTTGCCTGGACTTTGGCCTAGACTGACAGTACTGATGTTTGGCTTTGCTGTTTCATTTTTCCCTTTAATTCTGTCCCAAGAATTTATAGCTTTCAATAATGTTTTTCTAATACTTTGGAATGAATTTAGGAGCTTGAGAGTCTCTTCATTGCCACCTTTTCCTTCTTGAAATTGCCAGGTTTTTGGTTTTTTTTTTTTTTTTGGGTTTTTTTTTACATAAGAAGTGTTATTAATAGACGGAGAACTGTTGTGATAAATAAAACAAAATGAGTTGCAGCTAACACCCTGCTGCAAGGCAGCAGTGAATCCAGTCACCAAATAACACAAACCAAAGGGGCTCTCAGGAGCCTTGCTCTTGTTCCTGCCTGTGACAGAGCTCAAACCAGCATCAGATATCCCTGTAGCGACAGGTCCTGGTGAAGCTGCAAAGCAATTTAGCCGAAGGACCCTAGCCAAAGAGCTGAGATTCAAATGTAGGTTGGACCTTTTGTGAGCACAGGGTGAAGTGTTTGATTATGGGGTCTTGGCAGCTATAAAGTTCAGCCGAAGTTCAAAGCTACAATCATAGAATCACAGAATGGCCTAGGCTGGAAGAAACCTTAGAGGTCATCTAACCACATCTAATCCAACCTCCCTGCCATGGGCAGGGACACCTCTCAACTAGATAGGGTTACTCAAGGCCCCATCCAACCTGACCAACAATAAAGTTTTGACAGTGTTGAGGGGAAGTTGATCCTTGGGTAGCAAGCGTGGAGGCACCTCAACTTCCAGTAAAAAACCTTCTGAGCTGTTCTTTGCTGAAGTGAACATTTATCTGGTCCCTTTAATGCAGTTATCGCCCCTACTGCCTTTGAAGATAATAGCTATGAATGCCTCCTTTGTTAAAAGATGAATGCTGCCCAGAGCGTGTGGGAGGTGGGTGTTGCGATAGGCATCATATGGAGGTATTCTGGTATTTTAATAAATGAGTTTCTGCTGGAGGTGACATTACCTGAGTGTAAAACCAGGCATATCTGTCTCCTTAGTAAGATGCAGGGTATTTTGTGGGGGTGTGAAGTAATTTTCTTTGAATAATTGAATTAAGTAATTATGAGTTATATAAATGTATAAGGCTCCAATTGCCCATCGTATCTGTGTATCATTCACAGAACTCAATGCAATATTTTCTTCTGATTACATGAACACTCTATTCTGAATTTGCCAAACAACCTTCCTTTCCTCCTTTCTTTTCTTTTTTTTTTTTTTTTTAAATAGTTCCTGAGAACTACTTCTGTAACACCCATAAGATGTGAAGAACAACCAGAGACCTCCTACAGGGAACAATCTGCCACCAGAGGAGCTGTGCATTTAACTGGTTTTTTGGCTCAGATGCCAACTCACGCCCTCATTCTAAGACAAAAAATTGAAAAAACTATTTGGGCCTTTGCACACCAAAGAAATAAATGCTAGATTCACAAGAGCTGCTATGGGAGGCTATATTAGCCAGTAGCCTTGAGACATCAAGCCTTAGGAGAACTAGTTCAGTTTCCATCTCTGGAGAAATCTATGAGTATGTGCCATACAAGACAATGTTTTTACTAACCCACCCACAAGCTGGTTGTGCCTGTGCAAGGGTTGGAGCTTAGATCCTTGGTCTTTCCTGATGAGACATCTACACCATATGCAGGATTTTACTTACATTCACTGCAACATACTCTAGGATCCAAACATTCACTTCCCAGACCTGCAAATCATGTTCACATTTGTCTTCTGCTTGAGTGCCTGTTGGAATTATTTTATTCCAAGTAGAATGGCTTCAAGTGGAGTAGCTAAGGAATCCCAGCTAAGTTTGGAGTAACCAGACAGGGATTTGTAGAACATTTCATCTGCAGGGTGGAAGAGCAAGATTCAGATCTGCCTCTTCATGATGCAGTAGAGCTTTGAGTAGGCACCTGGTCATTCTCCAGCACAGTTTGAGCCACTTGCCAACCACGTGCCTCAGGCAGCTTCTTGCAAGCCTTCCTCTCACAGATGCTTAGATCAAGAGTTAGAAGGATCCTTGGAGGGGCTGGAGCACTCACCTGGGAAGTGCACAGGGGCACAGTGATGTGTGGAGGGCTAAAGCATGACAGCCTTGTACAAGCTTTTAATCAGCAGAATAACCACGGGGTATAAACTTGTCAGTACAGAGCACCTGGACAAAACAGTCTGTGGTGATAGGCATATGTGTCTGAGGTGGGAGCTGGGATACAACTATCCCTTCTCCATTCCTGCAGTTAGTACAAGCATATTTTGATTAGCAAAGCTGACTCCTTTCATCTGAGGACTCTTCAGATGAACTCTGGGAAACTGCATAAGAATAGTGTACAGGTTTACTGAGAAAAGTATAATATTGCCAAGCATTAGCACATTGATGATAGGAAGCCCATTACTCTTCCTATCTTCTGCTCGTCAGATGTGTAGAGTAAGTGCAGGAAGCATGAAATACAAGTTTACAATACCAAACTCTGTATCAATCAATATTTAATGCCATCTGGGCTGTAGAAATAGCAAAGCTTTAGCTTTAACTACTCCATTTTGTTTCATCCTCAACTTCTCCTTTTAACATATTTCCCCCCCCTACTCTCTGTCTAAAAGCATTGAGTTTTTCCAAGACTCTCTGGAAATTTCCAAGACGTAGAGTTTTGCTTTGGGCTTTAGTTATCCCACTTGTGGCAACGTTTACATTTTTATTTCGGTTGCACCTCTGAGTCACAGAACAATGTTTCTTTCTCCATTACTTCCTCTTTTCCATTTTTATTTTTTTTAAATACCAGGAAAACATTTCAATTCTTTCCCCCTAAAGATGCTTTGGAAATCTCGAGAACTGCAATCTTAAAAATCAGTGGAGCTGTTTCAGTGTCTGTACTAGGAAGCTTATATTCACGGGTTTTATTTATGATTTTGAAGTAAGAAGGCACTGATTTGCAATGCTGTCTGCCTGTGGCTTTTACTTTTGGTGAGATATTTTAAAATCATGATGTCCCTGATGCTGCCCATCCAAGCACAGTGCAATTTCATCCCTTCAGGTGGCTCTGATGAAACCAAATGTCGCTTGGTTGCCTTATAAAGTCAGTGAAAGGTGGAATAAACCAGCCAGTAGCCTGGGGGAGTGCCCCTTTCTGGATGGCTTTGTGTTCCTTGGCAATTTTATATGCCTGCATACATTATCCTTGTAAGTGTGATCTGACGTGTAGGTGGTCCCTATTTCTGACACATTACATTTATCTACATCTCTGGAACAGCTTAAAAAGTCAAGCCTCTCTTGCAGTCAGAATATTACCGCGAATCCCATGTATTCTGGGGACTGCATTCTGCATCTTGAGCGTTCAGTTAATCAAAGCTGCAGCTCCAGCTGGCCATGTTTTGCCAGTGGAATAAAGTGGAGCTATATAGGGAGAACACATGAAGACGTGCAGTAAATTTTTACGAGCCCAAGGATGAAATGACCACATTGCTTAAGAGATTTATGGAAGGCTTAACCTAATAAGTGGCAATTAAAACTTTACAGCATTTTGACATCGTTATGTGTTTGTACCTTATGTGCAATTGTAGCTCTTGTTTACACCTGTGCTGGTGAAACTGAGGACAGTATGTGTTGCCATACGGTCACACAAGGGACACAGTTTCATTTAGTTTCTTCCCAGGTCTTTCTTGAGGTTTATGAGAGGTTTTTTGTGCTGTTTTGAAACACAGGGTGGTGGGCAGCCAGGAGAGAGCTATGCAGTGTTGCCACCTTCCTTTTGTGACACACAGTGTGCTTCCCCTGCCAAGCGGTGACAATGTCACAGTCAGTAAATCACCTTAGGAACTCTTTTCCTTCAGAAAGTATATTTCAGTAGATACCATGGAAACTGATACGTACTAATGGTGCTTACACTATGTAACAAGTGATGGAATACAGGTATCTATGGTGGCCATAGCATATATTCACTAGGCACCTCACTGAACGAAAACTAGGGTTAAACATTGTCTTTAACTTTGTGCCCAACTCTAGCATTCCTTGGCTTCTGCTTGCTTTCAGGTGTTTTTATATTTTCTTTATCTGCTTCTAGTATAGGTGGTATCTCTGGTTCTCCTTGTACCCTGGCAAGGGCGTGGAGAACCAGACCAGGTGGAGGGAAGGGAGAAGGTGCCAACTCAATACAGCACAGAGGAGGAGGGAAGGAAAATCATCTCAGTAAGGACAAGTGAGCAGAAGGTTGGACAAGACAGAGTTAAATAGATGGGACATAAGGATCAGATTAAAAAATACAATAAATAGTCTTGAGACATTTCTTCTCCTGAACCTACAGCTGACAAAACCCGAGTGACTCAGCCCCATTCACATGATGAGAAAATCTTCCACTTTGACAAGTCAGACCTCTACCATTAATGTTAAACATCTCCCTCCTTGCATTCACCTCCTGGCATTCACCAGTATAACCCTGAAGTCCTGCAAGATGTTTCCTCAGAGATAAGCTTGTCCCCAGGGAATCATAGGGAACAGGGATGCAACACACCTCAAGAGATAATCTTACCCCATTTGTTCCTCCAGGCAGAGCAAGGCAGATTACACACATGGGCTGTCGTGACTGTGTATGTGCATGGGCAGGGTTTATTTGCTGGAAAGCTGTTAAGCATCATATTGGGAGAACAGTGAGGTAGTGGGAATGTCATTACACGCACACAATATTGGAAACCTCCAGGCAGAAATGAGGTGCTTTGTGGTGACAATGGAGAGGCAGTACAATACAAGATAATGACTATGCTCTAAGTCTTCTCATCCAAATGATTTAGGACTAGATGGACATCCTGACTTGACTGAGATGATCTTTATTACCGATCTGCACCTGCTGTGGGGTAGGGATAAGAATAAGGAGTGCTGCAGAAGGGCAGTAACAACGTGCATGCTGTGCTGTTAGTGCAATGGCAATATTGGGCAATGCTGCCCTTCCCAGTGACACCACCAATAGATCCAGGTCAGTTGCTTTATAGGGTCGATAATTTGCAGTAATCAACTCAGTAGTTGAGCAAGGTAAGAAGAAATCTGACCTTTTCAAGAAGTCTGGCTGTTTCAGACACCAAAAGTGGTGTGATTCTAAGGAACTGGTTGTGTTTTCAAACAGAGGCTTCCACGTTCCTGTTCTGTGAGTCGTAAAACTTCAGAGGTGCCAGTGCTGTTTCTTCCTCATTTGAATGCAGAGCAGTGGGGAAACATGGAGGACTAATGGAAAACCTGAGGCCTAACTGGATAAGGTACAGTGTTAGGGTGTATGATATATGGCTGCTGAAAGTCGATGTTGGAAATTCAAGAGGGAAAATCACCTAGGATATTGAAGAGCTCACCATTCAAGTGGAATGGAAAAGTCACAAGGGAAGCTCTCACAGAAGAGCTTTAGCATTTATTCCGATAGAATCCTGCCAGAGTATTAAATTAAAAAAATAAAGAATTCTGGAGAACTCAAGCAAAAGAGAGTGTAAGGCACAGAACAGCAGCAGCCTTTGCCTTTGGATGGTGGTGATGGTGGTGAAACTTAGTCCTTCCATGCCACCTAGTGTAGGAAGCTAAGTAGCTCTCCTGCTCTTGATAGGATAGAACTGGGATAGGCACATCCTGGGAAACTGGACTTAGCAAGCAAGGGCAATTAATCAGGAAATTAAATGGAGAGCTGAAGCCTGCCACTGTATGAACCATCTCACCTCCAGCACCATGCCAGTAGATGATACTTGTTGCTGGCTGTGTTTACAGTGTGGCATGCTGAAAGATTTTGCAGAAAACTGTGTGGCTTTTATTTGTATATATTTTAACAGAAAAATAATAAAGTTACTTAACTTACAGCAAATACCTTGGGGAAAAAAAAGTTAACATGGGATCGTGGCCAGCAGGGCGAGTGAGGGGATCCTCCCTCTTTACTCTGCTCTCGTCAGACCCCACCTGGAGTACTGTGTGCAGTTCTGGAGCCCTCAGCACAGGAAGGACATGGAAGTGTTGGAGCAGGTCCAGAGGAGGGCCACAAAGATGATCAGAGGGCTGGAGCAGCTCTGCTATGAGGACAGGCTGAGAGAGTTGGGGCTCTTCAACCTGGAGAAGAGAAGGCTTCCAGGAGACCTTAGAGTAGCCTTCCAGTATCTGAAGGGGGCCTACAGGAAGGCTGGGGAGGGACTATTGACAAGGTCTTGTAATGACAGGAGAAGGGGCAATGGGTTTAAACTGTCAGAGGGGAGGTTTAGACTGGATGTTAGGAGGAAGTTCTTTCCAGTGAGGGTGGTGAGGCACTGGAACAGGTTGCCCAGGGAGGTTGTGGCTGTTCCCTCCCTGGAGGTGTTGAAGGCCAGGTTGGACGAAGCCTTGAGTGAGCTGTACTAGTGGGACGTGTCCCTGCCTATGGCAGGGGGTTGGAACTAGATGATCTTTGAGGTCACTTCCAACCTTCCCTTTCTATGATTCTATGATTTTTGCATTCTGACACTTAGGAACATGGCTTGAGTCTTCATTTCTGGAAACTAAAAGTGGACCAAAGATAAATGGGTGTGAAGTTTGATTGATTGGTTAGATTTTTTTTTTATGTGATAGATTTGTATAAGGAGAAGTATTTGGCTGATTTGTATAAAGAGTGAAAATCAGATTTGGTTCCGTTAGTAGTTGCTCAAAAATACAACAGTGGATAAAAAGGGCACAAAGTTACACTGTGCTGTCTAATTTCTAAATGTACATGTGCTTCAGCTGAGTGGTTAGGAATGCTATTCTCTAGGGGCAGTTACTTCTTTAGCTAATTAAACTAAGGAGTCTCGACCTTACTTTGAAACATTTGGTTCTAGTTTGTCTTTGGCACAGAAGAGCAGACTAGGTGGGAGAGAATTCTGACAGCCCTTTGTACTCCCGGAAAATCTATACCATCTCATTAGACTTGTTCAAAACTGCTTCTTAACAGATTGCAATGTCAGTCCAGGATGTTACCCATCCCAGAATAGCCAGATAGCTATATATACCTCACCCAGAACCCCCATGGACAAGGACACCTGCACACTGTCAGATCATTCTGTGCCTAAGATGTGCACTGTGTTTAGCACAGAATCACAGACCCATAAAATGTTAAGAACTGGAAGGCACCTCTAAAGATCACCCAGTCCATCCCTCCTACCAGAGCACTAATACCAGATCACATCCAGATGTATCCAACCAGGTCTTGAATATCTCCAGAGAGGGAGACTCCACAACCCCTCTGGGCAGCCTGTTTATAAGACTTGTTTATAGGACTATATTAATTTTATATTAATTTCATTAGTATAATTATATTAACTTTCAAGGGTCATCATCTCTATTCTTGATACACACACAGAATAAATTATCTCAGCTAAATAAACAAACCCCAAAAAGGCAGTTCTTCTGAATACTGTGCTGGAAAGCCTGCATCAAACATAGGAAGAGTTGAGTTTCTGAACTTAATAAATATCCATTTCCCCTTTCCTTCCCTCTGCTTTCTACATTTTCTTTTTGCCATTTTGCATATCCCCTCCAGAAATCTGCTGAGTGGTCCAGCCCTTGTCCTGCTTGGGTTGACAATCAAATATAGGAAGAGTTGAGTTTCTAACTTAGTATTTCCCCCCTCCTTCCCCCTGCTTTCTACATTTTCATTTTACGGTTTTGTGTATTCACTTCAGAAATCTGCTGTCTGAGTGGTCCAGCCCTTGTCCTGCTTGGGCTGACAATCAAATAAAGGAAGAGCTGAATTTCTGAACTTAGTAAATGTCTGTTCCCCCCTCCTGGCTTTCTAAATTTTCTTTTTACTGTTTTGTATATTCCCTTCAGAAACCTGCTGTCTGAGTGGTCCTGCTGGTGCTTGTAAACACTGTTGCCTCCAAACAGGAATAACCCATGCTCATATGAAGCTGAAAGGAAAAGCCTGCTGATAGACACTGTCACCTGAGCTCAAGCTTCTGTGCTCCCACATGCCTTTAGCATGGTGCAAGTAAGGTTTTGTGTGGTGTGTAAACAAGGAAATCCCTAGAAGCAAGAGAGCACTTCAGATGTTTGGCTCGCAGGATGGTCAAAAGATGACATGTAACCACAGCACTAATGCAGGCCGTATGTCTGTGTTGTGCTGAGAAGTGGGTGAGACACAGCACAGGGGAGGAAGGGCTGGAATGTCATCATATGCTTTTCATTTGCACCCATGTGAAAAAAAAAAAAAGAAAAAAGAAAAAAGAAATAAAAAAGATAGTGTTTCTACTCTTTCCAAGGCAATGTGATGTATGTGTCTGGTTCTGTTATTAAAAAGAGATTAAAATGATTTAAAATATGTTTCAGTATTAAAAAAAAAATAAAAAAAGTCAGATGGATGTTGGCCATTTTGAATTAGCAGCCAAACTCTTGGCCTTCCTGTTTTTTTTTTTTTCCTTTGCTTGGAACTCCCACATACCTCTAGTTAACAGACCCCTCCTCACTCTCCCCCCTAAAGATAACTGATGCTTAATTTTAATTTTTAAAAATTTTTAAATCATTTTTTTTTTCCTAGCCTAATTATTGATCCTACAATGTTTAGTATCCAGGAAGCAATCCCAAGTTCCTGAAATGAAACCACTTTCCACAAGCCAGGCTTTTAAAAGATGAGTCATTGGCTGGCACTTGAGCATTTTTTGGCACTTAGCTTAAAAGTAAGAGGTTTTGAGGAGAATTTCTGTGTGTGAGAAAGTTTAAAAAAAAAAAATCAAAAAGTGCTTGGCATGCAGCCTGTCAGCTTTCAGAGAAGAGTGTAGTAAAATCACAGTGTCTTGGCTGGAAGGAGGGATACTCTTGTATATGGTGTTTAACTCCTTGCTGAAGTGTTTGCAATTCCTCAAAGTCCATCCTGAATTTTTTGTAAGGCCAGCAAAGCACAACCGTTACAACGCAGCACAAAGGGTTATGTTTCTCCCTCGCTAGGAATGGCTATTTTCCTTGCTGGAGCTGTTGGCATCTACTAGGGTTTTGGTTTGCTTGCAAGGGCTGCAGAAACCAGGGTCTCTGCTTCCTCAGTAGTTCCTGCTCTCTGTTCCTCATTCCTTTAGGATTGTTCTACCTGAAGCAAATGCTGGATTGCTGGAAGGTATTTCATAACTGGTTCGTTTGATGCCTGGCCTGCTTGTTTGTCCCCTGGAGCAAGGAAAGAGATGACAAGCATCTGACCCTGTGTGATAGTTTGGGAGTTGTTCCCCCCCCCC
>VWZE01008595.1:1027337-1043865 GCA_013396675.1 Eubucco bourcierii
CCAATTTGTAAAATCACCCAGACTAGACTCAGTCCATTGGAAGTTAAGGACTGAAGCTCTATTTACAGCTTGGCACAATGTACAAGCAGATATTTACACAATATACAGGAATAGTTACAGAAATATACAAGTTAAAGGTAATACAGAAACACAACACCCCTCCCAGAAATCAGAGTCCCCAGGAGGGGCTCCCAACCACCCTTCCACTTTCTTTCCACCCTTCTGCCTTACCCCAGGGTTTGGCTTACACCAAAGGTAAGTTTGGAGGAGTGGCCAGGGGTGTTAGAAGTAGAGTGGTTAGTTAGGTTATTCAGCAGAGAGGAGAAGACTGACTCCCGGAGAGACCAAGAGAGACCAAGAGGCTCTGTCTTACCTATGTTCATGTTCTTATCCATCTCAGCAAGCCTATGAGTGAAGTAGACATCACCATTGTTTTCTTTTCACAGCCTATAATATAATTTTCTCCATTAAAATATTCCAATTAGCCTCAAATCAACACACCCTGTCAACTAAAAGTGTTTTTAGTATCTGTCTGTAGATTAAAGTAGTTCCCTTTTCCCCCCACTGCCTTTCTTCTGAAAAGTCTAGCCCAGTTTCAGGGACTTCTACTGCCTCAGGTCAGCAAAGATTAGCATAAAAATAGAGGGGGAACTGGCAAACAAATTTCCCCCTACTGAACAAAGCCAACAAAAATGAGCATGTTACCAGCATGGTGGCACTTAGTGCCATGGTTTAGTTAATTAGAAGGTGTTAGGTGATAGGTTGGACTCAATGATCTCAAAGGTTCTTTCCAACCTGGTTAATTCTGTGATTCTGTGGTGCATGGTATCTATTAATCCCTGGAGAAGAAAAAGATCTATTGGTCACAATTTAGAGGCACTTGGACACATGAAATCACGTAGCAGGAGATAGGCTGGGGGAGTTCCCCTCATCTCAGGTGACATTTTCAAGCAAAGTATAACCAGTCAAACTGGAATGTCCGTGGCTTACCGGTAGCATCCCCCCACTGCTACATGAGTCCTAACCTGTTGCAGTGTACCCATTCCCAATGTCGAGTAAAACTCCCATGAAAATCAGTGAAGTTCTGAGATTTGAGGGAAGATAAACTCTCTATACCTGCCTATGCAGGTTTCTAAAATTCCAGCAAGTGTTTTGAAAACTGCAGCATGGAGGTCTGAGCCTCCTGGTGCCTGTGGCTGATGAGAATACATCTGCAGAAAGCAGGCAGGAAAGGTCTGGCCTGTAATTGAGCAGAGGAGTTGGGCTTTCCTTGTGAGGGCAGCTTCCCACTGTGAAGTGCCAAGCAGGGTGGGATGCTAAACCCTGAAGGTTTGCCCTTTGGCCCTGTGTCCCCCTGCTGTAGTCAGCCTGGGCAGCAAGACAGGAGGAAGCTGTGTGATAACAAGTTGAGAGGAAAGAGGCAAATAAGGACACGGAGAGTAATGAGATGAGTAGTTGGAGTCAGGGGAAGTGGGAAGCTGACCTAAGGAGGGAGGAATGTCACTGGGGACGCTGGGGTGGGGACATGCAAGCTTGGCAAAGAAACTGGGAGGGGAAGCCAGGAAGGGAGGGTGTGGAAAGGATGAGATTAGATGGGGACCACAGAGAAAATCTAATTCCAGTGCTGTGCTTGTCCTGGGTTTGGGAAGAGGACTAGGTCCAGAAATCCAGTGAGCAGACCATGGCACTGGTCTGGGAAGGAGTCAAGAAAGAGCATGCAGAGGAAAAACATTGAAAAGCGTTGAGCCAAAGGGGTTGTTCTGGTATGTAAAAGAGACAGAAGAACACGCACCCACCCAAGTGTGCTCCAGCCTCTAGAGTTGGAAAGGGACACAAGTGGACTGTGTGCTGACCCCACCATTGTCTGCAAATACCTTTCAGACCTGTTCTTCCAGACAAGATGAAAGATTATGCTTTCAGATTCTTTCATGTTTGCGCATTTGGCTGAAATGAAGCAGGATAACTTTGCTAGGTAGGGTGAAAAGTCAGGAAGGTGAGCTATGATATATACACTTCAGCAAATGCTTGGGCTTTGAGTGTTTTTTTATTTGTTTGTTTTGGTCTGGGTTTATTTTTTTTTGTGTTTTGTCATGATGTAATTTTAAGTAAGAATCAATTTTATGGCCAGAGAATTTGTCATAATTTCCTTAGTTTGCCATTTAATTTTTTCATTGCATCATTAATTTCAACAAATACTAGGATAGAATTTTAGAATAGTGTATATATATATATATATATATATATATGAAAAGACATCTTACAAAAGAAGTATAAACAAGTTCTCTTGTTTTATCTTCTCAGTTCTTAGGGAGCTTTAAAACTGTTGCAGAGATTTTTCTATTAATTTAATTTCTAGCAGCTGTTACAGATGTAAGCAAACAATCAAGACATATTTCTGTATTTCTATGGATTTCAGGCTGGCAAAATGTGGTTCCTCCTGAGATCCCTATTTTTTTATTTATTTATTTTTGTCAGGAAAAGCAAGGAAAGGTGACCAAAGGTTGTCTTGTAATGAGTGTATTTAGCAGTACAATGTAGTGTGTGAAGCTAGTAGTTGGGTGAAAGTAAATAAAACATCTCAGTTTCTAGGTAATTTCTAGAAAGAAAAGAGTGCAGGGAGAGGAATGGTCTGCCACAACTAATATTTCTAGCAAGAAGCTTGCATCTGTTATAAAAATTTCACTACAGAACACTTTTTGTTACACTTTTTCAAATACTCCTGATGGAGTTTCAGTGTAGTTAAAAAAAAAAAAAAAATTGTTCTCCAATTAATTGCATTCAGGTTTAGCATTCTCAGGGTTGGAAAGCACCTCAAGGATCATCTAGCTCCAACCCCCTTGCCATGGGCACGGACACCTCACACTAGATCAGGTTGCTCAGAGCCTCATCCATCCTGGTCTTAAAAACTTCCAGGGATGGGGCTTCTGCCACCTCCCTGGACAACCTGTTCCAGTGTCTCTCCACACCCATGGTGAACTTCTTCCTAACATCCACTGTGAACCTACCCACTTCTAGTTTTGCTCAATTCCCCCTAGTCCTATCACTGACATCCTAAAAAGTTCCTCACAGCTTTCTTGTAACTTCAGATAGTGGAAGCCCACAATAAGGTCTCCTTGGAGCCTCCAGACTGAACAGCCCCAACTCTCTCAGTCTGTTTCTATGGGAGAGGAGCTCCAGCCCTCTGGTCATCATCATGGCCCTTGTCTGGACATGTTCCAGCATGTCCGTATGCTTGTAATAGGGGCTCTAGAACTGGACACAGCACTCAAAGTGTAGTCTCACCAGGAGTGTAAGTGTGTGCAGTCTTTTTATAAGACAAGGACAGCAGGTTTTGGTTTGACTTATTGTTAGATTATTTTTTTTCAGCTTGGCATTACTGTGAACTCGGCACTGGAAGAAAGTATGATCAACATTGCTCAGCTTTCCCCTGCTGAGGTTGGATTGATGCATTCAGCATTCCTCAAAGTTATGTGATAAATAAATGAAAAAAAAGGTGTCTCTTAAAGGGGAACAATGAGCACTCAGCTTCTGTCACTTACAGCAGGGCCCTGCCAAGTCACCCTCTGAGCAGCTCCACTCCCTGCACTGTAGGAAGAGGAAGCTTTCTCTGTCCCATGCAATGCAGCACTAATCTGTGATACTTCAACTGTCTTCAAAGCTGGAAGCAATGTGGAGATGAGACACTGGCACAGGTTGCCCAGGGAGGTTGTGGCTGCCCCCTCCCTGGAGATGTTCAAGGCCAGGTTGGACGAGGCCTTGAGTAACCTGTACTAGTGGGACGTGTCCCTGCCTATAGCAGGGGGTTGGAACTAGATGATCCTTGAGGTCCCTTCCAATCTTGCCATTCTATGAATCTATGATTCTATGTGTCTACCCTGTGCTAACATAGCTGTGTGGTTGTCAGGATGCCAGTGAGATCTTTGGTTCTGCACTTTGCCGTCTACTTCTACTGACTTACCTGGAAGTTGTTTCAATATTTTTAACATTGCCCAGTGTAGAAACATGGAAAACATGGTGGGATCTGTTAATTGAATCTACAACTGAATGCAAGCACATGAGGGAACTCAGCATGGTCAACACCTGGTGAGAGAACACAGGATACTGATAGCTTTGCTTCCTTCTAACAGCTCATTGCAGATAGCCTTGGTTCTTTTTCGTTTTCACTGTTCTTTTTGTTTTATTTTTTTGTTTGCTTAAGGGTTTTTTGTTGTTTTTGTTTATTTGTTTTTGCCCTTTTTTGTTATTTGTTTTTGCTTTTGCTTTTTTTAATTTTCTAAGCACAATGTGGTGGTGCTAATAGCTATTTTATGGAAATGAAATATTTTCCAGAACAGGTACCACATGAGCATTCCAGCTTTTCTTTCTGCTCTTCATGTTTTTAACACATGTATCAGCAGCACAATTTTTTAAGGTTCTCATGCAGCAAAGTACTTGAACAGGTGCTTAATTTTAAGCAGATGCCGAAGCGCTTTGCTCTCTTAATCCCATATTCTTGGCTTCCAAACAGATTGCTGAAAAGGGTGATAAATGTATGGAAGTTTCTGTGATGTAGAAAACTGTCTATTAGTAACTCCAGAGAAACCACCAAGTGATTCCACATGGACCACCAAACTGTCTTCAGAGCCTAATGATTTTCATTTGCACTGTCAGTCTGGAGTAGGCTAAAGATGAAAAGTTATGTAATATTTTTCCAGCTCCTCCAGCTATTCAATCCTCCTTCCATCATTTGTTAATACATTCCTCATATGTTACTCTGGTCTCCTGACACCCAGGCGGTTCCTGGGAACAGCTGAATTCCCATATGAGGGGAAACAGATTTCCATATGTTCTTAGTGTTTCAAAAGTGTTATTTTACTTAATAGATTTAAAGTATTTAGCGCCCCCCCCCCTCCCCACCTCCCCTTTGGTGTGCTTTTAGAGAGTGTCCCAAGAGACAAGAGCAAAAAATGAGAACAAAGTAGTACAGAAATGCTTTCCTGAGAGTTCAAGGTGACATACAGTCAAGAAATGCATAAGGAATAACCTGAACTCAGTTTTATTCATCTCTCTTCACCTTTCTGTCTCCTTTCAAAACTACTTTTGCTGTTTTAAGAGCTAATAAAATATAGAGAATCTGACTCTCCTCTTAGGCTGTTAATGGCAGGGTTATATTATTCCATTAGCTGTGGGAGTCCATTAAAATGTCAGCATTTCATCACGAAGAACCACATCCATCTTATCTGAAAGTTATGTCCTACCAATATTTTGGAGACTCTTGCAACTTGTAGACCAGAGGACTGAGGTGGGAACAGAAGGTGGTGGATTTTACTCTTTAATTACATGAACAAAATATGAAAAATAGAAGACAGTTTGTGCTCTTGGTCACACCCATCTGCCTTGCCAAAGGCTCTGACATTGCAGACAGCAAAGAAGACTGTGGAGCCCTGAAAAAAAAAATGTATAGAGTGAAACACTGCCATGGACAGAGGCAATGAGAGTTTTCCTCTTGTCTTTCATGTGAGAGGATTTTATACAAAGCGTAGATGCTATGGGGTGCAATGGTCATGTCTCATCTGAAGAGTTCTTGCCCATCTCAGTCAGGTGAAATCACTACAGACTAGTAACTGGCTGATATATCCCTGGAAATATCAGTCTTGCTCAGCAGTCTCAGCATTCCAAAACTACAAAACTTCATGGTATATGAGACAGTGAAGTAATCTGACATTCATTGTAGAAAAGAAAAATAACACAGACCATTGAAATAAATTATCTTTTAAACAGGAATAGGATTAAATAATATGATGTTCACTAATTATGTCTTTTTTTTTTTTTTTCCTTGGATTTCAGCATTCTGCATACCCAGGGAATGCAATGTGGTGATCCCCATAATCTACATTTCCCAGAAAGAGTAGGAAACTCCACAAATTAGAGAAAATGTGTCAGAGAGAACTTAGTATGCATCTTTCCTCTCCTTCTCCTATTTATGCCACCGAGCGTTTTCTATTAATGTTTCTCCCTCATCCTGCATGGTGCCAGAACCTGAATGAGTCACTGCTAAAGAAGGGTTTGTTGGATAGCAAATGCAAAGAAGCAGTGGCAGAAACAGTTTGAAAACAATAGGGAATACTTGAATGTCCAAAAAAGGAAGCACTAAACTTCTGCTGTGCTAAACTGTCACTGGCTTACTGTCAAGCCATTAAACAGCATCCTAAGCCATGATGAAGGAATGTATTTGAAAATACATTTGGTACTGATTTGCAAGCATCAGAATGTTTACACTCAACAAGACATTTCTCCTTCTTTTGTGTTGGGTTATTGTGCAAAGAGTATTTGTGTTTAAGATTGTTGATTATCCCTGAGGAGAAAGCATCAGCTGCCTTGGGTGAGTGTTTCTGAGATTTTGAAGTTTGGTTTTGGTCCACTTGTGGTGGAATGAAAATGGAAATTTCAGAGTCTTTTAACAATAATAGAAAAGGGTCTGGAGAGAGAAAACGGTCAAAAGATGAACCTTGCAGTAACCTGGCACATGGTGAAACAACAATTGCTCCTGGTAAGGTAAGGACCTTGTAAATAAATTTTTTGGCTGTTCGGCATTCTTCTCTGATAGGCTACAGGGAACCTTTCTGATTAACAAAACTTGCTAGGTTTGGCAGAATGGCAGTTCTAGAAATAAAAAATAACACTGAAATTGCTTGGATTGAGAACCCAAGAGCCAATGCTACCTGAAGAAATTAGACCTGGAGGCATGCAAAATGACGAGATCTGCAAATTCTAGACTCGCATTCTCTTTAGAGGAAGCTGCCTCTTAAATGACGTTGATTTAACAATATATAGATCCATCAGAAAATGTTAGCAGCACCTAAAGGTACTCTTGGAAACATGAACACTATCCCAAGGCTGCCTGCAAGGACAAATGTGACCCTGGTGTCTGCACAATGTCTCCCGCTATCAAATTGGTATTTTGTCCTCTGAACCATCAAGTGATTTTACAAAAATCCATAGGCTCATCATAGCCAATAGCTACTACAACAAGATCCATAACTTGGAGAACAAAAGAGGAACAAATTGAACTGAAAAGCAAGCCTCAAGGGTTTGATGTCAGATCCTGCTTTCTCTTTTTGGGTGGGACTTCTGCTGCTGTGACCACAGCTAAAATTTATAAATCGCTGCAAAACATTGGGGATGTTATAATTAAATTACGTGGAGGAAATTACAAAGGAAGGAGATCGAAGCGAGGTGCATAAATAACCGTAAGAATTACCCAGGTTTATTTTCCAACAAAAGATGGGCTGATGGGATAGGGCAAAAAGCAAGAAGGTATAATGGGCATTTAAGTGCAATGCTTGTAGGCATACCAAGATAGCTGTCCCTTTTCCTATTCTTGGTTTGTTTTGTGCTTTAATCACAACAGAGGAAACAACTTAGGCCTCATCCAAAATCATGAATGTGTTCCCTACGTGGTTTAGTTCCATAAAACCTGTAGTGTTGCACCATGCTCTTTAATTGCAAACAGACACAGCATTAACAGCAGGTCAGCAAGATACTTTATCAGTAGGAAAAACCTCCTTGTATTCAAGAATTTTAAGAAACATTTTGGGTACAGTGATCCAAATGTGCCTCAAACAGTGGCCGGCCTTGACTCTGCATCCTTCTCATCCTTCTCATCCTTCGCATCCTTTGCATCCTGATCCTGTCCTGAAGTGCAAGATCAGTACTAGCTTGGGTCTGGAAGCTACTGTGCTAGCACAGTGCTGTGTCATCAGTAGGAGATGGGGTATGGCCATCACAAGTGTTGTGTTCTGCTTCTGTTGTGGACTCAGATGGCCTCAATTCAAGGCTCTATGTACTGTGTATTACTGTGCTGTGTTGACTTGAATACTCCTATGGCACTTTGTTGGTTTAATTTGAAGTGAAATTTGGATTGTCAATACAGCCTAGAGGTGCAACTCTCAGTGTCTTCTGGCATTCACTACTTCTGGAAGACAGAAGTATTTCTGGTCCCAGTTATAGAGCACAGCATTAAAAATTGGCTGTGCTGTGTGCAAGGAGACTTAAAAGTTTGAAATAGGCTTTTGGGAAAACCTTTTATGCTTGTGTTTAAGTGCAGGGGTTTGGGGGCAGGAAAAGGCCAGAAGAGTAGCCCTGTAGTCTTCTTGTGTCTGAGACACAGAAGCAGCAGGAATTGACTGTCACAACAGCTCTGCTGTGCTTGTGACAGAGAGGCTGATGCAAATGGGATGTACCTTGCTGACAGAGGTTGCCAAGCCCACTTTCTTTCTCAAGCTGGCTGCACATCTGGAGAAGTATAACGATACTTCTTCCTTCCTTCTCTTTGGCTTTCAGTAGCACCTGGAGAAACGTATCACATCATCTCTGGTTTGGATAATTTTATAGGATAATATAATTTGCTAATCATATTTTTTTTTCCCCTCAGGACTTGAAAGGCCATAGTGACAGCTTTTGGCTATTTTAACCTCTGTGTTTGCTACCTTTACAAGTCCCTTCTACACACAAACTTCTTAATTTGAGTGGGGTGGCATTTTTAATTCAAATTAGTGTGTTTTAAAGGGTACCTTAGCTACAGTTTATTAGCTCATCTCTCCAGCTGCTAATCCAATCTCCACATGGTCAGCCAGGCGTGTGTGTTGTACAGCTGTCATTTCAAAGTGTGTTCTCACTCCAGCCAGGCTAGCCCCAAAAGGCAACTGCAAGTCAAAAGGTTTGATTCTGCAATGAAGATATAGTCATGGCAACAGAGGCAGCAGAGTCAGCAGCAGATAGTTGTGACAGACTTAAGTTTCCTTCTATGTAAAAGATTCAACTAAAATTATCCATTCACACCCAGGATATACCCAGGGGATGGCCTTCTCTAAGGGTTTGAGATACTTCACTTGAATCACTTCTGAATCACCCATTTATGGACTTATACATCTGTGTTTATAAATCTATTTGACATCCAAACTACCTATGCTCTTCTTGTCTTCAAAACGCTTGTTCACTACAGTAGCAGTAGTCTCACTGTGGACAGACCCATCTGTCTGCTGGTTCTTCTGCACTGCTAGAGAGCAAATGTGGGGTGTTCTTTCTTTAAGTGGCTGTTAATGAGATGGTTGTTAAGCCTTTCATTACATTAGTGTATATCCTGGCCACTTATTTTAAGGACTAACATACTGTAATGGGGTTCCCTAGCTCAATAAAATGTCCTATCATACCCAAGGGCCTAGATAGATGACTTTGAGGATCTGAGTTACTGCAAGTCTAAGCTTTTCCAAAGACATATCGCTTTGTTCACTTTGAACTCTTTCAGCTCCCTGTAATGAAGGAGAAACAAAAGGACTTTGTGTACATCTAGTTTTGATGACAAGTTTGCTAGTAAGCAGGAGATCTTCCACTAATGTAACACATGATGGTGTTTGAGTCCATTTACTCTAGTACAGATGAGTAAGTGGAGTGACTACATGGGTGACAGAAGTTTCATTAGTCCCAACTCTCAAAGACTAAGGGTCTGTTTCTGTCACAAAATTCAGATGAGCAAGCTGATTTGTGAATTGTCTAGAACTGAAGTCTCCCTTGATTACTCCATTTCAAAGTCAAGTAGGTAACTTCTAGCTTAATGCTACCAAAGAGCACATTAGAGACACTAAATTCTACCAGCAGACTTGCCTGGTGCTTCCTACTGATTGATCCCAGGGAGCTCCCTTTATGGAGCTTGTGCACCATAAACACTGCTTTCTTTGACACATATCTCTGTGGTTCTTGGCCTTTTCTGCAGACTGGAGATATGTAATTAGATGGTATTTGATTCATCCTGGGGTGAGTTTGAGAGCAGTGACACTTGGTAAGGAGTGCAGAGAGTCTTTATTGTAATGTAAGTTCTCATTAGTTCACTGTCTTATATTTAGGTAGCATTTTCCCCCCTGAGCTTTAAAGGACCAGTCCTGAAAAGCACGTTAAAAATCTGCAGTAGAGAGCAAAAAGAACGACTTCTTGACTGGTGGTTCCATAGCAGCTTAAATAACAGGAAACATTCTGTTTTTCTTGGCACAGTGTAAATTTTTGCTTAGATTGTAGAACCAGAATTTCACCTGTCCCTTACAGGTTGCTTGTGACCAGTGTAAGGTCTTGTCAAGGTCTGCAGAACAGAGATTAACAGTATCTCATTCCAGAGCAGCAAGATTTGTTCTTCTAGGTTTTCATGTTGTGAAATTAAGGTGCAAACTAGACCAGATATCAGCATACAACAATTTATTAAAGGATAAAGTTGAACAAAACAGAGAGAGGGGGAAGAGGGGAGAGATGGAGAGGGAACAATGGAGAAAATGAGAAGAGCAGGGAAGGAAAAATGCAGGGGGATTATATTACCCTCAGCTGAAGATAGGGGGAGAGAGACGTATGCCTGGCCCAGGGATGTTCTTCTGTGGAGTTGCTCTATGGGAGTTGTTCATCGAATTCTTCTGGTGGAGGTGCCCCGGTAGTGGTGCTCTGGTGGAGGTGCTCTGGAGGTGCTCCAGTGGAAGTGCACGTTTTAGCAGACATTGCTTATGTCTTTTTATACAGTTTTTTAAGCTGTTGTCCAGGTGCAGCTCCCCAGGAAATCTTCCTGTGTATTATCATGTTTGCAGGGGTCCAGTGGTGGCACTGGGGAGGGCCTCAGCCCCCTCCCTGTGCCACTTACCTGTCCATACCCCAAATACACATAAGCCTTTTCTCTTTGGGGTAGCTGGTGTAAGGTGTCCACATCCTGGGCATTCAAGCCAGACTGGAGTCCAACAAGTCCACAAAGACACCGTCTCCATTAATTAGCATCCCTGAGCTCTGACCAGGAATCTGGGCAATCTTTAACAAAGGCTGTTGTGCTGGTTTGAGGCTAATTAGAATCTTTTAATGAGAAGAATTATATTATAGGCTGTGAAAAGAAAATAATGATGATGTCTACATTCATAGGCTTGCTGAGATGTTTAAGAACAAGAACACAAACATATATAACACAAAGTCTCTTGGTCTCTCTGGGAGCCAGTGTGTCTTCTCTGCTGAATAACCTAACTAACCACTTTACTTCTAACCTCCCTGGCCGATCCTTCAAACTCACCTTGCGTGTAAGGCAAATGCTGGGGTAAGGTATAGGGGTGGGAAGAAGGTGAAAGTGTGGTAGGGAGCCCCTCCTGGGGACTCTTTTTTTCTGGGAGAGGTGAATGCAGTGATTTACTTGTGGAAAACCAAACAGATTGGTGGTCATAACTTAATGAGCTATTTGTATTTTTCATAGAGAATTTTTTCCTCTTCCAGATATGTGTTTTAACTAAGTATGATTAAAATACTTGGAATGGAGTATGGTTTCTATATAAGCACATATGCAAAGATTAAATAAACCTAGTTTTTCATCACAGTGTGCAAGGCTTCACAGGGAAGGACATTGCTGAGTCAGAAGGACATTAGCTGACTAGCAAGGTGTGAGTTTAACACTTGAGAAGTCTTGTGTCTACCTCCTGGGAAATTTGTATCATCTCCTTTGAGGAAAATTAATCATAAGTTTATGCCCTAATACAAAGACATGAAGAATCATAGCACTGTAAGCAGATCTAAGAAGAGTCTGCAAAGATGTGTCATCACCCAGCAGCTTATGTACACTTGCACCAGCATCAGTGGCTGAAAGCGTTGGCATTAGGTGCCTCAGCCCAGTGTAGTGTCCATCACCTAGCCCAGCTTTGCTACCCAAAGTTAGTCCCCTGGCACTTGCATTCCAGGGCTGCTACAAGATAATGTTGTGTCTGTTTCTTAATTCAGCATCGACAAATACTTCAGTTCCCTACATGAAGTCATTTGGTCTCTGACATTCCTGCTTCCACCCAGTTGAACCTGTTCTGGAGTTGGGCCTTTTTGCTCACCATATCAGATCATACCTTGGCCATGAATTACCACTGCTGAGCAGTTACCATCTGAATTTCTTTTTCACCTATTTTTAACAAGACAATTGAATCCCAGCCCAAGAAGCCCAACAGAGGATATTTATGTATATGTTGTTAGAGGAACTTTCTTTCCATGTCTATCAGCACCTGACTAATAGCCTGCATCATGAGAGAATATCAGCTCACATTTTTGCATGCAGGTTGTAAATAAAAGAGAAAGAAAAGGAAAGAAGACTACATAGTTCCAAAACATTTCTTTCCCCCTCTTAATAGTTATTGAGAAATGCAGGGTATGTTATTTTCCTTTAGACCATATCTTGCCATCAAATTCACAGGATCACAGATTGTTAGAGGTTGGAAGGGGCCTCCAGAGGTCATTGAGTCCAACTGCTTGCCAAAGCAGGATCACCTAGGGTAGGCTGCACAGGAATGCATCCAGGCAGGTTTTGGTTCCTGAAGATCTGAGCATACCTTGTTGAATATGAGCTATATTCAGAGTGCTGTCTAGACTGGGTCAAAAGAGCCTCAAGACAAGTACTGAGAGGCTGATTCAAGGAATACAATCTCAGCTAGCTTATCTGAAATGCCAAGATGTTTAACAGATGACTAGTCTTTCAGAGTTAAGCTCTTCTGAGCTACAGGCTAAAGCTGTTGTATCAGAGCTGGTTTTTGTCACTGAGAAGTTCTGGCTCAGATGCATGTAGTTTGAAAAAGTCAGTTATGGGCAAAGCCTTGGTCACTGGTTATTCTACCCACCTGGCAAAAGCATCATCTCCATGCTCACTGAAAAGTAGTTGCCAGAGTTTATTTTTTGAGACACTTGGATGTGAAATGGTGTTTTCTAAAAGACCTTTTCATGTGTAAATGCCTAAAAGTGGCTTAAAATCTTGGTCCCCTATGACTATATAATTATGCTAGAGAACATAAATCTGGTGTTTGGAAGACCTGAGTTAGATATTTTAAACACATGCTTTCCCTCTAGATGAGTTTTCCATGTCTAACTTTATTTCAGATAATTGCAGGTGTAGACAGAAATTTTGGAGTTGTTCCTATGAAGAAGGAAAAAATGCTGAGCATGGGAAAGCATTTCAGACTGAAAAGGCCTGACTATAGGATTTCAAAGGTCTTTGGATCAGGATTTTAATTTATTTGAGTTGATTTTCAAGGACGTGAATCTTCCTGCAGGAGGATTCTGTAACAAACCATTTTAAGCAGAGAAAATTTTTGTTGAACTGATTGCTACTTCTGACTTCACATTTCACAGTCTGCAACCATTCTGCATGACTGGAAACCATTGCTAGAAAGATACAGAAGGTGACTGGCAAGTTTTCTCTACACCTTTCAGAACTGTTCTGATATTGATTGTCTGGGAGTCCTGTGTCTTTTGGAAGCATTGGGTTCTTTTCCCCCAAAGCAGAAGGCAGGGTCAGAAAACAGCAATTGCCTTTATTCCTTGCCTCACACTCTTTTCCTGCACTGATTTGGGAATTTGAATACTAAATCTGTCCTAAAGTTGAAGTACGTTTGAAATGGGTAATTTCACTAGTTCTCCTCAAGATCCTGAGCTAGCTCTGTGTGAGAAAGGCTTGAAAGTATTTGCAGTAGTGGGGGTACAGAAGAAAAGAAGTGAAAATGTGCTTTATGTGCCTGCTTGAAAATGTTTAAGCCAGTTTGAGGTAGTAAGTTCAGCTAAGCTCCTTCCTAAAGTCTTCTGGATATCAGATATCCAGGACTTAGTCATTATTGTAGTAAAGCTTCTCAGTGGTGGTCTTCGACTGTTTGAATGCAAAATAAATACCATTTTCTGATTTAAGATTTATCTCTGTGACCATGTGAAATTGATTTAGGGCAATAAGAATCAAAGAAATGTGAGGACTGCTTATTTGGACTTATCGAGTTATGCAGGATCTCTTCTATCTGAAATGAACTATCCTGAGTGAGATCCCTGTTTTCCATCCCAGACTTGCTGCTGTCACAATACAAATCAGCTGCTCACGACACAGGTAACTGGTTTCCACTTGACAAATAGCATTGAAGACAAAAGGTTTCCTCTCTTTATGAAACATTTTGAAATCTTAAGTTATCTCGTTACTAACAAATATAGCAAAGTACTTGGGATGGACAAATGAGTGATATGATTCCTGAGGGTCTGACTGAAGTTTTTCTGCAGACAAACTTTGACCTTGGAAAAATGCAGAATACCTTCCTTTTTACTGGCTGATTACAACTACTGAAACTGTAAAAGTACTTTTTCCTGTCAGATCCATTGTCAACGCCATGGGGAAGTCACTGACAGGGTTCTGATGCTCGCATGGGCTTTGGGGACAGTGTGCTCTCACAGCAAACCACAGGATATTACTGGTCTCCACCATGGCAGACCCTGCAGCTTCATAGAGTCATAGAATGGCAAGGTTGGAAGGGACCTGGAAGATCATCTAGTTCCAAACCCCCTGCCATAGGCAGGGACACCTCCCACTAGAACAGGTCACTCAAGGCCTCCTCCAACCTGGCCTTGAACACCTCCAGGGAGGGAGCAGCCACAACCTCCCTCAGCAACCTGTGCCAGTGCCTCACCATCCTCACTGGAAAGAATTTCCTCCTAACATCCAGTCTAAATCTTCCCTCTGCCAGTTTAAATCCATTGCCCCTTGTCCTGTCCTTGCAAGACCTTGTAAATAGTCCCTCCCCAGCCTCCCTCTAGACCCCCTTTAGATACTGGAAGGCTACTATTAGGTCTTCTCACAGCCTTCTGTTCTCCAGACTAAAGAGCCCCAACTCTTGTACTCTGTCCTCATAGGAGAGCTGCTGCAGCCCTCTGATCATCTTGGTCTTCTCCAAAATTTCTGTTCCTTTCTGCCTGTAGTGAAGTGATGGAAAGGAGATTTCCATGGAAAGACCTGGGCTCCTGACACAGCAGAATTAAGACATCCCTCTTCTGCTCCACCACCCCAGGCAGAACTGCTCTAGTTTCACTGCTATTGATGCCCCCTTGGTCCTCACATCTGCCTGTAAAACTCATTCCTCAGCACTGGTGCAGGTCTGATTCTGTGTGTAAAAAAGTCCTTTTAAAAATTATTTCTCCAGTTGATGAAGACAGATTGCTCCATAGTGTCTTTGTTTCCGCTCCTTACACACATCTCCTGTAGCTATAACATATGCTCATAAAACCAGCTGGAAGTGGGACACATAAACAGCAGTCACTCAGCAGCAGGTTGCTCATGCCAGCTTCAGTGGAACAAAGCAAGAGGATTAAATGTATATTCTTCTGCTTCCCTATAGAAAATAATCCTTTGCTCTTGGCACCAGTTCCTTAGCTTGTGTAAGAAGGCACAAAAGCAACACCGATTTACACTAGCTGAAGGTCTTTATCTGCCTATGAATCTTAAAAAAGAAAAAAATAAAAATCTCTTCTTCCTGAGAAAAAGGAGGTGGGGGAAAAGAAAGAGCACTTGGCCATAGCAAGCGAGAGCCTGTTCTGAGCTGGTGAGGACGCCAACACACGGCGTTAGTGGTTATGTTACTTTTCCTACCACAGGTGTTAATCTTGGCACTGCAGAGAGCTAGCAGAACAGAATGAGTCCTGGGCTCCTGCAAGGCAATGACGTTTATTTACACGGTCTGTTTACTTAGGTTGACAAATGACAAAATGTCAAACCTGGAAACAGGTTTTCCTTTGATCTGCAAAACAGCTATAGCAAGGAAGGAGGACGAGCAGACCTCTTCACTAATCTCCTTTCCCCAGTTCCCTCCAGCAAACCGCTTACCTCTTAAAATGTCTCTCCTGTGGCTCATTAAACTGGCTTTTCTGACAATGCCTCTTTTGCCACAATCGCATATGCAGTGCCCAGAATAATGGATTGAGCTGATTTTAAAGCTCTCTCAAAAGCTACTTGGTCCATCATTAGTTACCTTGCTTGGATTGGATGCTGATGTTTAAATGAAAATTTGTCCACCCTCCTCTTACGCTAGTGAAAGAAATACCATGGAAATGTCTTATGATAGCACAAACATACTGGCTTGTTTCTCAGGTGCAGTTACCCCAAGCCTAGGTACAAAAAAGATCTTTGCCTCATCATCATCCTGAACATACCTACAAATAAACAAAAATGGTGAAAACTGACCTTGGGAGCGTGGATACTCTAGGAACTGCACAATACATAATTCAGATCACTTTGTTTTGCAAACTGGCCCTGTGGAGAGGAGAGCATCACTTGGAATCAGCTTATAAAGACTTGCTGTGAAAAGAAATAAAACAAGATCATTTACATGTCTGTCACCTTGGAGCACTTCTCTGTTGGTTTTCAGAAGTACTGTGGTGAACAGCACACTCCCAATTTAGGCAATGCTACTTCATCCTTAGGATCAAGGACCAAGGATTCATACCTTTGTGTACTGCATAACAGCATGTTACGAAGAATAAAGAGAACCACAGAATTAACCAGGTCGGAAAAGACCTCCCTCTCCAGGTAGTTCAAGTAATGTATAAAGAAATTCTAATTAATTTTTAATTCTTCAAGATTTCATGCAGACTTATTTATCTATGTAAAGTTTTCACTATAAGTGACAAAAAGGAGTGAAGTGTTATGCAGATTGTTGCCTCTCCTCTCCTCTCCTCTCCTCTCCTCTCCTCTCCTCTCCTCTCC
>VWZE01008596.1:7859-21450 GCA_013396675.1 Eubucco bourcierii
TGTCAGGCAAGATCTGAAGCCATGCTGGTTACCACCAATCACCTCTGGTTTGTTTTCCATTTGCCTTAGCAGAGTTTTCAGCAGGATCTGCTCCATGATCTTGCCAGGCACAGAGGTGAGGCTGACTGCTCTGTAGTTCCCAGGGTCATGCTTTTTTCTCTTCTTGAAGATGGGTGTTGTGTTTGCCCTTCTCCAGTCAGCAGGAACTTCACCAGTCTGCCATGACTTCTCAAATATGATGCACAGTGGTTTGGCAACTTCATCTGCCAGTTCCCTCAGGACCCGTGGGTGGATCTCATCAGGCCCCATGGACTTGTGCACATTCAGGTTTCTTAGGAGCTCACGAACGTGATCTTCTACTATAGTAGGCAGATCTGCCTGCTCCCAGTCCATACTTTTGCCCTCTGGAACTTGGACATTGTGATTGGAGGCCTTGCTGTTTCAGACTGAGGCAAAGAAGTCATTGGGCACCTCAGGTTGTCTCAGGTTCTCTAGGCTGTATGTCAGCAACTTGTCGTCCAAAGAGAAAGTGACCTGATCATTTTTCAAGCTGAAAAGTAGGACATTTTCTGAAATTGTGTTTGTTGCTCTGTCAGGGTCCATTTCTGTTGGACTGCATTTTAAATTCCTTCAGACACCAGGTCCGTGTACATCAGGTCCTCACACTCTGCAATCACAAACATGATGAGGAAGGCATTTGAAGCCTGAATAATTACATTTGGTATGAAAGGAAATGTAAATGAGCTTTTTCTGAGCTCATTTGAAAGGCAAGGGTTCACATTCATTATTCTGGGTGGCAGCTTGACTCATGCAAGAATGAAGAGGAATAGCATGTCTGAGACAAGGAGTTATGATTAAACAACTACACCAGTGTCTGAACCGGGTGCACTTCACACCACTTCAGCTGCCATTCACTACCAGCTCACTTTAACCTCTACATGAATATTTTTTATTTTGATTAACCTGTTTTGCAGAATTAACTGGGGAGTATCATTTGCAATTATGAGAACATAAATAAACAAATTATTTTCCAGCATGAAGGACAATGAACTGTTGTAGTGGCACCAGAGGAGGCCATGAAGATAACCAGAGGACAGGAGAACCTCTCCTATGGGGACAGGCTGAGAGAGTTGGGGTGGTTCAGCCTGGAGTAGAGAAGGCTTTGGAGAGACCTCAGAGCAGCCTTACAGCACCTGAGGGGGGACTGTAATAAAGCCAGGAAGGAAGTTTTTGCAAGGGCTTGTAGTGACAGGATGAGAGGCAATGGCTTTGAGCTGGAAGGAGGAAAACTGAAACTTCTTTCAGTCTTAGGAGATTAGGAGGAAATTCTTTCTAGTGAAGGTGGTGAGACACTGGCACAGGTTGCCCAGGGAGGTTGTGGATGCTCTTCCTCCATGGAGGTATTCAAGACTAGGTTGGACCAGGCCTTGAGTAACCTGGGCTAGTGGAAGGGGTCCTTGCCCATGGCAGGGGGGTGGAATTTGATGATCTTTAAGGTCCCTTCCAACCCAACCCATTCCATGGTTCTCTGACAAGTAGCCATTTCACTATGTGTTGAAAACCGCATGAAGAGAAAGAGGTCATCCTTCATTACAGAGTTATCAAAGTAATGATGTAGTACAACTCTTGTAAGGGAAACTCAGTCAGAATGCAGTGTGGAGTTTCTCCTTTGTTTTTATTATTTGCTATGCTATATCCACACTGCTGAAGTAAGCTACAAGGATGATTTGGGACATAAGCATCTCTCCTGTAGAGAGAGACTGAAATCCCTGGGGCTGCTTAGCCTGGAGAAGAGAAGGCAGAGAGGGGATCTGATCAGTGCCTATCAATAGCTGAGGAGTGAGTGTCAAGTGGAGGGGGCCAAGCTCTTGTGAGTGGTGCACAGCAATAAGTCAAGGATCAACGGATACAACCTGGAACAGAGAAGGTTTCAGCTCAGCACGAGGATAAACTTCTTTAGAGTAAGGGTGACAGAGCCCTGGAGAAGGCTGCCCAGAGAGGTTGTGGAGTCTCCTTCTCTGGAGAACTTCCCAAATCCTCCTGGGTGCATTCCTGTGTGGACTACCCTGGGTGATCCTGCCTTGGCAGGAGGGTTGGACTGGATGACGTCTGGAGGTCCCTGCCAACCCCTGTGGTACTGTGATTCTGTAAAATACCTCAATAGTTGATGTTCTGTCTTTTTTCTCTTTGATTTTTAAATCCCCGACTATGAACTATTTTGATATGTCATCTCTGCTGCTGGGTTGAAGACAGAAATTGGTTTTAAAATGTGAAAACTTCCTGACAAGTAGAATTCCTTGGAGATATTGGTGGAGAGAAGCCTCATGAAGTTCAAGAAGGGTAAGTGTAGAGTCCTGCACCTGGAAAGGAGCCACTCCCTGCACCAGCACGGGTTGACATGATGTAAAGCAGCTCTCTGGAGAAGGATCTGAGAATGCTGGTGGAGAAGTTCACCATGTGCGAGAAATTTGCCCTTGTGGCCAAGAAGGCCAGTGGCCTCCTGGGATGCATGAAGAGTGTGGTAAGCAGATTGAGGGAGGCTCTTCTCTGCTCTACACTAGTGAGTCTACATCTCACACAGGAGTCTACACAGGAGTCCTGTGTCCAGTTCTGGTCTCCCCAGTTTGAGAGAGACAGAGAACTACTGGTCAGAGTCCAATGGAGGCTAAAAAGATGGCTGAAGGGGCTGGAGTAGCTCTGTGACAAGAAGAAGCTGAGGGACAAGAGTTCCATCTGAACATGAGGAGAAACCTCTTTTTGTGAGGATGCTGGAGCCCTGAAGCAGGTTGCCCAGAGAGGCTGTGAAGTCTCCTCGTGTGGAGAGATTCCAAACCCAGCAGGGCACTGTGATCCTGGGCAAGCTGTTTTGGGTGCCCTGTTTTAGCAGTGGGGTTGGACTGAATGATCCCCAGAGTTCCCTTCCAACTCCCACCATGTTGGGATCCTGTGTGATTCTGTGATTTTCCCTTACTTAGATTTTTACAAAGTTAAACTCATGAGGAAAAGAGCCTCAGGAAGGACATAATTTTTACAGTGAGAAATTAAAAATGTTCAGTCTCTTTATCTTACCAAAAGAAAGCCTAAGAGATTAATTTTCGATCAGTGGCAGAAGAAAAGCACCTTTCAACCCATCTTTTTCATCCAATCACTAATACATCCTCCACATCTGCAGTCACTGACACCTCTGCTCATAGTCTACAGAGCAGACAGGAAGGAAGTGCTGAAGAGTCAAGAAGATAAGTGTTTCTGGTTTGGATATTTCTGTATCTCTCGACTGTTCATGCTGCTGTTCATTGGCCTCAGAAACACTACATGGAGTGACAGTTTGAGGCAGCCAGGGACAGCTTCAGTGACAACTTTGAAAGGGTGAGGAATTAATGGCACATAGGTAAAACTAATTTGTGTTTCTATTTTTAAACCCATCCATTAGGACGGCTTGGGAAAGCTGCTTAATTAATAGTGAGGCAGCAATTGGGGGATTAAAAACCTCTTGTAGGAAATGAGTAAAAATACCAATTTCTCACTGTCACGAGCAGTCATTTCAGAGCTACTGGAGCCTATTCTGTCTTAGACCAAGTTAAAATCAGACCTGCACAAGCCCAGTTGTCTTCATTTATGCTGATGCTAATATCTGTGTAGTTACTCAGCATTTCTAAGCCCATATTGAAACAGGGAGGCCTTTCTTGAGACCTTCATTGTGGTCTTTTTGAGTTGTTGATACATAACTAAAACCCCAAGACAGAATTGCTGTTCAGCCAAGGCTTGCTAAACAAACAGACACCTGAGTCTTATAGTCCACTCTTTACAGAATTATAGAACTGTCGAAGTCGGAAGAGATCTCTGAGGTCATCAGGTCCAACTGCTCCTCTGCAGCTCCTCTGCAGCTCACCAGCTCACCACTGCTGCTAAGCTGCTGCCACTACACCACAGCCCTCAGCGCCACAGCCATGCCTCCTTTTGATACCTCCAGGGACGTTGACTCCACCACTTCCCTGAGCAGCCTGTTCTAGTGCCTGAGAACCCTTTCTGTGATGAAGGTCTTCCTAATATCCAGCCTGAACTTCTCTTGGCTCAACTTGAGGCCATTTCTTCTTGTCCTGCCCCTTGGTATACATGAGAATAAACCAACCGTCCCCTAAACCAACCCCTCCTTGCTCCAACTTCCTTTGAGGTAATTGTAGACAACAATGAGGTCTCCCTACAGCCTCATCTTCTGATACTAAGCAGTCCCAATTCCCTCAACCATTCCTCACAAGACTTGTGTTCAAGGCCCCTCGCCAGTTTATTCTCTGGACACACTCCAGCACCTCAATGTCCTTCTTGTACTGAAGGGCCCCAAACTAAACAGAGTATTTCTCCGAATCTTGCCTATAAATCTGCTGTTTGCACAGAAGATGTCAGAGCTGAATCTAGGTGTATGAAGACACCATCTATCTCATCTTCATTTCCAAACAGAGCTTCCTACAGTGTGTAGGCTAAACTACCTGCTGCTCTGCCATTTGTAATCTGCCTCTGCACAGAATGTGTGAGACTTTGTCAGGTACAAGCCAGCTGTATTTTCTATCTGTTTTCTACTTGCTCCTTGCAAATGAGTTTAATTGTTCACAGTGTAAAGTAAGAGAAAAATAAGCTGCATGTGGCCTAACTAAGTGGAATCAGTTTGTGTAACTCACTGCTTCCCTCAATGTTCCTCACCTCCTGAAAGGAGGATGGAATGAAGTGAGGGTCACTCTCTTTTCCCAAGCCACAAGTGATAGCACAAAGGGAAACAGCCTCAGGTTGTGCCACAGGAGGTTTAGATTGGACATTAACGATTCCTCCACTGAAAGAAAGGCTAAGCCCTGGCCCAGGCTGCCCAGAACAGTGGTGGAGTACCCATCCCTGTAGGGGTCTCAAAGCTGTGTAGATGCAGTGCTGAGGGACATTGTTTAGTGGTGACCTGGTAGTGCCAGGTTGTTGGTTGGACTCAATGATCTTGGAGGTCTTTTCTAACCAAAAGGATTCTGTGATTGTATGGTTCTAAGACATGGTTCAGCAATGACAATGCTGAGCTGTTTCAATGACTGGGGCAGCTGTGGCCCTTTGGTACCTGACTTGCCTGAGTTCTCGTTGCAGCAAGCAGCAACCTCTCTATTTATTTGCCTGGAACATGTAACCACACACATGCAGCAAATCAGGTTCCCACACAGACTCTGACCAGGGTGAAGCGACATCAGGCTTCACAGTCACGTACAAGAGACTTCAAGAAAAGCAGTTATGAAATTCCTGCTCATTCATGCTGTTTTGTGGCCATTACCAAAATGTAGAGCTCGTCAACAACTTTTTATTGCAAACTTCTGTACATTTGGAATCTTGGTTTCTTCCATCTAGGAATAACAATGAAACTCCAATGGAAGATCAGAGCAGCAGATTGCAGCCATGTAAAAATGAACGCAGAACATGCTTGATTTCATTCAGCAAACTGCAGTCCACAGACTGGAAGCTGTCAATAAGATCTGTGGTATAAGATCAGGTACAGATGTACAGCAGTAAGAAATGAGCTCTCAAGCTGGTAGTGAAATCGCCTCAGAATAATCTACTCCATGATGTGACAAAGGCCACTGGGAGATGTTTTAAGCAGGAGTTGGCTGAGACCCAGCAGTGCTGAGCAGAGGGACATTCATAGCTGTAAGCTGCACAAACTGGCCATTAGAACAGTTGTCTCCTCAAAAGCTCCTGATGGTTTCAACCAGCAATAATCTCTGTTTCCTGCAGTCTTTGTTTCATCACATAACCATGCCTACAGGAGTTTCCTTAGCAAGAAAGAAGGGAGTTAAAGAAACCAAATAAATATCCAAATCTCAAACCCTGCATTCTTGCTTCTCATGTACGCTTCTCCCACAGGAGGAACGTGCTGGTGTCCTAATGGAACTAGCATATATAGGACTTGTGAGCTGCACAGGGATCAATACAGTTAGAGGCAAGAAAAATGTTCAGTCCCCAAAGTGGAAACCTCACACAGTTAATGGAAGATGCTTTTAACAACTGAAATAAAGAGGGAGAGGAAACCCATTTATATCACACACATTCCTCTACTGTGGACTGAATGAGATGTGGTACAGAAATTGAGGGGATACACATAGCACACTGCATTATTTCAATCTCAGTTTCTAATTCAGAATCACAGAAACACAGAAGTATTGAGGTGTGATGGTTTGGGAGTTCCCTGCCCCCCACTCCCCACTTTGTAAAATCACCCAGACTAGACTCAGCCGGCTGGAAGTTAAGGAATGAAGCTCTATTTACAGCTTAGCACAATAGACAAACAGATATATACACAATATACAATAATATTTACAGAAATATACAAGTTAAAGGGCATGGAGAAACACAACACCCCTCCCAGAAATCAGTCCCCAGGAGGGGCTCCCAACCACCCCTCCACTTTCTCCCCACCCCTCTACCTTACCCCAGGGTTTGGTTTACACACAAGGTGAGTTTGGAGGATCAGCCAGGGGGGTTAGAAAGAAAGTGGTTAGCTAGGTTACTTGGTAGAGAGAAGGCAAAAAACTAGAGAGACCAAGAGACACTGTCTTATCTATGTTTATGTTCTTATACATCTCAGCAAGCCTATGAGTGAAGTAGACATCACCATTTTTTGCTTTTCACAGCCTATAATCTAATTTTCTCTATTAAAATATTCCAATTAGCCTCAAACCAGCACATGGGGTTAGAAGAGAGTTTTGAGATCATGAAGTCCAACTGCTCTCCTAGAGCTCATAATCCCACCACTACTGCTAAATTACTACACCACTCAACCACACCCCTCAGCACCACATCTGCACCTCTTTTAATACCTCCAGGGATGGTGACTCCACTACCTCCCTGGGCAGCCTATTCAAGTGCCTGAGAACCCTTTCTGTGAAGAATTGTTCCTAATATCCAACCTGAGCCTCCCTTGGCACAACTTGTGGCTATTCCCTCTTTTCCTGACACAGTTTCATTCTGTTGTATCCAAAGAGTTGTCTATTTAAACTACTCTAATAATTTTCCACATTCTGTAACAAAGTGCAGGATGCAAAGGACTAACGTAAAAGTATTACAAAGCATATTCAACAATCTGATGCTTTTGCAGGCTAATAAATAAAGACTCCAGAAAAAAGACTAGGAAAAATTAAAAAAAAAGTCAAACATCTAGAGATGGTTGTGGAGACTCCAGCTCTGAGGCATTCAAAACCTGCCAGGATGCAGAATCACAGAATGCATCAGGTTGGAAGGGACCCTCAAAGGTCAACACAGAATCACAGAGTGTCAGGTGCTGGAAAGGACCTCCAAAACTCATCCAGTCCAATCTCCCTGCCAGAGCAGGAGGACCTAGAGCATGTCACACAGGAACACATCCAGGCAGCTCTTGAATGTCTCCAGAGAGGGAGACTCCACAACCCCCCTGGGTAGTCTGTGCCAGGCTTCTGTTACCCTTACAGGGAAATAATTCCTCCTCATGTTTCCATGGAACTTCCTATACCTCAGCTTCAACCATTGTCCCTTGTGTCGGTGTGATGGTTCGGGAGTTCCCTGCCCCCCCACACTTTGTAAAATGACCCAGACTAGAACTCAGCCAGATGGAAGTTAAGGAATGAAGCTATATTTACTCCTCAGCACAATGTACAAGCAAATATATACACTATATACAGGAATATTTACAGAAATATACAATTTAAAAGTAATACAGAAACACAACACCCCTCCCAGAAATCAGAGAACCCAGGTGGGGCTCCTAACCACCCTTCCACCTTCTCCCCACCCCTGTACCTTACCCCAAGGTTTGCCTTACATGCAAGGTAAATTAGGAGGATTGGCCAGGGGGGGTTAGAAGAAAAGTGGTTAGTGAAAATTAACCGGCATAGGAGCCANCAGGGCGGGTTAGAAGAAAAGTGGTTAGTGAAAATTAACCGGCATAGGAGCCAGAGAGAGAAGCTGCTAGACCGCCCAAGCTGCTCTCCCAGCAAGTGACAGAGACTCACTTATCTATATTTTGGTTTTCTCTTCTCAAAACAATTTTTCCAGCAAGTGTATGAGTAAAATAGACATCACCATGTTTTATTTTCACAGCCTATAGTGTAATTTTCTTTATTAAAATATTCCAATTAGCCTCAAACCAGCACAGTTGGCATTGGGCATCACCCAGCAGAGCCTGGCTCCAGCCTCTGGGCACTCTTTATAAACATTGATGAGTTCACCTCTCAGTCTCCTCTTCTCCCAGCAGCACAACACCAGCTCCCTCAGGCTCTCCTAACAGAGATGCTCCATTCCCTTCAGTGTATTTGTGGCTCTGCACTGGACTCTCTCAAGTAGTTCTATTTGACTCTCTCAAGCAGTTCTATGCCCCTTTTGAACTCAGGGATGCAGAACTGGACACAATACTTCAGATGCAGACTCACCAGGGCAGAGTAAAGGGGCAGAAGAACCTCTCTCAACCTACCAGCCACAGCTCTTCTAATCCACCCCAGAACGACATTGGTCCTCCTGGCCACAAGAGCACACTGCTGGTTCATGTTCAACCTTCCATCTTGTGCAATCCCCCTGCAGTAAGCAGGGACACCTCCAACTAGATCAGGTCGCTCAGGTACCCATTAAGTTTGATCTTGAATACCTCCAGGGATGGGGCCTCCACCACCTCTCTGAGCAGCCTGTTGCAGTATTTCACCACTCTCTCTGTGAAGAACTTCTTCCTAGCATCCAACCTACATCTACTCTGCTTCATTTTCAAACCACTGACCCTTGTCCTAGTGCTCCATGGTACTGGAAAGCCACTACTGAATCTCCCCAGAGCCTTCCCTTCTGTAGGTTGAACCACGCCAACTCTCTCAGCCTGTCCTTGTAGGAGAGGTGTTCCAGTCTAACCATCTTTGTGACTCTCACTGGACCCTCTGCAGCAGGTCCATGTCCTTCTTGTTTTGGGGGCACCAGAGCTGGACATAGTATAGGTGAGGTCTTAGCAGAGCAGAGAGGCAGAACCATCCCTCTCTATACGCAGACCATACTTGTTTGATGCTTTACTATGTAATGATGAGGATGATTAGGGGACTGGAGCACTGCCTGATGAGGAAAGGCTGAGAGACCTGGGGCTTTTTAGTTTGGAGGAGGGATTTAATAAATGTTTACAAATACCTGAGGGATGGGGACGAGGAGGTGGGGGACAGGCTCTGCTCACTTGTTCCCTGTGATAGGACAAGCAAGGGATGGAAGCTGCAGCACAAGAGGTTCCACCTCAACACAAGGGGGAACTTCTTTACTGTAAGGGTCACAGAGCACTGGAACAAGCTTCCCAGAGATGTTGTGGAGTCTCCTTCTCTGGAGCCTTTCAAAGCCTGTCTGGATGTGTTCCTGTGTGAACTGAGCTAGATTGTATGGTCCTGCTCTGGTAGGGGGGTTGGACTCGAAGATCTCTTTGGGTCCCTTCCAATCCCTAACATCCTGTGATCCTGTGATCCTCTGGGTGATCCTACTCCAGCAGGTGTTGGACTCGATAGGTCCCTTCCAACTCCTACCACCCTGTGCCTCTGGTAGGAGCAGTAAGGAGTAAGCCCTGTACCCAGAACTACCAGTCTACAGAGCTGGGATCACAGTAGATGTCTGATGTGATACTAAACCAGCCCCGGCTTGTATTCTGACTGTCTTTGAGGTGCACCTCTAAATCACGGCTTTGGTTCTGCTGTACCCAGAAACTGAGCATCTAAACACCTCAGAGGTGTCTTCATCTCTTTATTTGTGTGTTTCTTAGATTGGACAAACCCCATTTTTAATCCTTTTGTTATTGCTCTTAACAAAATTACACTCCTCACAACATATCTACTGGCAAAACAACACAGAGCCCTAAAGCTCTACTTTCTTGCTAGGGATCTGATAGAAATCACATTTCACTTTAAAACCATATGAAAACAAACCCTCTTTCCAGCTCTAACCTATAAAACACTTCGACTAAGTTCCATGCCCTACACCAGCTCTGGGTTCCACTGAAAATCTCTTTAGCTCTTTCAGTGACTGATCCACAAAGCTTGTCATAAATAGACCCAGAAGAGTAATTTCTCTTACAGAAATTATTAAGAAGCACTTACAGAGCTTTCTCAGGAGCACAAGGGCCAGGGNGTATGTTTCTCTTGATGTAATTAATTTTTAAGATGTGTGCCTGTAAATGCAAAGCTTTCAAGCAACCAGAGTTATCCGTGGCATGCAACCCGCCTTTCCAAGGTTTAGTTATCTGAAATTCTTTATTTGCTTTCTAGCTGCTTACCTCTTCTGCACTAAAGGCTACTTAAAAGCTAGACTTGAAAGTGTCATAGTTCTGCCCTCATAATGACTTTTTATTTCTGCTAGGTCACAGCAACGGCAGACTGGGAACACATGAGGTGACTTTGCAACACAGACATCATTAAGGAGTTAACACCATTATAAATTACACGACAGTTAAAAATTCCAGAATTCCAGCATGATGGGAGCTAGAGGACTATAGCAGGGCACTTACAGAGCTTTCTCAGGAGCACAAGGGCCAGGGGGGGTTGTAATCTCTCCAGACGAAGAGACTCCACAATCTCTCTGGGTATTCTGCTCCAGGGCTCCAGCACGCTCACAACAAAGAAGTTTTTCCTTACCTTTAGCTGGAATCTCCTGGGTTCCAGTTTGTGGCCATTGCCTGTCACTGGGCACCACTGAAAGGAGTCTGGTCCCATCCTCTTGCCCTTCACCCTTTAGATATTCATAAAGTCTTTACCTACACCCAAGTTTTCATTCTGAAGGATTCAGGAGTGTCTTTCTGATGTGATTACTCATGCTAATTACATTATAATCTCTCCAGTTTCTTCTGGTTTCTGTAATAATAACAATAAGGAATTCATTATAGAGATTGGTACATGTAAAGTGATCTTAATTACAATGTGCTTAGAACTACACAGACACATTTTTCACTTGGAACAATGAACAAATACATCTTCACAGAGGAACTCCCCAGACCACCACTTCCATCCTCCACCTTCTCAGATTTCAACTTACCCTCTTCAGTCCCACACTGTCTCCCAGCAACACCCAGCAGCATTTCTCAGCCCAAGGAGTTTTGTTTTTCCAGGGATCTGGATTTAAAGATGAGCAGAGCTGTGATTCAACAAAGGCATGAGCAGGCAAAGCCACAGCAGTGGTGATATTTACACTCTGTCTCTACCTTTCACTTTTAATGAGGAAATGCTGCCGAGGTAAAGCCTGTGACAAGCCTTTGTGGACACCTAGAGAGTAGGAGTTCTTTTCACTTGTCTCTCAGATGACAGATGAGAAGGTGTTGCTCCTTCCCTCCACAGGGCATTTGCTGTTGTCTACTTTGTTAGGATGCAGCTGAAGGCTCACTTCTTCCTGAAAGAAAACTTAACTTCTCCTCACATCTCCCTTTTCCAACAAGTCCATAACAGGGCAAACCTCCATCAGACCTGCTAGTCCCTGGCCTGCTCTGCTACAACTGCCTCTGCACTGGGCACAGGTGATGCCTTAAAATCACAGAACAGTTTAGATTGGGAAAAAACCTTAAAGGCCATCAAGTCCAACTGTTAACTCAGCACTGCCATCAGCTGTCAACCCAGCATCAGCTGTCAACCCAGCATCACCATAGCCATCAAACCATGTCTCACAGTGCCATGCTTATGCCTTTCTTGAACACCTCCAGGGATGGGGACTCCACCATCTCCCTGGGCAGCCTGTTCCATCACCTGACCACTCTTGAAGCAAACAAGTTTTTCCTCATTTTGAACATCAACCTCCCATGGCATGGCATGAGGCCCTTTCTTCTCCTTCTATCACTTGATACCAGGGAGAAGAGCCCAACCTTCACATCACTTGAACTTCCTTTCAGGGAGCCATAACGAGCAATGAGGTGTCCCATCAGCCTCCTCTCCTCCAGACCCTTCACCAGTTTTCCTCTTTGCATCTCCTCCAGCACCTCAGTATCCTTCATGGAGTGAGGAGCCCAAAACAGAACCAAATATTCGAGGTATAACCTTGCTTTATTGCACAAACAAGACTGTTTTTTCAGTGATTACTCTAAAACCTTTCTGACTGTCCCCTTTGTACCTGAAGGGGACCCACAAGAAAGCTGGGGAGGGACTTTTTACAAGGGCTTGTAGTGATAGGCTGAAGGGAAACTGATTAGAAGCTGAAAGAGGGAGACTTAGACTGGAGATTAGGGAGAAATTCTTTCCAATGAGGGTGGTGAGACACCAAAACTGTTTGCCCAGGGAGGTTGTGGTTGCCCTCTCCTTGGAGCTGTTCAAAGCCAGGCTGGATGAGGCCCCGAAGAACCTGGGCTGGTGGAAGGTGTCCCTGCCCATGGCAGGGATTTGGAGCTAACTGATCTTTAAGGTCACTTCCAATCCAACCCATTCTATGATGCTGAGTTAATACTTTGTTTTATTACCAGCTAGCAAACTGAATTTTGGCTTTTTGCCAACACTTTTGCATAACACCCTGTAGGCAGAGCTGTCTGCTCTGAAGCTATAAGCAGCAGATAACAGAGTTGTTTCCTTATTCTCTCTCTTCTCGGTCTCTTCTAGTGAATTGACTTCCCTGGCCTGGACTGCAGACCCTTTGCCCCTGCAATTAAGGAGCTACAAAAATTAAAGCCTTTGCCATTTTAAAAAATGGCTTCACCTAGTAGTTAGAGATTATCAGTCAAGTTAGTGACTTTCTATGACATTTAGTGGCTTTCTATGATGAAGTCACAGCGACNTTTTGCTGCTAGGCTTACTGTCCACTTGCAGAGAAGAAAGGAGTACCTCATCTCCTTATTCTCCTCAGGTGGTAACTTACCACTGGCAGGATGTGGACATGAATCTGTCCCTCCCTGCTCTTTGCCTTTATTCAGGATAGAGATGAATAAGAAGAGGTACAGCAAAGCCTCCTTCAATCACACACCAGTCCTTTCAACAAAGTCAAGGAACCCAACGTGAAGGAGGCGATAAATAAGGCAACAGAGGGAGGAGTCCTGCTGACTCCTCAGAGCGGTGGCACGCTTACAGTGACAGCACAGCTTGTTCCTCCACGTTAAAAATAGATATACAGTAGATGCATGAGGCAGGCCTGGTACTAGTAAAGTGTTTCCCTCCAAACTTATCTCCATTTCATCGTTAAACTGAAGCCTGAGACCTTCTCTTTGCTTTGTTTATTTGGTTTTTTCCCCTCCCTAACTCTTTCCCTTCACATTGCCGATATTTAAATAAAAGCTCTGTTGGGGCCTGGATGATTTTAGAAGAAAAGTGAACAGTATGTGTGATGGGAAAGTTGGCTGTTTTGATGCAGACTACTGTTAGTTCTTTGTTCTAAGTCTACCCTGCATCTGTGCAGATGTAACACAAGGTCAGCATCTTTGATTGGGTCTTGCTTGGATAGCAGAATGCTTACGTAGATAATATAAGCACTAAATCAGCCAATCAGCATAACTAACCATACATAATAGTGGCATATACTTGAGAGCTGTAACCCTATAAAAGAGCTGTAACTTCACAATAAATCGAATTGTATCTGCATCATATTGATGTGTCGTACTTTTCCGTCTCGCCACGGGTGGACTGCGGCA
>VWZE01008598.1:713-19353 GCA_013396675.1 Eubucco bourcierii
CCTTGAGTGAGCTGTGCTAGTGGGAGGTGTCCCTGCCTATGGCAGGGGGTTGGAACTAGATGATCCTTGAGGTCTCTTCCAACCTTACCATTCCATGATTCTATGATAATGGTTTATGCAAACGTGACTGTTGCTTTGAGTGCTTGCTCATTAGTCATGCTGTGTGATTGATTGCCCCAGGATACTGTTTCTGCTCTTGGAGTGGAGAAGCTCTACAACCAGGTGATGACCAAACACCATCAAGACTACTCTCCATGCAAGCATCACTTATTTGCAGTCTCTAAACCATTTCCCCCTTGTGCAAAAGCAGTACACAGTAAGCCAAGCCTTCTGGTATTCATAGCAAAGTGTAAAGGCACAATTAAATGAGTCTGCTTCTTTTCCCCACCACAAACTTTCAAGATTATGCAGTACTCATCCAGAGTCTTTGAAATCATTCAAATAGTCATTTGCAAGTACATAATAATCTGTCATTAGGATAGTTTCAAAGGAAGGAGGTTTGTTCCATGATCTTGCTGAGCTGAGAATCACAGAGTGTCAGGGGCTGGAAGGGACCTCCAAAGCTCATCCAGTCCAACTCCCCTGCCAGAGCAGGATCACATATCCCAGATCACACAGGAACACACCCAGGTGGGTTTCAAATATGTCCAAAGAAGGAGAATCCACAACTCCCCTGGGCAGCCTGTTCCAGTGCTCTGTCACCTTCACAGGGAAATAATCCTCCTCGTGTTTCCAAGGAACTTCCTATGCCTCAGCTTCCACCCATTGCCCCTTGTCCTGTCATTGGGCATCACCCAGCAGAGCCTGGCTCCAGCCTCCTGACTCTTTGTTCCCCAGGTACCAACAGCTAGTCACTGACTGAGAGTGTGAATTGAAATCAGAAGCTCAGAATCAGATTCTGGAATCAGATCCTGGAAGACTACTCTAAGGTCTCCTGGAAACCTTCTCTTCTCCAGGCTGCAGAGCCCCAACTCTCTCAGCCTGTCCTCAGAGCAGAGCTGCTGCAGCCCTCTGAGCATCTTGGTGGCCTCCTCTGGACCCACTTCAACACTTCCATGTCCTTCCTGTGCTGGGGGCTCCAGAACTGCACACAGGACTCCAGATGGATTAATTAATGGATTCATTAACTAATGGATTAATTAATGTTGGGAACACTTGTGCAGTGAATGTGTACTTGATAGACACCTAAATTTTCATGGCTTTATGCTTTCACTTCTGTTACTGAGCTGCCCTTGTTGTTGAGGGATGGAAAAGAGCTCTGTAATACACCCTTGCAAAGTACATGGTGTATATGGGCTTCAAATTGTTTTCTCTAAATCTCTGCAGCATTTTAAATGCCTGCACAAGCTGCTGTACAAGCAAAGCAGGTGGGTTGCTTTTTTTTCAACTTAAGCAGACCTTAACAGTTCATCATGCTTTTGAGTAACAAGTGGTTGATCATGTACCTTAATTACAAGAGAAAATTGAAGGTAGATGTATTATTCGTCAAAATAAATCACATATTTGTTAACTAAGCAAAAAAAAAAGTCAACAGATGAAAGAATAATGCCACAGCAAAATCAGTAAACACAAGGAACAAATCCTTAGATGATGTAAATCAGCATGGCCTTAAACTTTTCAAACGAGTAAGAATCATAGAATGGTAAGGTTGGAAAGGACCTCAAGGATCATCTAGTTCCAACCCCCTCCCACTAGTACAGCTCACTCAAGGACTCCTCCAACCTGGCCTTGAACACCTCCAGGGAGGGAGCAGCCACAACCTCCCTGGGCAACCTGTGCCAGTGTCTCACCACCCTCACTGCAAACAACTTCCTCCTAACATCCAGTCTAAATCTCCCCTCTGCCAGCTTAAATCCATTGCCCCTTGTCCTGGCATTGCAAGACCTTGTCAATAGTCCCTCCCCAGCCTTCCTGTAGCCCCCTTCAGATCCTGGAAGGCTACTCTAAGGTCCCCTGGAAGCCTTCTCTTCTGCAGGCTACAGAGCCCCAACTCTCTCAGCCTGTCCTCACAGCAGAGCTGCTGCAGCCCTCTGAGCATCTTTGTGGCCTCCTCTGGACCCTCTCCAACCATTCCATGTCCTTCCTGTGCTGGGGGCTCCAGAACTGCACACAGGACTCCAGGTGGGGTCTGAGGAGAGCAGAGCAAAGGGGCACAATCCCCTCCCTCGCCCTGCTACCCACACTGCTCTTGCTGCAGGCAAGCACACAGTTGCTGTCTGGGCTGCACTCACACTGCAGGCTCATGTTGAGCTTTTCATTAACCCAGACCTCCAGGTCCTTTTCCTCAGGGCTGCTCTCAGTCATTCACAAGCCAGGTTGTGCTGAAAAACATCCATTTGTGCTGGAAGACATCAGGTAAATGATCTGACCTTTATCTTCTGGGTGAGCATGTGAAAATTTACACACACTGGTTTTCCTGGGGAGGAATCAGAGGGGCAACATTCATTGGCATTTGGTATTTAGTTGCTGCTTTTAAACTGCCCTTTCAGGTAAAAGAAAGAGTCAAGTTGCTCATCCAAAGTAAGACTTTTGGCTTCTCTTTTGGAGAATGTGATTTGCCATTTTCATTTTCTGAGCAGGTTTGGTAATGCTCACATCCAGAGATTAAATGCCTGGGATCAGAAAGTTCCATCATTAGGTGAGGTAAAGAGCTGCTATGCTGCAGATGCAACATTTTGAGATCTAGATAAAAGATTAAAGGCCAGAGCTGCTCAGTGTGCAAGAGGAAACATATTTCACACATAAGGATAATGATTTTCTTTTAGGGGAGGAATGCAGTAGCTCTTCTCAGCACACTGCTGGCTGCCATCAACCGGAACGTTTTCTTCAAAGGCTACTTAGGTTTCTTAGCTTTATTGTTTTGTTTGTTAAGTATCTCTCCAGTGCTGAAGGTGTTTTCCAGATGTAGAAAGTTCCCACCTGTCCCAACAGGTCAGAGGAAGGAAGTAACAACATGAATTTCCAGTAGGAATCAATACATTTTGCTACAAAGACAGCAGGGCAGAAATGGGTTTCAAAACAGGGAGAAAGAGCAGAGCCCAGAGACTGCTTCAAGAGAAATTAGTAAATGTTATCTGAGGCAGAGAGGAACTGTAGAAGGGTGCCACAAGGTGACTTTAGTGGGGTGTGACAAAAAGGCAGGCAGAGTTCAAAAATGGGACAGAAGAGAGGTAAGGAAGGACATGGAAGTGTTGGAGTGGGTCCAGAGGAGGCCATGAAGATGCTCAGAGGGCTGCAGCAGCTCTGCTATGAGGACAGGCTGAGAGAGTTGGGGCTCTGCAGCCTGCAGAAGAGAAGGCTTCCAGGAGACCTTAGAGTAGCCTTCCAGGATCTGAAGGGGGCCTACAGGAAGGCTGGGGAGGGACTATTGGCAAGGGCTTGCAATGCCAGGACAAGGGGCAATGGGTTTGAACTGGCAGAGGGGAGATTTAGACTGGATGTTAGGAGGAAGTTGTTTGCATTGAGGATGGTGAGACACTGGCACAGGTTGCCCAGGGAGGTTGTGGCTGCTCCCTGCCTGGAGGTGTTCAAGGCCAGGTTGGATGAGACCTTGAGTGAGCTGTGCTAGTGGGAGGTGTCCCTGCCTATGGCAGGGGGTTGGAACTGGATGATCCTTGAGGTCCCTTCCAACCTTACCATTCTATGATTCTATGATTAATTAAAATCCACAGCAGTCCTGACTGGGAAAAAAAAAAAAAATATTAACCCTATTCTAAGGTAGGTAGAGGGAGGAACACTGAACTAAGTTAACCTCATAATTTATGTATGTTACTGCTGTACTGCATTCAAACATTCCCACTGAATCCTAGTCTGCACAGGCTGGCTTTGTGGCATTTCTTGCCTAGGTCTGAAGCAGGAGAGATTACCTCACGAGGGAGCCTGTTCCTAAGTAAACTGCAGGTAGATAAAATATTCTCAAGAGACTCATCTCTGTGCCTGAACTTCTCTGTGCTTAACTCAACTTCAGCAGCATCCAAACTTCATCTGTCACTGCCCTAACGTTTTCCTAAGACGATGAAAATGACTGTGTCTGAATGTTACAGCAGCGCAAAAAGAGCCCCCCTGAAATGTGTCAGATAAATCTGCTTTTGGATATCAGCAAAGCTAAACCAGGGTTTACCCTGCCCAAATATTTATGGGGAGAAGTAGGTTGTTTAGAAGGCCACATAAATAACAGGAGAAGATGATTGTTTGTGGGTTTTGTGAACCAAAGCATGGAAGAAGCCAGCAACTTGCTGAACCACATAGAACATGATCCTTGATCTGATGCTACTTCCAACCAGACCAGCGCTTGATCCAGCCTTCAGTCACAGCTTTAGTGCCCTTCCTCCTTCATTCTTTATTAGAAAGGGTTGAAAGAAGCTATTGGAAAACTGGTACAGACATTCCCAGAGAATCCATTTTAGAATAACCAAGTAATTAACACTGATCTTCACTGGACTGTCACGATTCAAGAAGGCTCCACTGGAAGTTAATCATTTAATAAGTGAAAAGGGACAAACATGAGGAATTCTGTCGTGGAGCAAAGAGATGGGGACAACTTGCAGCCTCCAAAACATGAGGTTCTGGACAACAGCAAAGTACATACCAGGAACATAACAAGAGTTCTAAGGCATTTTTTTTTTCTTTTTTGGTAAGGATGCTTACACAAACAGCAGAAGGCACAAGAAAGAGCATACCAGAGAGAATGTGAAGGTAATGGACTGAAAAAGGAGTGTAGCTCCAAGGAACACTCTGGGAAGAGTACCATCTGAGTAGAATTATGTCTAAAAGGTGTTGGCAAAGGGATACTACATAATGTTGATACCACATAATGATATGGAAGTGTTGGAGTGGGTCCAGAGAAGACCACAAAGATGCTCAGAGGGTTGCAGCAGCTCTCCTATGAGGACAGACAGAGAGAGTTGGGGCTCTGCAGCCTGCAGAAGGTTTCCAAGAGACCTCAGAGTAGCCTTCCAATATCTGAAGGGGCCTACAGGAAGGCTGGGGAGGGACTATTGACAAGGTCTTGACAAGGACAGGATAAGGGGCAATGGGTTTGAACTGGCAGAGGGGAGATTGAAACTGGATGTTAAGAGGAAGTTGTTTGCAGTGAGGGTGGTGAGACACTGGCACAGGTTGCCCAGGGAGGTTGTGGCTGCTCCCTCCCTGGAGGTGTTCAAGGCCAGGTTGGAGGAGGCCTTGAGTGAGCTGTGCTAGCGGGAGGTGTCCCTGCCTATGGCAGGGGTTTGGAACTAGATGATCCTTGATGTCCCTTCCAACCTTACCATTCTATGATTCTATGTTAGTGGCTGGGAGGGACATCCAGAGAACAAGTCCAAGCCCCCTGCCTGAGCAGGACCCTAGAATCTAGTGCAGGTCACACAGAAACACATCCAGACAGAGCTTGGAAGTCTCCAGAGAAGGAGTTTCAAATATGCTCTATTCCATTCTTTGTATGTTTAGGATAAAGGGACTTTCTGCATTTTTTAAATGAAGATTTTTCTGTCTTCTGTCCATCACCAACCATGAGAACCCTAAATCTGAGCTAACAGTCCTCATTTACCAGACCAGCACAGTCAGTTTGTCTCTACCAGCAGTTTAAAAATAAATGTTTTACTATGATTTCCTACAGCAAAACTAAAGCCTGGCAACAAATTCAAGCTCAAATTTTAAACAGCAGAAGACTGTTTGGATCTTAAGGACATATTAAAATGTGTAAACAAATGGAGTGATTGAAGAATAAGCAATTTCAAATCAATAAATACAACAGCTAGCTTAGCACTTTTAAATTGAGATCCCTTCAAAAGTGTTTATTGCACACTAAGTAACTCTGGTCTTTAATCTTTTATCTAGGTCTCAAAATGTTGCATCCGCAGCATCACAGCTCTTTAACTTCATCTAATGATTGAACTTTCTGATCAGTGAGGTCTAACTTTTAAAAGGTCAGCACTACCTTGCTCAGGAAATAATCTTTTTTTTTTTTTTTTCTTTCCCCCCCTAGCAGTTGCATAGCTTTGCTAGTCTCACCCTTAGAGCTGTGCTGTAACCCTTGGTGGGGTAATCATAGAATCATAGAATGGTAAGGTTGGAAGGGACCTCAAGGATCATCCAGTTCCAACCCCCTGCCATAGACAGGGACACCTCCCACTAGCACAGGTCACTCAAGGACTCCTCCAACCTGGCCTTGAACACCTCCAGGGAGGGAGCAGCCACAACCTCCCTGGGCAACCTGTGCCAGTGTCTCACCACCCTCACTGCAAACAACTTCCTCCTAACATCCAGTCTAAATCTCCCCTCTGCCAGTTCAAACCCATTCCCCTTGTCCTGGCATTGCAAGACCTTGTCAATAGTCCCTCCACAGCCTTCCTGTAGCCCCCTTCAGACACTGGAAGGCTACTCTAAGGTCTCCTGGAAGCCTTCTCTTCTGCAGGCTGCAGAGCCCCAACTCTCAGTCTGTCCTCACAGGAGAGCTGCTCCAGCCCTCTGATCATCCTCGTGGCCCTAATATTTGAGCCAAGATGATGTCCTCTCCACAGGTGAAACAACAGACTGCAGACCAGAAGCCCCAAAGATACAACCTCTGTTAAAAATCCTTCTAAGTATCCAGAGGAATTTCTAATAAAAATGGGAATTGCTTTTGCAGGTTTTTGCACTTTTTTTGCAGTTTCCCATTATTCTCCCTATACAGATGCATGTTGCACTAAACAGACTTAGAGCTGTGCCCTAATAAGATGTGTTGTGTTGTCTCTGAGAAAAGAAATGCAGCACTCACAGCTAAATACTCCAAGGAGGCACAATTGAAGTGGCTGCCTGGCCTGATGCTCTTCATATATTTGAATGCAAAATGTTACATAAACAGCAAATCATAACCCTGCTGCAGTGGGTTTAAACTGGCAGAGGGGAGACTGAAACTGGATGTTAGGAGGAAGTTGTTTGCAGTGTGGGTGGTGAGACACTGGCACAGGTTGCCCAGGGAGGTTGTGGCTGCTTCCTCCCTGGAGGTGTTCAAGGCCAGGTTGGAGGAGGCCTTGAGTGAGCTGTGCTAGTGGGAGGTGTCCCTGCCTATGGCAGGGGGTTGGAACTGGATGATCCTTGAGGTCCCTTCCAACCTTACATTCTATGATTCTATGAAAGAAAATAGAATAATAGAAATGGATAAATCCAGCACTAATAAAGCCTAAACTTCAACTGCCTCCAGCACATCCAGATACAGAGGGATAAGTTTCCCTGTGATAACAACAGCATCTGTACATGGCTCTTGTGGTATACAGCATTTAATAGTCCAGGAGGCAGAGTCTCCATGCTGTGCTAATTGCACTTTGAAGACATCCTCTTTGCTTTCTGCCAGAAGCAAAGAACACAGCTTGTGCATGTTGGTTTTTACCTGATTAGTTCCATACATGTGCTTTTCACACAGAAGGTCACTCATTCAGCACTGGCAGTCCTTACAGCTGCAAATCCAGGACTTGATATTGTCAATATTAACTTTTAAAAGCTATAACAATAGCACAGCCAGTGCCTTTTGGGGCATTGCCTGAATCACAGACATTACAAGAGGGTTTTTCTCCATGATATTCACGTGTATCAAAGTGCTAAATTCTGGTTTAACCTGGTTTGAAAAGATAATTTAGGAACAGAAACATTATTCCACCCTAGCTTTCTGTAACAGGAAATCTCATCTAGACCCCTTCCTGACCCAGCAACAGAGCATGCCCATGATACACTGTCCAGGTAGTTCTTTTGCGTTTAACATGTCCTTCACTGATCTTGTCCTCAACCCATTTCAGCAAAGCCTTTAAGCACTGGCCTAGGTTTAGTTGCCTGAACATCCCTGCAGAGCTGGGTGTGAAAGCCTACCTCCAACACAGAATGGTAAGGTTGGAAGGGACCTCAAGGATCATCCAGTTCCAACCCCCTGCCATAGGCAGGGACACCTCCCACTAGTACAGCTCACTCAAAGCCTCCTCCAAACTGGCCTTGAGCACCTCCAGGGAGGGAGCAGCCACAACCTCCCTGGGCAACCTGTGCCAGTGCCTCACCACCCTCACTGCAAACAACTTCCTCCTAACATCCAGTCTAAATCTCCCCTCTGCCAGTTCAAACCCATTGCCCCTTGTCCTGTCATTGCAAGACCTTGTCAATAGTCCCTCCCCAGCCTTCCTGTAGCCCTCTGCAGATACTGGAAGGCTACTCTAAGGTCCCCTCGAAGCCTTCTCTTCTCCAGGTTGCAGAGCCCCAACTCTCTCAGTCTGTCCTCATAGGAGAGCTGCTGCAGCCCTCTGAGCATCTTGGTGGTTTCTTCTGGATCCGCTCAAACACTTCCACGTCCTTCCTGTGCTGGGGGCTCCAGAATTGCACACAGTACCTTTTGATTCATCACCTCTTGATTATTTCTTTGTCTCCTCATTTCATTCCACTCTTTGAGCCTGCCTCCAACATTACCTCTTGATTCTCTCTCTCCTCACCTCATTCTGACCTTTGAGCCTACCTCCAACATCATCTCTTGATTCTCTCTCTCCTTACCTCATTCTGACCTCTGAGCCTAACTCCAACATCATCTCTTGATTCTCTCTCTCCTTACCTCATTCTGACCTCTGAGCCTACCTCCAACATCATCTCTTGATTCTCTCTCTCCTTACCTCATTCTGACCTTTGAGCCTACCTCCAACATGACCTCTTGCTCTTTGAGCCTACCTCCCACATGACCTCTTGATTCACTCTCTCCTCACCTCATTCTGCTCTTTGCTACTGTTTACTCTTTCCAGTTGCCCCAGCTTCTCCTCTTGATCCATGGAGAAGCTCCAGTAGGATGTTAGTGAGTGGTCAAAGAAAGGGTAAAGTGCAGGCTGGCTGATTTCAGCTCCATTTTGGGAAAGTGTTGCAGCACATGCTCAGTTTTGTCCCGACAGGACAACTTCTACAGACAAGAGAAAAATGTGACCAAACTTGTTAGCCATTTCCACTGATTTTTTGTGGATTCACCATTAGGTCCAGATTCCTCTCCAACAGAGGACATCACATACTGGATTTTCCTAGCAAAATATTTGACTTGTTTATTATTCCCTTGTTAGACTACTTATATTTTACGAACCTATGTCTCTAATGTTCTGAGACAGGATCAAGGCATGTGTTAAGGATGTCTAAGCTATTTGGGATTACTCTGGGTATCTCTTTTAACTGTTTATATACATTTGGTGATCACACCTTCATGAGGTAGACCTAATAAGCTAAGCAAGAACAAGATTTCCTTAAAGCTATTTAAGACCAGCACGCAGTACACACAGCCAAGAGGAAAGGAAAAACAACCTCTTTGCTAGAAAACTTGAAGGAGCCTCACAGTGAACAAGAAAAATAATCAATCCACATTTCCAGTTCCAGTGATGAGGAATTATGTGCTAGCTAACAATGGTGTTTTCACTCCTGTCCTCACACTGCTTCTCCCTTAGGAGTAACTAGCACTCACTGATTGTTATTAGAGGGTATTAAAGTAACACATGGTTAAAACGGCCCCAGTGGCAGCAGGCAACACTTGCTGGCTTTTTCTCAGAGTCCCTTTTCAAGAATGCTGTATAAAATGCTCCACACTTGTGGAGTCTGTGGGTTTTCCTACCCAGGGCTGCTTAGGAAGGGCCATATGAGGACTGCAGACTTCGAGGCATGAAGCAAGCTGGCTTGCATCTGTGAGGCAGATGCCAAAGGAGAAGGCTGCTCTGTGGCTGAGGGATGCACAGGTGAGGTGCACATGCTGGTACCATGGACAGACAGCACAAGGCAGTGTCTAGCTGGAGATGTTCCTAGCCTGCTACCAAGCCCCAAGGCAAAGCTGCCACACTGGGGAAGAAGACAGGATCAAGGCATGTGTTAAGGCTGTCTAAGCTATTTGGGATTACTCTGGGTATCTCTTTTAACTGTTTATATACATTTGGTGATCACACCTTCATGAGGTAGACCTAATAAGCTAAGCAAGAACAAAGCTATTTAAGACCAGCACACAGTACACACAACCAAGAGGAAAAGCAATACAACCTATTTCCTAGGTTAGGAAAACTTCAAGCAGCCTCACACTAAACAAGAACACTTGAAGCAGCCATTAGCTAGGAAACTTGAAGCAGCCTCACACTAAACAAGAAAACTCAAAGCAGCCATTAGCTAGGAAACTTGAAGCAGCCTCACACTAAACAAGAAAACTCAAAGCAGCCATTAGCTAGGAAACTTGAAGCAGCCTCACACTAAACAAGAAGAAACAAAGAGGTGGCAGAGCACAGCTAAGAAAGACACCACAGGTCAGCTCTGGTCTTTACAAAGAGGAGCAAGATGAGCCTTGTAGGGTCTAGGCTGACAAAAAAGACCTGGCAATGGATGTGGATTTTGGCCTGGCAAAGTCCAAAGTAAAGCTTGCTTCTGAAAGTACAATGTGCAACACAGAAAAGGCCTCAGATATTTAAAACACAGAGAGAAGGGCGCTACAGGAGGTCCAGGGAAAGCAACTTTTGATTTCCATTTCTCCTAGGGCAATTAAGGCAACTCCTTCAGTCTTTTACCTATTTCCTAACAGCAGCATTACTGCAGCTTCATTAGCAATGGCAAGTCTCTCTTTTCACCACTGTGTCAGCAGAACTACTGGTTATAAAATCTCTGGCTGTGAGAGCTGAAGAGCTCACAATGTTGTGTCTGTCCATCCCCTTCTCTCCTCACGTCTACTCAGTCATGAACCCCAGCCACATGCAATTGCTAGAGGGGGAAGGAGTGTCAGCTATGGATGGCAGATGTTACATTCATGTGGTTAGTCTACTAAGTGATGACATAGTTGGAGAAAGAGGCCAAGCAGCTTTGAAAAAATATGATATGTGGGTCTGCTGGTGGATGGATGGGCAAGGTGTGCAAAAATGACTGAAATCTTCAACCTTTAATCACTGATTCCAATACAGACAGCAGCAGGAGAGAGCTGTAACATAATAAAATAGTTGGGGATCTTTGTTTACATCTGCAGTGTCAAGAAAAACTATGTTCCTACACATCCCTGGGTTAGCACCTAGAACCCTGCTGTGGCTAGAAACCGTGCACAAAGAGCAGTGGAAATGTTGCTGTTGCCCAAAGGGCTTAGCATTGCACCTACAAGCAAGCTCTAACAGATGGTGAAAGCACAAGGGAGCAATGAACACTGGGATAAAGCATGGCCAGGAGACCCCAGGGCCTAACTCTTATCTAAGTGTTTTATTAGCACCACAGCTGAGAGTATTTACAAAAGGCTTTTTTAATTGGGTTTTTTTTTTTTTTAAGACTTGAGAGAAGTCTTCTGAATTCTGCCACTAGGATGCTCAGTGGAGATTGTGTGACACTATTTACCCACACATTGGTCAAATGGGCAGTGCCATGGTACCCTGAATACAAGCAAGCCTTGCACAACAGTTGCCTGTCAGTTCCAAGAGCAGTGTCAAACACAACATCTAGGGTGCAGAAAGGCTCTTCACTGGGACTTGTAGCTTGCTTCACAACGTCACTAGTTGGAACTAGGTGATCCTTGAGGTCCCTTCCAACCTTGCCATTCTATGATTCTATGATCACAGAAACCTTCAGGTTGGAAAAGACCCCCAGGATTGCCAAGTCCTACTGTTATCCCTACTCTACAAGTTTCACCTTTAAACCATATCCCCAAGCACCACATCCAAATGAATTTTAAACACATCCAGGGTTGGGGACTCAAGGCTCTGCCTGGGCAGCTCATTACAATGCCTGACCACTCTTGCTGGGCAAGTATGTTTCCTAATGTCCAGTCTAAACATAACCCAGATGCAGCTTGAGGTTCTATCACTCTTTACCAGCGAGAAGAGACCAGCAGCAACCTCCCCACGATGTTCTTTCAGGTAGCTGTAGACAGTGATGAAGTCTCCCCTCAGCCTCCTCTTCAAACTAACAGCCTCAGCTCCCTCAGTAGGCAGACAAGGCTGCTTTATGCCTCACCACAGTGCTGCTTGCTAATAGTACATGTCACAACTGTTCTTGTTTTGCCTTTAGCATTTCCAAACAACAGAGGGGGGTTAACGACTGAGAAGGGGAAGGTCAGAAATAAGCACACATCCCCAACTCAAACACCTCTCTCACAAATGCTCTATAGATTCTGAAGAACAAGATCCTTGACCACCAAGAGCTTGTAAACATCTGATCTTTTGTTAATTGAATGTGGGAAGAAATGTTAGAGCTCTTATTCAAAAGGAAAAAAAAAAAAAGCACTACTAGTTGAATCTTTTGTGCCTTTATAAACCTTGGTAACTTTAGAGCCTCTTTTACCCAGTAAACAGACATCTACCAGCTTGGCCTCAGTGTGATTTAAGGGTGGTTTCAAGGTAGTTAGTCAACAGCATGGACCTCAGCTTCTACAGTAGGTAGGTCCAGAAAACAGATGCTCAAGTTTCCTCCTAGTGTTTGCCAGTCAAATACCTTTCTGAGATACAACCAGTGCACATTAGTGGACAATAAAATGAAAATGAAATGCACACCCAAAGCTCCATTAGAGCTGCACAAGCTGGAAGTGTCCAACCTGCATGCAGGTGTCTTCTGGTAATGTTTGTTGTCTCAGTGAGATTTGTGGTTGGGTCAGGTTATGAAGGATGTGCACTGAATCTGAGTTTGAGAGAGAGCAATCAATTTGGTGCTGTTTTTTGTCTCCTCACTAAACTCATTCAGTTTCTGAATATAACCATCAAGGTTTAGGCTTTCTTGTGATTGTTTATTTCAGACAAAGAAATAAAGTTGCAGAAAATAAAGAGCATTCTTTTACTGCAGCTTGTGCCTTATTCAAAAGTCATAATCTGAACGATAAAGCTGTTTAGAAATGGTTTTCGCTTGGTTCATCCAAGTAAATTTGCTTGTTTGGCCTGGAAAAGTAGCCAGCAGGAGTTTAGGGCAGCATGGCACTGTCTACTGAGGAGTAATGCAAAATTAGCTGAATTAGATATGATGAAGCAACCCCTAAGGTTTCAATGAGTTCATTAAAGCACACCACACAAACCCCTGCCTAGCCAGAAGAGCTGATGTGGCTGGATGCAAAAAAGCAGAGCTAGTTCAGCTCAACCAGAAAACAAATGGTCTACTGGGATAAACTCTGCTTTGTCTGCATCTGGCAACCTGGAACTTCCTGGCCATGTTCTGTAGCACAGAGAAACAAAAGCCAGAGGAGCCACTTTAAAGAATCAGAGGCAGCTTGGTGTTGAAAAAGCGACTGAATCTGAACACAAGGGCCAGCTGCATGTGTGGGGACAGGAAAAAGCAGCTGGAAGGAGACAAAGTAATCATAGAATGGTAAGGTTGGAAGGGACCTCAAGGATCATCCAGTTCCAACCACTTACCATAGGCAGGGACACCTCCCACTAGTACAGCTCACTCAAGGCCTCCTCCAACCTGTCCTTGAACACATCCAGGGAGGGAGCAGCCACAACCTCCCTGGGCAACCTGTGCCAGTGTCTCAGCATCTTCACTGTAAAGAACTTCCTCCTAACACCCAGTTTCAATCTTCCCTCTGCCAATTTAAACCCATAAGAGGAAAACCAAGCAAGGGCAGAAAACAGAGCTGCTGAAGAGGCAGCATCTGATAGCTCAGGATCTGCTTGCTGGTTGCACTGCCCACTTGGAGAGCTGTCTGCTCACCTTCCCACAAAATACTCCTCTCCTGTGAAGTCTTTCATGTGTTATGCACTAACAGAGGCTGCAGCAAAGCTGCCAGTTACCCATCTTGACTTCTAATGAGAGATGAGGACAGGAGGAAGAGTGCTAGCTATTCTCAGGACTCCAAGCCCAGATGTTGTGCCAGATGCCTGAAGAATCACTGTTGTTAAAATTTCAAGAGATTTATCTGAAAGTCTCCGTGAAACAGGCTCCAAGGAGAGAGGGGATGAAGAAGGGAAGACGCAATAAGAAAGCTATCACCAAAATGAATGGCTAAATAGAAGCTATTCAGAAGTTTTCCATTTTCCCTGTGACTTTCATAAAAATGAAAGCTTCCACAGCACAACTGTGCCTAAGCATTTCTCAGGAAGAAGCCCTCAGGTAGAGTGCAGCCCTCCAGAGTAAACCGGAAAGAAACCCAACCCACAATGCTTAGCACTATAGACACAAAAGTCACCTACATTCAGCCCCTTTGCTCTGGGCTTCTATTTTCCCTTCAACACCCTCACCAGCAGTCTATACAGCAAGATTTTCCAAGTGTAAGGTCCTGCACCTGGGTAGGCACAATCCCAAGCACAACTCCAGGCTGGGTGGGGAATAGCTGAGAGCAGCCCTGAGGAAAAGGACCTTGGAGTCTGGGGTGATGAAAAGCTCAAGATGAGGCTGCAGTGTGCACATGCAGCCCAGACAGCAACTGAGTACTAGGCTGCAGCAAGAGTGGTGTGGATAGCAGGGCAAGGGAGGGGATTCTGCCCCTTTACTCTGCTCTTATCAGACCCCACCTGGAGTCCTGTGTGCAGTTCTGGAGCCCCCAGCACAGGAAGGACATGGAAGTGTTGGAGTGGGTCCAGAGAAGGCCACAAAGATGCTCAGAGGGCTGCAGCAGCTCTGCTATGAGGACAGACTGAGAGAGTTGGGGCTCTGCAGCCTGCAGAAGAGAAGGCTTCCAGGAGACCTTAGAGTAACCTTCCAGGATCTGAAGGGGGCTACAGGAAGGCTGGGGAGGGACTATTGACAAGGTCTTGAAATACCAGGACAAGGGGCAATGGGTTTGAACTGGCAGAGGGGAGGTTTAGACTGGATGTTAGGAGGAAGTTCTTTACAATGAGGGTGGTGAGACACTGGCACAGGTTGCCCAGGGAGGTTGTGGCTGCTCCCTCCCTGGATGTGTTCAAGGCCAGGTTGGAGGAGACCTTGAGTAACCTGTGCTAGTGGGAGGTGTCCCTGCCTATGGCAGGAGGTTGGAACTAGGTGATCCTTGAGGTCCCTTCCAACCTTACCATTCCATGATTTTATGTTTTTTACCACCTTCTTTTCTTACAGGGCCTCTGTGTGTGCAGACAGAAATGCACACACAAAAACCCCACCAGAATATATTTTTTTTCCCCTGGGTGGCATAGAAACATCCTCCTTAAAGTTTAAAAACTTTAGAGGCTGAAGAATTTTTATTTATTTATTTCTTTTTACCCAGCTCTGCTACTAAGTTAAAACTAATAAAGTCATATATCAATTAAACACTAAACACCCATTTAGCTCTTCCACTTGACTGGTCTGGAATGCATCTAAATGAGAGCAGGCCAGTGAAAATATATTAATTCAATAGCAGCAACATGAACATCCTTGTAAATCAGAGCTGATCAGGTGCCAAGCAAGCTCGTAGATATTTTACTGCTTTCCCCTTTGCTTTGCTCAAGTTAGTGTGAAAAACAGAGCTCATATCTTTGACCTTCTGAAGCAGTCCTCATACATAAATGTGAGGATTTGTAAGCAGAGAGAGGAATTTTCAGCCAGATGACTTTACCACTGATGGCCTAAATAGGATATGTAGTATGGGAGTTTCCTCAAGGGTGAAATCTTTTAAGTCAGTGTACATAAAAAAAACCCCAAAAATCCCCAAAACAAACCAAACAAACAAAACAACTAAACCAAAAAAACCAAGAACCCAAACAAACCCTTGTAAAATGTTCCTGTTTAGCAAGAGCAGTGTGGGCAGCAGGGCAAGGGAGGGGATTCTGCCTCTTTACTCTGCTCTTCTCAGACCCCATCTGGAGTACTGTGTGCAGTTCTGGAGCCCTCAGCACAGGAAGGACATGGAAGTGTTGGAGTGGGTCCAGAGGAGCCCACCAAGATGCTGAGAGGGCTGCAGCAGCTCTGCTCTGAGGACAGACTGAGAGAGTTGGGGCTCTGCAGCCTGCAGAAGAGAAGGCTTCCAGGAGACCTTAGAGTAGCCTTCCAGTACCTGAAGGGGGCCTGCAGGAAGGCTGGGGAGGGACTATTGACAAGGACTTGCAATGCCAGGACAAGGGGCAATGGGTTTGAACTGGCAGAGGGAAGATTTAGACTGGATGTTAGGAGGAAGTTCCTTACAGTGAGGGTGGTGAGACACTGGCACAGGTTGCCCAGGGAGGTTGTGGCTGTTCCCTCCCTGGAGATGTTCAAGGTCAGGTTAGAGAAGTCCTTAAGTGACCTGTGCTAGTGGGAAGTGTCCCTGCCTATGGCAGGGGGTTGGAACTGGATGATCCTTGAGTTCCCTTCTAACCTTACCATTCCATGATTCTATGGGGTGTGGGATTTCTTCAACCAAAAGCAGAAAGCACAGTGGTATGAAAGGCTGTGGAGAGCTACATGCATTTTAACACACACCTCTCACACATGCCCCTTTTACAGATGAATCATAGAATGGTAAGGTTGGAAGGGACCTCAAGGATCATCTAGTTCCAACCCCCTGCCATAGGTGTGAAGAGGTTCTTATTGTCATAGCATTTTATATGTGTACACTAAGAGAAAACAGCATCCTCCAAGTTTGCTTTTATTCATATTTAAGGTAAAACCACAATTCATATATTCCTAGATTGGTAGAATATCAGGTTGGAAGGGACCTCCAGGATCATTTAGTTCAACCTTCTGGGGTAAGAATATAGTCTAAACGAGATGGTTCAGCACCCTGACAAGCTGGGCTTTGGAACTGTCTAATGTAGGAGAATCCATCAAATCCCTTGGGAGGTTATTCCAGTGTCTGATAGTTCCAGTGCTGAATTTTTTTTCTTCTGGTATCCTGTCTGACTGTCTCCTGTAGCAGCTTGTACCCATTGCCCCTTGTCTTCACCACGAGATGCTGTAAAAAGGGAGTCTCCCTCCTCATAATAGGTGCCCTGGATGTACTTGGGTACATGAGTTATAAGATCTTCCCTAAGCCTTCTCTTCTCAAGGCTGAACAAACCCAGTTCTCTCAGCTTTCCTTCATATGACAGGTGTCCCAGCCCTCTGATCATTCCTGTGGCCCTTCTCTAGACCCTTTCCAGCCTGTCCACATCCTTCTTGTACCAAAAGTTTACACAATGCTCAAGGTGCAGCTTGATTAGTGCTGAGTAGAGGGGGATGATACCTCTGAAATTCCACAAGTATGAAAAAGAGCTATACCTTAACAGTGAAAATGTAATGATGTTGACAGAAAAAGACTTTTTTTTACCATATAGATATTTGGTATCTTATACCTTCTTTAGACCTTAAGAAACCTCACAGGTGTTTATTCATCCCATCCAACATCGACAGAGGGCAGTATGTAGTGGTTTAAGAGGTTCAATCCAAGAAGAGAAGGCTCCCAGGTGACCTTCTTGTGGCCTTCCAGTATCTGAAGGGGGCCTACAAGAAAGCTGGGGAGGAACTTGTTAGGTTATCATATAGTGACAGGGCTGGGGGGAATGGAGCAAAGCTGGAAATGGGTAGATTCAGACTGGACACGAGAAGGAAGTTCTTGAGCATAAAGCTGGTGAGAGCCTGGAAGGGGTTGCCCAGAGAGGTGGTGGAAGCCTCATCCCTAGAGACCAGGCTGGATGAGGTTGGGGCCAGTCTGAGCTAATGTGAGATGTCCCTGCCCATGGTAGGGGGGTTGGAACTAGATGATCCTTGTGGTCCCTTCCAACCCTGACTGATTCTATGATTGTGTGATTGTAACTCATCTCCTATATATAATATTAACAATGGGCAGCCTGTCAGGCAATGGAAAAATATCTTTCAGCAAGAGACTTAACTTTAACCGATTTTTTGCCTGCAGGATGCTGTAGACCTATCCTGAAAATCAGCACTATTAGGATGCAGTAGCTAAAAATTGAGTAAGAGAAAGTCTGAGTCAAATGCAGGCAGATCTTCTGAAGGAAGAAAAAAATAGTGCTAATAGAACAGTTGAGTGCTTAAAAACTCTTTTTAAAGTCCATTCTGAGGAAAACAAAAACCCTAGGAAGACTGTTGAGGTGGTTGAAACTGAAACACAAACCTATTAATTCAGTATTGAAAGAATCTGAAGAGTTAATTCTTTGTCTACATTACAAAATCAGCTAGGGAAGCCTAGATGTAAACAGATGTACCTCCTGGTGCAACACCCATTTAGCTTTCTTATCTTTGTTCAGAAAAGACTGAAGACAGTTTAAAAGAAGCCCTTAAATCCTAATGGAAATGTGCCACATTTAGAGCTGGCTGAAATTTTCCAAATCAGGCCTCACAAATATTTCTTTACATCCTAAAATCAAACTTTATTCCTTTCTCCTTTTTTATTCATTGCTCAGGAAGACTCACACTTGTGGGTTTTTTGCTTGCACATATGTTTAGGGAACATCTGTTCTTTGTTCCCATCTGGTTGAGATTATCTATGTATGCATGAAGGAGGCAACTGGTTAGCTGCTGCTGTAACTTAATTTTCTCTGACTTTATAAGCATTGGCCAGAGGGAGCAGGGGGTGAATGCAGCAGGAGCTGCCCATTTGCTTTACAGAGCAGGTGAAAGGTCTGGATGCCACAGCAGGCATATCTCCAGCAAGCAGATATCAAGGCACTACTTTATTGAGGGATCATCACCACCACGGGACAGAGGAATCGAGGACAGGGGAATCAGTGCAGCCTCAGCAAGTCTGGAGATGGCACCAAACTGTGTGGCACAGTCACTTGCTAGAGGGCAGGGATCCATCCAGAGGGACCTGCACAGGCTGCAGAGTTGTGCCCAG
>VWZE01008598.1:31943-57665 GCA_013396675.1 Eubucco bourcierii
AAAAAGAAAGAAAAAGAGTAGTGAAGATGAAACAGAGGTTACAAAAATAAATTTGCAAAGACTTAATCTTGTCTTGCTTTCACAGACAACCCTCCTGTTAGCTCTGGTGGTGATGTATCATTATGGCATGTTTTCCCTGATCAAGGAAGATACCCTGCTTGTGTTATGAGCATGAATGCCAAGGGCCTGAAGTATATGTGTGCAGAATTCAGTTCTAAACTCAGATCCACACTGAGGAGTCTTTTACTACACAGAGAGCTTGTCACAAGCTTTAGTGTACCCTTAGGAAGCTTAGTCTGAGTAAAGGAAAATGCTCTTTAAATTGCAGTCATTGCTTTCTGAGGGGTACACAGTTGCATGAAACTTAGGTGAGGTTTTTTTCAATACACATCAGTTTTATGAACATGTAAAAGGTCTGCATCATGATAACTGATCCTTAAGACCATCACATCTGAGTTCAGCAACTCGTGTGCAAAAGGAGATCTATCACCCAAAGAACGTAGTTCCAAATGACTGCTATCTGTTGTCCTGCATTTGTAAAGTGTTGGAGTGGGTCCAGAGGAGGCCATGAAGATGCTCAGAGGGCTGCAGCAGCTCTGCTATGAGGACAGGCTGAGAGAGTTGGGGCTCTGCAGCCTGGAAAGGAGACGGTTTCCAGAAGACCTTAGAGTAGCCTTCCAGTATCTGAAGGGGGCTACAGGAAGACTGGGGAGGGACTATTGACAAGGTCTTGCAATGCCAGGACAAGGGGCAATGGGTTAGAACTGGCAGAGGGGAGATTTAGACTGGATGTTAGGAGGAAGTTGTTTACAGTGAGGGTGGTGAGGCACTGGCACAGGTTGCCCAGGGAGGCTGTGGCTGTTCCCTCCCTGGAGGTGTTCAAGGCCAGGTTGGAGGAGGCTTTGAGTGAGCTGTACTAGTGGGAGGTGTCCCTGCCTATGGCATGGGGTTGGAACTAGATGATCCTTGAGGTCCCTTCCAACCTTACCATTCTACGATTCCATGATTTAGGGAGATGTTGCAGAGGAATCTGCATTTATTGTCACTCTGACAGCTACTACTCAGAGGTGCTTATCAGCAGCAAGAGGGGAAAAAAAGAAAAAAAAAAAAACAAACCACAACAAACCCAAACCAACAAATTCATCAAGAACTGCACAGAGGGGAAAGTTGACAAGAAAGGAAAAGGTACAACAAAGCATGAGTGACAATCCTGTTAACATATCCTCAACCACTCTTACCATACTGTATCATCTTTACGTGCATGCAATAGTGTTTGCACTTCGATGTGATAAGAAGCTCAGGCAGAACAGATGAGTTTTCTGTTTAGACATGGAACAAATGTGTTCAAGTTTGTTCACTGTAAAAAGCCTAGTGTCCAAAAACTATCACTCAGCATACATGGGAATCAATACTAGAGGCTACAGATGATATCTCAAGCTTTACAAGGTTCCTTCTGGCTTCCTGTATATCTACACACACAGAGTGTAGTCCATCTTCAATACTATTTAACAGTGTGGATGACATAATTGTGCTGGCTCATATGAATGCCAGAACCATGTGGCTTGAACTTCCTATCTACCTGCACAACATTTTTAATGAAATATGCTGCTTGTTTGAAGTAGTCACAGTCTCACAGTATCACCAAGGTTTGAAGAGACCTCAAAGCTGAAGTCCAACCCATTACCACAGACCACAAGACCAGACCATGGCACCAAGTGTCACGTCCAAACCCACCTTGAACACCTCCAGGGACGCTGACTCCACCACCTCCCTGGGCAGCCCATTCCAGCAGTCAATGACTCTCTCAGGCAACAACTTTCTCCTCCCCTCCAGCCTAAACTTCCCCTGGCACAGCTTGAGACTCTGTCCTCTTGTTCTGCTGCTGCTTGCCTGAGAGAAGAAAGCAACCTCCTCCTGGCTACAACCACCCTTCAGGTAGTTGGAGACAGCAAGAAGGTTTCTCCTGAGCCTCCCTCTCACACCTGTCTCTGCTAGGTCCAAGTAGGAAAGACTGAGAAAGATTCAGGTTTTGGGTAGATTGGGATAGGACTGTAGCATTGCTTCACATTTACTTGACTAGAAGCCAAAAAGCAGGGCAGATGCATGCCAAAGCTTGCAGATGTATTAATGAAAATAATTTGGATTTAACACATAAATTCACCTAGTGGAAAGACTTACTTGCAGGATCCCCAATATGAATAAATGCCAGAGAAGAAGTAATCTAAATGGCTATTAACATAATTTGAGTGCTGAGTGCTGTTCTGCTCCAGCTACAAATGCGATTGAGACATATGCTTACTCTGATGGAGGAAATTAGCAGAGGATTACCTCTTCCCCTAAGAAGATTAAGTTAAAAGAAAAAATAATTTGCTTTGCATTGCACTGTTATACCATCTACCATTAGAAGAAAACAGACTACATTAAAAAGGACCATCAGTTTAATGGAAAGATTATTCTGACAGTTTACAGCCAGTTTAGTCACACAAGGCGAGCCCACATGAGATGCAACAGCAGAAGTTATTGGCTTAGCATCAGCAGCAGAAACACAAATAATTTATAATGAAATCAGGGAGGTGTTCTAGACTCACGTGGCCAGCATTGTGGCACTATCCCATCAGTGAAGTCTATGCAAAACTCCTGGTTATGGGAAGTGAAGACATGGGCAAAATGCTCACAGAATCACATTCTCCACCCTAGTTCTGCCTAAGCCTTCAAGATACATTATAGACTTCAATACCTACATGCTGGCCCTACCTACATACAACAGGGATTATAATACAGCAGCCCCTGGTGTCCTCAAATCCATATTTCATGTGCCAGTCACAGGGAAGCTTATGGGTTGCACTGTCTGACTACAGTGCAAATGATGCTGGAGAAGGCTGCACAAGGAAAAGGCTGAAGGATGTGCAAGCATTAGTGCAAACAGGTTGTAACACCTTTGCTCATCACTTGAGAAAAGATCCCTACCCACCCACAAGGTTGTGCAGGATTCTGCTAGCAGCTGTTGTGGTTTAATGAGAGGACAGATTAACCTCTTCTGGAGCAACAAATCAAAGAATAACACTCATGTGAAGGAGTGGAGAATCACAGAACCTTAGAGGTTGGAAAGGACCTCCACAGGTCATCGAGTCCAGCCTCCCTGCCAAGGTAGGATGCCCTAGGGTAGTTTTGCACAGGAAGGTACCAATATCTGAAGCAGTTCTACATGAAAGATGAAGAGAGACTATTTCCAAAACCTACAGTGACAGGATAAGGGCAGTAGTTTCAAACCAGAGCAGAATAGATTTAGGTTGGATGTTGGGAACAAGTTCTTTACTATATGGGTGGTGGAACACTGGAACAGGATGCCCAGGGAGATGGTTGGTGCTCCATCCCTGGAGATATTCAAAGTGAGGCTCAGCAGGGCTTTGGACAACCTGATCTAGTTGAGGATGTACCTGCTGACTGCAGAGGGGGTTGGACTAGGTGACCTTCAGAGGTCCCTTCAAGGCTGAACTATTCTGTGATCCTATAAGCCCATTTCCCAGCTCTCTAAGAACCACAATTCAGAGGCTATTGTGGTAGATACTTGGTCTCCTATGTACTATCTTCTTAAAGATGAGAGATTAGGATATATCCAATTTTCCACGTTCATTTATATTAATTCCTGCATTTCTTTTTGACTGAACTGCTTACCTGCACTTAACCTCAGCCTACAGTATAAAGCAGTCATTTCTAAATCAGTACTACTACTGCCACATGAAGGAAAAAAAAAAACCAAACCACCTCTTCACCTCTCCTCACACAGCTCAGTCATTTGTAAAACAGGAAAAAAGGCAGCACTGGCAGGTAGCTTGTGCTAGAGCTAGGGTCTGATTCTAGGCACAGCTCTAAAAATGTATTAGGGAAAAAAAAAGCAAACCACCAACCCCAAGTCCCTGCACTAAAAGTTGGGAAAAGCAGATTCAGGAGACGTTGTGACTCAGACACAAATGGCTGAGTCACCCTTCCCCTGTGTTTTCTCTCTGCTCTTGTCTGGCAGTGATTTGCTGGAGGTAGAGGTTAGGTGGCAGCTATCAGGCACCCTCCCATTGCCAATCCTGTGCTGGATTAGCTGTGCTTCCAGCTGAGTGCAGACAGAGGGAATCATCTGAGTGGATTGAGTGTCTCATTTTGGTATTTCTGGAAATTTTCCCTCCTTCTCAAACTGGTTTTTGGACCTGCAACCCAAGATGCAACATAGTCAGTTGTCACTTGATATGTTCAGTGTAGAGTCAAAAAAAAGCAAACAAAAGGAGAGTCTTATTTCACAGTATTTCCCAGTATCACCAAGGTTGGAAGAGACCTCAAAGCTCATCAAGTCCAACCCATTCCCACAGCCCTCAAGACCAGACCATGGCACCAAGTGCCACGTCCAAACCTGCCTTGAACACCTCCAGGGACGCTGACTCCACCACCTCCCTGGGCAGCCCATTCCAGCAGTCAATGACTCTCTCAGGCAACAACTTTCTCCTCCCCTCCAGCCTAAACTTCCCCTGGCACAGCTTGAGACTGTGTCCTCTTGTTCTGCTGATGATTGTCTGAGAGAAGAAAGCAACCTCCTCCTGGCTACAAGCACCCTTCAGGTAGTTGTAGACAGCAAGAAGGTCTCCCCTGAGCCTCCTCCTCTTCTTCCAGCTTCAGTAGCATAGGGATCTGATCTTGTTAGGTGCTTGGTTTTAATCAGTAAAATTCATCAGGCAAATAGACACTTTTGAGAAGAAATGGTGGAGACAGATTTCACAGTAGGAAAATGTTCTTTTCTGAAGGATAAGAAGAGCTACTTACTTGCATCCTTGGCAGCAAGACCTTGTTTACCCATTCAACCCATTTGTCTTGTTCCAGTTTCAGCCTTTGTACAATGAGTGTTCAGTATCTGTCTCACTGATATCTTTTAAATGTACTGTTTTCTAATCTGCCAGTATACTGCCCATTAAATGCTGGATGGTCCCAGTGGCAATGCCAGAGATCACAAGTCAGGGCAAGGGGGACTGACCTCTTGCTGAGGAAAGAATCATCATCCTAGCACAGAGCATAAGTGGAGAAGGCTCCTGAGAAAAGCAAACTGTTTGCTTTGACATTTAGCAGCTACTTCAGTCACTAGTTTTGATTTTAATGGCAAGTTCATCCAAATACAACCAAACTGTTTTATTGCTAAAATGAAAATTCCTTCCCTAGACTGAAGATTTGAGCTCAGCAGGCACACAAGGCACAACGAAGGGAGGGCAAAGACCAGGATCCACAGAAGGACCTGCCTGTATAATTAGGAGTGGAGGCATGGATCAGCATAGTTCAAAGTCCTGACAAACAAGGGGCCAACAGCAAGGGCACAAAACTTTCCTGTATGTGTGGCCCTTCTGTACCTTGTACAATGTGCATTAGGACAAGACCATATCTGGGAGCTGTCAATGATGTTCCTAGGAAACTGGAATCTTCATGGCTATCAACCTAAAACCTTTGAGGAACAGACAGAAGGGGCGGAAAAAATATTTTCAAAATTGAAGTTAAGGTACCTCAATCATTTTTCATCATTTTACACATTAAAAAATAAGTAATATAGAGCTAGTCATCCTGTCCTCCAGATTCCTCCTCTCAGAATTCCATAGTACCAATTTTTCAGTGCTAAAACAGACCCTGACCTGGATTTGATTTTGCTTTCAGAAATGAATACTGTTAGATTCACACTACTTAAGAGAGCAAAAGTTAACCTTTGTGGTCATCTTTACCCAAATCACTGCAGAACAGACAACGGGTCTTTGCTTTTCTGATCTGACAAAAGAAAATAAAACAGAGTAAGGACTCATTGTTTCCCAGCATGAAAAGCAGTTTTTTCATCACTTTCAGTTCTGCCAGCAGGGATGTCATCTTGATCTCATAGTGATTTTATTTTTGACCTGTTTGTTTTCCTCCTGATAATCCTCCTCACTCTTACTCAGAACAACTCCACTATGGTTAAGTGCTGAAGCACTGCCTTCAGGCTATCTGGTCACTCTTAACTGGGGCTACCAGAGGAGTTCAAGTGTAAAAGCACATGTCATCTCCAGCAGGTGGAAAAAAAATACCCATTCCTGATTTGTGTTTTCACAAGCTATGGACCAATGCATATTCTCAGCTCTCACCGTTCTGAGCAAAGACCACAGGGCAGACAAACAGTTTCTCCTTGCATCTTGCATGCCCCTTGCTCCAGACCTTTGAGGTGCTAGAATGCTCATTCACTGGTCAGAAAATCATTCCATCATGCCTTGACAGCATACAGGAAGCTATCATGTTGGATCTCAGCCAGGGTTGTGACTCCTCCTCTTCTTTGCATCAACAGAGATGTGTCCACTGGCTGCAGCGGGAACAAGAATAAGCCCTTGCTGGTGCTGCGCGCACAGCAGCGCTCCTCATGTCACCCCCTCTCTCTTGGCTTCCTCATTAACATCCTGTAATTGCAATGGCTGTTGCAGACTGGTTTACACTGCCCGAGGCAAGTCAGAAAATGCCCACCTTTCCACCAGAGGGTCATCTGCATAAACAATTAATGAAGAGTTGCTGCCCTCAGCTAATGTCCTGTCTGTCAGGTTGATACAACCTGGGGCTAGTTAGCTCTTCTGAACAATGATCAGTTGCTGCTAATGCTCCAGTAGACTATTAAACTCCTGTTGGCAGGCTAAAGCAGCAGACAAACATAGTGGGCTTCTTGATTAAAATATTGAAAAGACTGCATCCTGCTGTCAATAGTGGTTTTGATCTCCTAAAAGAAGAAAAATATCTTGTGGCAGAAATGTAATTACAAGAGAAACACTGTGCTTCCCTGCTTTAGAGCAGATGGAGGAAAGGTCAGCTATCAATTAAGCTGTGGGATAAAATATTCTCATGTAAGGATAAGAATCAATGAAAATAAAATCCTTTGTATGAGAATAGATGTGTTTTCTACTTCACTTATATTCCAAGGAGATGAGTAAGCAAATTTAGAAGAAAAGTAGTTCACTGGTTAACTTCTAACAACCCCATGAGAGCATTCTAGGATTGAGGTAAAAGCACCCAGGTTCGACGGTGTGCATATGAAGCAACTTCTAAACCTGTGTGTTACCCTATCCCAGGTAGTGCAAAGAAGACAGCAAAGAGTGTCATAGGCAGATGGTGCCCGAAAACAGAAGCATGGACACACTGGATGAGCCAATTACATTGGCTCACCTTACCCCAAGGTTTGCCTTATGTGCAAGGTGAGTTTGGAGGATTGGCCAGGGTGGTTAGAAGGAAAGGGGTTAGTGAGGTTACTCGGCAGAGAGGAGGAGACCAGAAGCTAGACTGTCTGAGAGTGTCTGCAAGCCCGAGTGTCTTATCTTTGTTTTGTGTTCTTTTCCTAAACATCTCAGCAAACCTATGAGTGAAGCAGACATCACCAGTGTTTGCATTTCTCAGCCTGTAATATAATTTTCTCCATTAAAATTTTCCAATCAGCCTCAAAGCAGCACAACCTCTCTGCTAACCTCACTTTCCTTCTAACCAACCTGGTCAATCCTCCAAACTTACCTTGCACATAAGCCAAATTGTGGGGTAAGTTATAGGGGTGGGGAGAAGGTGAAAGCATGGTTGGGAACCCCCCCGGGGTCTCTGATTTCTGGTAGGGGAGTTGTGTTTCTGTATTCCCTTTAACTTGTATATTTCTGTAAATACTCCTGCCTACAGTGTTTATCTCTGCTTGTACATTGTGCTGAGCTGTAAACAGAGCTTCAGTCCTTAACTTCCAGCTGGTTGAGTCTAGTCTGGAGGATTTTACAAAGTGGGGGGGTCGGGGGACAGGGAACTCCCAAACCATCACAGTATTTTAAGAAAACATCATGAAAATATACAACAGTTAGTTGGATTCTCTTCAAAACAGCTTTTAAAGGTCACTTTTCTTGAACTAATTTCTTTTAAAGATCACATTACAGGAGAGAAGGAATCATTTTTACTCCTTTCTGCATATGCAGGGGAGGTTCTATTCAAAAGTTGTCACGCTGAAATATGGTCTCTTAGACATATATCCAAGTCCATTTAATAAATAATTAGAAATAACCATGGTAAAGCTATCTTTAATCTTTAAACTCATTAATAAAGTCTTAGAAGAAAAAAAAAAATGATCTTTATGTATTTCAGAAATACCCCTGAGAATACAAGTTACATTTCCAAGTGTTTTTAATAGATGTGCTGGGCATCTTCTACGTTATAACCACGTATGTAGAGCATGAGTCATGCAGAGATAATAAATGATAAATCATCTTCTCCAGCTTCCTTTTGTTGTGCAGAAAAGTCTATACTCCTGAGATGACTTAAAAGAATTCATGTTAAAAGTAACAAATAGATCTGTTTAAAGCTTGAGGAACTAATTAGGTTATTGCTGATGAATGATAGTTTAAGCTAAACAATGATTCTATGTTTACTCCAAGTGCCCATGAACTTGTCTCTAACTTCTATCATTTATTTCCTTCACTTTGCTTCTCATCTATTTTTCTGATGTTTATCTCTAATAATGGCTAAGACACAGAATTGTGCCAGTGCCAATCACAAGAGTCTGATATGCACAGGAAGGGGGAAACTGCTTTGTGCCATCTAAACTACAATATCACCACTAGCAAAGGCTAAGCACAGGGGTGAAGAAGAAGATGAAAATGAGTCGACCCTTTGAGGACATGAATTTGTTTTCTACTTGTGATTGCTCTGTGAGCCAGACCTAAATCAAGTCTGACTGTATAGCTGAGTTCTGTCTGTTTAGAAAGCCTTTCTCTTTACCCTGGTTTCTGTAGAATACAAAGATATTAATTGTTGTCAAACCATTAGACTTGCAGAAGATCATTTCACTGCTGCCTGTGCTGTGATCCAGTAAGCTTGTAAGCTTTTACTCATTTAATTTCACACGTACCAATAACTTCTGAAGTTTTGAGTCAAGAAGTTAAAAGACATGGTTCATCAGTGTCACCTTGCAGGTTCTACACTGCACAGTCATGAAGAGCAGGCTTCTGCTTGCTCTGAATGAGCGTTAATGGCCACATAACAGCCACTAAAGCAGCCATATAAGGCTGGACAAGGCCTTGATTAACCTGTACTAGTGGGAGGTGTCCCTGCCTATGGCAGGGGGTTGGAACTAGATCAGGTCACAGTATAGAGTCATAGAATCATAGAATGGTAAGGTTGGAAGGGACCTCAAGGATCATCTAGTTCCAACCCCCTGCCATAGGCAGGGACACCTCCCACTAGTACAGGTTAATCAAGGCCTTGTCCAGCCTTATATGGCTGCTTTAGTGGCTGTTATGTGGCCATTAACGCTCATTCTGAGCAAGCAGAAGTCTGCTCTTCATGACTGTGCATTGTAGAACCTGCAAGGTGACACTGATGAACCATGTGTTTTAACTTCTTGACTCAAAACTTCAGAAGTTATTGGTACGTGTGAAATTAAATGAGTAAAAGCTTACAAGCTTACTGGATCACAGCACAGGCAGCAGTGAAATGATCTTCTGCAAGTCTAATGGTTTGACAACAATTAATATCTTTGTATTCTACAGAAACCAGGGTAAAGAGAAAGGCTTTCTAAACAGACAGAACTCAGCTATACAGTCAGACTTGATTTAGGTCTGGCTCACAGAGCAATCACAAGTAGAAAACATATTCATGTCCTCAAAGGGTCGACTCATTTTCATCTTCTTCTTCACCCCTGTGCTTAGCCTTTGCTAGTGGTGATATTGTAGTTTAGATGGCACAAAGCAGTTTCCCCCTTCCTGTGCATATCAGACTCTTGTGATTGGCACTGGCACAATTCTGTGTCTTAACCATTATTAGAGATAAACATCAGAAAAATAGATGAGAAGCAAAGTGAAGGAAATAAATGATAGAAGTTAGAGACAAGTTCATGGGCACTTGGAGTAAACATAGAATCATTGTTTAGCTTAAACTATCATTCATCAGCAATAACCTAATTAGTTCCTCAAGCTTTAAACAGATCTACTTGTTACTTTTAACATGAATTCTTTTAAGTCATCTCAGGAGGATAGACTTTTCTGCACAACAAAAGGAAGCTGGAGAAGATGATTTATCATTTATTATCTCTGCATGACTCATGCTCTACATACGTGGTTATAACGTAGAAGATGCCCAGCACATCTATTAAAAACACTTGGAAATGTAACTTGTATTCTCAGGGGTATTTCTGAAATACATAAAGATNGTGCAGGGGGAGAATGAGCTCCCTGCTCCTGCTGGCCACACTCTTGCTGCTGCAGGCCAGGATGCCATTGGCCTTCTTGGCCACCTGGGCACACTGCTGGCTCATGTTCAGGTGGGTGTCAATCAGCACCCCCAGATCCCTTTCTGTTTGGCTGCTCTCCAGCCACTCCCACCCCAGCCTGTAGCTCTGCATGGGGTTGTTGTGGCCAAAGTGCAGCACCTGGCACTTGGATTTGTTGAGCTCCATCCCCTTGGACTCTGCCCATCTGTGCAGGCAGTCAAGGTCCCGCTGCAGAGCCCTTCTGCCCTCCAACCCAGCAACATCAGCCCCCAGCTTGGGGTCAGCTGCAAATTTGCCGGTGACCGATGATCCTTGAGGTCCCTTCCAACCTTACCATTCTATGATTCCATAAAGTGTGCATCCCTGAAAAGGATCCAAAGATGTGACACAGCTGAAAATATTTAAAACCTGCTATTCCCGTATCTGAGAGAATTAGAAGCCTGCTATTCTCATTGCCAAGAATATTTCTAGTGTAAGTGAGAGACTTTTCTTTAGTGCTACTAACCAGAAGTTTCATTTTGGGCTCTTTGCTCCTAAACATACATTGCTCTGTATGGTATTAACGGCATCCAGTGCTAAATACTGCAAGTTTTGACCTGCTGTGCATTTCACTCTGTCCTCTCCAACCACTCCTCAGTTCCTTTACGAAGTAATAGTGAATTAGATCCGATGCTTCCTTTCATGCTACCTACTAAAGGTTTGAAAAATGATCACTGTTTGAAATATCAGTCAGCCCAATTTCAAAGCTAACTCCCAGCTTCCAAAAAATTCAAGCCGAACCCTCTGAAGCAAATCTACAGGTAGGAAAAAAAAAAAAAAAAAAAGGAAAAAAAATATAAGGCAAACTATTCTATTTTACATCTACACAGAGAAGATTGAGTGTATAATATATTACAGGTGCCAGTTATATTTATGCTGCACAGGTGAATAATAGGTTGACTGACTCCGTATGCTATATTTATAGCAAACATTTTAAAGCTGTCGTCTCAATTGCCCAGATACCAGATATCCAAATTCCAGGCCTATTAATGGAATACTGAAAACACAGGACTCAAATAGCTTCAATTTGTAACTTACAGAACCAGTATGAGAGAAAAGAATGTCAGTCAGTTGCATCAGGGATCAAATGAGATGCTTACAACGAGCAGAAGAATACCTGCACCGTTTTGGGTATCAGGTTCTTCAGCACACATTAACAACATTTCTCTGATTCTATATAGAATAATAGAATGGTAAGGTTGGAAGGGACCTCAAGGATCAGCCAGTTCCAAGCCCCTGCCATAGGCAGGGACACCTCCAACTAGTACAGGTCACTCAAGGCCTCCTCCAACCTGGCCTCGAACACCTCCAGGGAGGGAGCAGCCACAACCTCCCTGGGCAACCTGTGCCAGTGTCTCACCACCCTCACTGCAAACAACTTCCTCCTAACATCCAGTCTAAACCTCCCCTCTGTCACTTCAAACCCATTGCCCCTTGTCCTGGCATTACAAGACTTTGTCAACAGTCCCTCCCCAACATTCCTGTAGGCCCCTTCAGATACTGAAAGGCTACAGTATTTAAGGTCTCCTCAAAGCCTACTTTTCTCCAGGTTGAAAAGTCCCAACTCTCTCAGCCTGTCCTTATAAGAGAGTTGCTCCAGCCCTCTGATCACCTTCATGGCCTCCTCTGAACTCACTCTAACAGTTCCATGATTCCCCTACTCCTGATAAAGCAGCAGAGTTTACAAAGCTGTGTCTCTTGTTGCTTGCATCACTTGCTCTTTGATGACTTAAGTGCCTTGTTTTCTGTATCTCTCTGAGCAGATGGAGGGTGAATTCTGATTTTGGTAATTAGCAGATGGGTCATTGAACCTCATTTTTAGTCAGTTAATATAATTATTATTTTTTAATAGAGGTTTAATGAACTATTTTACATCTAATTATTAATAATGGTAACTATATGATTCTGAACTCAGGCAAGTTAACATAACTTGCACACTCAGTAAAGAGGCACATTTGGCTCTAACCATGCAAAGCTCTTGCTTTATTCAGAGAAGGAATTTCCTAAGTGTAGGAAGGGAGAGCTTACCCCTTCTACAAGAGTTTTGTATTGAAAGATGTACAAATATTTAAAGAGGGTCTCCTTTCCATCATTCTCAGGCCAGAAAATAATGCTTTAAATGAGCAGAAACTTGGTGAAGGTCACACTGAGAACAGTCAGCAGAGCTCTGAACAGTCTGCACCCTGAGCTCAGCCAGCACTCATGCCCCCCGAGCACAGCTTACTCAAACAATGCAACACAGGATCAAGCCATAATGAGAAACTTTCAGGTCATCAGTCCTGGGCTTGCAACAATGAAAGTCCAGCTGTCGTAAGGGAGGAAGATGCATGTTCCCACTCATCCATTTGTACTCCTCCTTCTGCCCTGTGTTTCTACTTTGTCCAAGACAGACTGCTGTGCATTTCTCCCTCTGCATTAAATTCACCCTGAACAACAAAGTGAAAATCTACAAATAACCCAGAACTGACTAAAGCAGCTTTATGCCATCTCCCAGAGCTGGCAACTATATAGAACATGAGGAGCAATCAGCTGCTTTCAAGGAACTATGACATCATTTATTACTGCATCTCTTCCTTAACAGTTAATACAGGTCAGAGTAGTTTAAACATCTTGAAGCTGCTTTAAATTATTCTTTGGACCTTGATTATTCTTTATAGGACTTAGAACTACAGCACAAGGTCACTTTCTCCTCACTTCCTTAGGTGTATTGTGGAGTTAACACAGCTGAGGATCTTGAAGTAAATGTCTAGGATGGGTCAGGGAACTGTCAGCATCACAGTGGAAAAGCAATTCAGAGATGATTAGAGGGCAGGGGACTCTCTGAATCAGGGTGGTGGTTTTGCTTGGTAGAAAGATGAATTTAGTCCCTGACAACCAGAAAATGTCCTTCAGTTTGGGTTATTTCTTGGAGTCTAATTAAATTATCTTGGGTGTCTTTCTCTCTGTAATGCTCATCAAGAGGCTGACAGATTCAGTTCCTGCATCTCAGGAAAAAACTGCATGCATATGTCAGTGGAAAAATCAGTCTTCAGTCGTGGTTTCGAGAATCACAGAGCTCTTCTCTGTGAGATCTCTCTCTTTTCTCCCTCTCATACAGGCTCCTCACTGGGATCCAGGCCTATACAAACAAGAAAAATTACTTCAGGGATACAAAGTGCATCCTGCTCTCACTGAGGTTTTCAGACTGTCTCGAACAGATTATTCATGATGTACGAAAGCCAAGAGAACAATATGGAAAGCAGATTGGATATGCACCTACAGCCTGATGCCAGCTTGGTTCTCCATTTAGAGGCTGACATCATCTCTTGAAAGAGCTGGAGCCATATATCAGTTTAGCCTGAAAGGAGAACATGCTGCACAGCTATGGGTAGGTTGAATGGTACCATGCTGAGGTTTCTGACACAGTGAGCTATCAAATACCCATGGATTCGGATGTGGAGAAGAAGTTTACCTTCAAATTAACAATATTAGTTTGGCATCATAGAATCATAGAATCATGGAAGGGACCTCAAGGATCATCCAGTTCCAACGCCCTGCCATAGGCAGGGACACCTCCCACTAGCACAGTTCACTCAAGGCCTCCTCCAACCTGGCCTTGAACACCTCCAGGGAGGGAGCAGCCACAACCTCCCTGGGCAACCTGTGTCAGTGTCTCACCACCCTCACTGCAAACAACTTCCTCCTAACATCCAGTCTAAATCTCTCTTCTGCCAGTTTAAACCCACTGCCCCTTGTCTTGTCATTGCAAGACCTTGTCAATAGTCCCTCCCCATCAAGTGTATTCTGCTCTAGACCATACTAACTCAAAGTCTATAGTACTCATACAGAGAAGGCAGACAGAATATGGTAGACATACAAAAAGGCTTCCCACATAAAAATGTTTTGAAAAATCAACAATCTAGAGATTTAGAATATCCATATTTTCACAGTATTTCCAAGGATTCCTTTTTTCCAAGGAGACAGCAGCGAAGCTATAAAACTGGAGACTAATAGGAAGCATTCCTGCAGTGACACAGCTGACAACTGCTGAGTTGTATTTTAAGCATTCTTGTGCCATTCAGAGACTACACAAGATCATCTCATGTGTTTGCCACTTGCTTTACAAACAAGGAGGAGGAGAAAGAGAGAGCAAGTGAAGCAGCAAGCTGCGTGAGCACTCCGAAACAGATGAGGATACTGTTACCGAGTATTAGGAGATCAGCCTGATGAAAGCATTCATTATGGCATCCCAGAACTGCAGGAGATCACAGGAACCTCGGGGATGTTTTCAGATTCTGGATTCCAAGATGCCACTCCTACTGAAACCTGAGGATGACCTTGAATGCTCACAGATAGTGCAAGGCATCAGGTTGCTAGAGAGCCTTTCTACAGAGATTTGTTAGTGAGAACCCATGAACGTGCTACTGGTTCCCTTAATCAAAAAATACCACCCTGTACTTAGCAATAGCATGACTAAGATGTTGACCTAGTTGAGCAGTTTCCTAACTAACTTGTGTCAGAAGCCAAAGAATCTTAGGCTCTTGGATTTCTCTTCTCCCCCAGTTTCATTCACCTGTCCTGTGTAAGGTAGCTGGACCAGCGCTGGGCTGCCATGTGCTGAAGTCCTGGTCCCCCTAAAGCTCATGACAAAACTGCTGACTCAGAGGACTGTGCCTTCTCCATCAAACTTAAAAGTGTTTATTAACTCACTCACTGTGCTGCCCTTCTCTCTACTCTGAAGGGAAAATTGTTAAAAACCACAATCTCCTCTGCTTAATTACAGCACCGAGTCTGAAGGTAATGCTATGGCAAGGGCTACAAACCAAAAAGAGGCAGCATTACCTGGGTATTTGCTCTCCAAACGGTTTACTTGACTCCATGTCTTTCTCATGGGTTCAGCATCCAAGCTCAGTCAGTCTAGTTTCACTGAGATCACTCTGCAATGCCATCCAAGTGCTGCACTGCCTTTGGACGTCCTGCATTGACTTGAGTGCTCTGACTCAAGGGGAAGACATGGCAGAACAGAGGGCTGCAGCAACAGGAACACTGAGGGCAAGACTGTGCCTTCTCCATCAAACTTAAAGGACATGTGTTTACCAACTTACTGTGCTGCCCTTCTCTCTATTCTGAAGGGAAGCAATCTTTAAAAACACAATCTCCTCTGCTTAAATCACAGCACTGAGTCTGAAGGTGCTGCAGCAACAGGAGCACTGAGGACAACTTTTTGGTCCTTCTGCAGCTGCAGTGAGGGTATATTCCATGGGGCAGACAGATGGGTTGCTTTGTGAAAACTGGAGATAATAATTTCTGTCAGTCCAATCTGCATGTATAAAGATGTATTTCAGGACTACAAAATCCCAAGTATTTTGGGGTTTTCCTATGGGACTTTTCATGAGTCATATCAGAAATACCTGTAAATACAAACTACATATAATCACTGTTCCTGTTTCATAGAATCATGGAATGGTAAGGTTGGAAGGGACCTCAAGGATCATCTAGTTCCAACCCCCTGCCATAGGCAGGGACACCTCCCACTAGGACAGTTCACTCAAGACCTCCTCCAACCTGGCCTTGAATACCTCCAGGGAGGGAGCAGCCACAACCTCCCTAGGCAACCTGTTTCAGTGCCTCACCACCCTTACTGGAAAGAACTTTCTCAAAGATCTGAAAAGTTAAGCACTAAAAAATTATTTCTGTGTCAGTAAAATGAAAAAAAAAAAAGAAAAAAAGGAGGAAAAAAAAAAGTAAGAAATGCAAGCTGATGCTTACTTCAGCTGTAACTGGCAGCAGAAATGCATGTCCTATATGCACACACACTCAGGCTTGCATCTAAGAGTGTTTTATAGCTTCTGTGCAAAATTTAGCCCTGTGTGGCTTCTAAGCAGTTCTACTTCAGCAACATTTACAGCAAAGCTTTGAAATTATCTGTGCCAGAGTTAATACAAGAGATGTAACAGGGACTAATGTTTTGCCAAAGCAAAGAAAATGCCTGAACACTTCAGTGAGTATCATATACATTTCCCCAATAAACAGATGAGCAGATATATAGGAATTATTTTGCTTTCAGGCTGGATACACAACCCAAACCTACTTTGGCACAGCTGTTGGGATAAACAGGTTCTACTTGCTTAAAAAAAAATTAAATTAAAAGAATTTAAAACTATCAAATGAAAAAACATACAGCACAAGTTGGAGGGTGCCTGTGGCAGCACAGCCTACTAGAGAAACACAATAATCATTCAAGAGGCCAATCACTGTAAGGAAAATGAAATCCTAAAGCTCTGCTTCTAACATTCTTTAAGGGTACAAACATATTGCAACATGCATGTCATCACCCTGCACTGCTGTACCTCAACAGGTTGATTCCCCAGAAGTTCAGAAAGCTGTTAGATAGCTACAGATAAATACAAGTTTAATTAAGTATGCTTCTGAGTCATCACTCATCAACCTCTCGTTTGATCATTTAGTGAGAGGGTGAATGTTTTTGATGAGAGTCTAGTGGACCACAACAGAGATTAAGAACAAGCTCAGTCTGTTTGTTCACTGCTGGGAGCCCAGGGAAGGGAAGAGGATCCCTGCCCCAGCAAGGAGGGAGGTAGCCAGCTTGCTTGCTCTATTTGACCCCTCCTATCCTCACTTTCACAGCCTCTGAGCAGTGACTGCCAGTCACACCAAACCATGGAGCTGATTTGCAGCACTCCATAATATCAGTATATTTCTAATGGCAGGTGGAGATATCTCTTTGTCAGAAAAGTGAGCTCTGCAGACTCTGTTAACAGCTGAAGTGATCTGACAAGTCTCCCTATAGACTGTGACACATGGAAAGCAATCAAACACTCAGGGCTAGGCTCTCATCACCCCAAAACCACACAATCATAGAACTATACAATGGCAAGGTTGGAAGGGACCTCAAAGATCATCTAGTTCCAATCCTCTGCCATAGGCAGGGACACCTCCCACTAGAACAAGTCACTCAAGGCCTCATCCAACCTGGCCTCGAACATCTCCAGGGAGGGAGCAGCCACAACCTCCCTGAGCAAACCTGTGCCAGTGTCTCACCACCCTCACTGCAAACAACTTCCTCCTAACATCCATTTTAAACCCATTGCCCCCTGTCCTGTCATTGCAAGACCTTGTCAATAGTCCCTCCACAGCCCTCCTGCAGCCCCCTTCAGATACTGGAAGGCTACTATAAGGTCTCCTTGAAGTCTTTTCTTCTCCAGCCCCAAATCTCCCAGCCTGTCCTCACAGCAGAGCTACTGCAGCCCTCTGAGCATCTTTGTGGACTCCTCTGGACCCACTCCAACAGTTCCATGTCCTTCCTGTGCTGGGGGCTCCAGAACTGCACACAGGACTCCAGATGGGGTCTGAGGAGAGCAGAGTAAAGGGGCAGAATCCCCTCTCTTGCCCTACTGGCCACGATGCTCTTGCTGCAGCCCAGAACTCGGTTGCCGTCTGGGCTGTGAGCACACTGCAGGCTCATGTTGAGTTTTTCATCAACCCAGATCAACCACAATTACAGAATGGGTTGGGCTGGAAGGGACTTTTCAAGGTCCCCTAGTCCAACTACCCTGCAGTGAGCAGGGACATCTCTAACAACACCAGGTTGCTTTCTATCTCCCCTCTATTGATTTAAAGTCTTCACCCTTGCTGTGTTTGAACAGGCCCTGCTAAAAAGATTGTCAAAAGAGGTGATTCCCCTCCTCTACACCATTCTCATGAGAGTCCACCTGGAGTACTCTGTCTAGTTTAGAAGCCCCTATTACAGGAAAGGCATGGATGTGCTGGAACATGTCCAGAGAAGGGCCACGAGGATGATCAGAACACTGGAGTACTTCTCCTATGGAGACAGGCTGAAAGAGCTGGAACTGTTCAGTTTAGAGAAGAGAAGGCTCCAAGAAGACTTTATCATGGCCTTCCAGGATCTGAAGGGGGTTACAAGGAAGCTGGAGAGGGACTTTTTGGGGTGTTGGATAGGGGGAACAGATCCAAACTACAGGAGGAATCCTGTAGATGTTAGGAGGAAGTTGTTCACCCTGAGAGTGCTGAGACACTGGAACACATTGCCCAGGGAGGTGGTGGAAGCCTCATCCCTGGAGGTGTTCAAGGTCAGGTTGGATGAGGCCTTGAGTAACCTGTACTAGTGGGAGGTGTCCCTGCCTATGGCAGGGGGTTGGAACTAGATGATCCTTGAGGTCCCTTCCAACCTTACCATTCTATGATTCTGTGATTCAGTAGATTTGATAGACCTCCCTTTAAATACTGACAGGCTGCAATAAGCTCTTCCTGGAGCATCCTCTTCTCTGGGCTGAATAATCTCGACCCTTTCAGCCTTTCTTCATACAAGAGGTTCTTCTCTGTGGCCTGTTCTGGCTATGCTCCAAAATGGACAAATTTCCCCAAAGTGAAGAGGTTTACAGAAGTTAGCAACACCTTTTATGGATTACAGTGAGAGCAATCATATATCTGAGCATCAAACCTCCACTGGAATTGTGACTGCACACAGGCAGGAGGTGGTTACTCATCACTTGCACTACCTCTCAGTAGCTCACACACAGCAATGCTGTTACCTGTTTCTTAAGAAAGGATGTTTTCAGAAAAGATTAAGAGAAAAAATAAATGCATCCATCTGTCAGGTATAGGCTTCTTGTCTCTTTCAAGAGTTGAGCAAAGAAATAAAACTTCAAACCGGAAGGGAAAGAACAGAGAAGGCAAAGCCTTCCTTCATAGCTCCTTTGAAATCGGAGCAGCAGTGCTGACATGCAGCACTTGAAAGGGCCAAAGCATGATGAAGGGAAAAAGAAATAAGCAGTGATGGTTAGATGGATATCCTGAGCTACCCAAGAAGCTTCTGTGCCTCTTTCACTGACCAGAAGACAAGGTTACACACTGTAATGGCCTTAAAAGAGGCTGAGGGTTGGGAATAACGACAAAATCTTTTCTTCTTATTAATGTCCTTTCAATGTTCTTTGACCAGAAGGGCACCACAAAGTGTTTATGCACAGCACTTGGATGCATAAAGAACAGCTACAGATGCCATTATAGTTACAAATGAGTAGAGTATTTGGGTTAGAAGAGACTCATAAAGGTCAGCTGGTCAAAAACGTAGTTGTTAAGTTTGGACAAGTGATACTTCAACCATCCAGCATGTACCCATTGTACTCCAGACTATTGTACTGTATCTTTTTTACCTTTGCAAAAATAATAGGCCCAGAAATCAGTTGAAGCAACAGGAAAATTAGTTCTCATCCATAAGCACTGTATCAGAGTTAAGATTCAACATTTATGTACAGAAAAGTTGCTTGAAACCTCTGATTCACCTCTCTAGTCTTGAACTGGCAAACTTGTTTAGGGAATAAAATGACTGAGAAAGAAGTATGGTACTGCCTATTAGAGTAAAGGCTCAGATACTGAGTTTTTACACACCATAATGACATAACAATGCACAAAAAAAATAACGTAAATAAAATTTTACAACTCAAATTATCAGACCTTGGATACATAGAATTGAACACAGAAGGTTCACCCCAACACGAGGAGATACTTCTTTAAAGTGAGGGTGACAGAGCACTGGAGTAGGCTGCCCAGGGGGATTGTGGAGTCTCCTTCTCTTGAGACTTTCTGTCCTGGTGAGACCACACCTGGACTACTGTGTCAAATTTTGGGCTTGCCAGTTCAAGAGAGACAGGGACCTGCTGGAGAGAGTCCAGTGGAGAGCCACGAGGATGAGTGGGGGACTTGATCATCTCCCTTATGGAGAGAATTGTCAGGGCTGGAGTGGTCAAGGATCATCCAGTTCCAACCTGTGTGCCATGAACAAGGACACCTCACACTACATCAGGTTGCTCAGAGCTACATCTAACCTGACCTTAAAAACTTCCAGGAATGAGGTTTCCACCACCTCCCTGGGCAGCCTGTGCCAGTCTCTCACCACCCTCATGGTGAAGAACTTCCTAACATCCGATCTGAATCCACCCACTTCTAATTTTGCTCCATTGCCCCTAGTCCTATCACTACTTGACATCATAAAAAGTCCCTCACCAACTTTCCTGTAGGCCTCCTTTAGATACTGGAAGGTCACAACAAGGTCTCCTCAGAGCCTACTCTACTCCAGACTGAACAGTCCCAACTCTTTCAGGCGGTCTTCATAGGAGGGCAGCTCCAGCTCTCCAATCACCCTTGTGGCCCTTCTCTGGACATGTTTCAGCATTTTCATTGCTCAGTTAATTTACTTAACACAGATTAAGGTGAAGGGAGACACATATAACATAAATCTTGAGCAGCACAAGGCAACCAGATGATCTCATGAGAAGATCAGGCTTGTGCAAAGAGCATAAACATTTAGATCTGCTGAGCCTTATCCTAGGTTTATGTTTAAAACTCTCCAGTGGTCAAACAAAGAGATATTTGTGTCTATTTCTGATGCAGATACTTCTTTAGTGAGTGACCAAGTCTGGAGTTATAACTCGAGCTAGCTCTAGAGTAAAATAAACTTTAAACCCACTGATCCCACACACTATTTGCCAAAAGAAAATGAAGACAAAAGGAAGGTAGGTGTGAGCTGGGGGTTGGAGATCACAGAATCCTAGGATGTTTTGTGTTGGAAGAGACCTTTAAAGGTCATCTAGCCAACCCACAATACTCCTCCTCCTTCTGTCCCACCTGAGTCCAGCAGACATGCCTGCCTGCTGAGTTGTCTTCTCTCTCAAGGCACACAACCATTGCTCATTCAGCTGGATGTCACGAGCTGCAGTGCTTGTTTACAACCAAAATTTACGGCCCCTCATTATTGTAATTGTTCAGCTCAGTACTGTAATTTGAAATCTGCAGCTTCTGATAATAAAAGCACTGAAGTATGGCACTCGCTGTCACATCTCGTATGCTGTGGTCTAGATGTGCTCCACATCACATCAGGGATCTGTCTGTTGTCATGCCTTAGCTCTCTCTGATTCATCTGTCTTAGTTGCCTCCCGTGGAAACCGGAGAGCAAGAGCACCGGGGAGGGAAAACGGTTCTGAGTGCTGTCCTCAAGGTGCCATGCTAACACAAAACATTGATGGAGCTGGAACACAAACATGAGCCTGACATCTGGGTAATTCACCCAGCAGCTTTGGGAATCTCATGGAATCACAAAACTAGCTGCAACTTATTTATTTGTTTCTAACAGGAAATGAAAATTTGTGGGCAGCTCAATGTAACGCAGAACGGTCTCGGTTTTGACAACATTTCATTTGGATGCTTTCTAGAAATGCTTTAGGTTATCCATTTTCAAACCAAAGTTTCAGCTCAAGTTCTGCAATGAGAGGACAAGGGGCAGTGGGTTTAAACTGGAGGAGGGGAGGTTTAGACTGGATGTTAGGAGAAAGTTCTTTCCAGTGAGGGTGGTGAGGCACTGGCACAGGTTGCCCAGGGAGGTTGTGGCTGCTCCCTCCCTGGAGGTGTTCAAGGCCAGGTTGGATGGGGCCTTGACTGACCTGTACTAGTGGGAGTTGTCCCTGCCTATGGCAGGGGGTTGGAACTAAATGATATTTGAGGTCCCTTCCAACCTTACCATTCTATGATTCCTCAGCTTCACCTAGTACACAATATAAAAGAAATAATAATAATAATCAGGAAAAAGCACTGTGCACAAACCTCTCTCTGCCCACCTTCCCTCCTGACATTTCATTCCTTTTGGGAATTTAAAGATGAGTGAGCAAAAAAAAAAAAAAAAAAAAAAAAAAAACACCCAAAATTAAGCTACAAAACCCCCCTGCATTCATATATATTTAGCTATTTAAAAAAAAACAAACCAGAAAAAACCCCAAACAGACAACCAGTTCTCATCCATCTCTTCTTACAATGAGACTGCAGGAGATGCTATCGCATGAGAGAGACCTTCACAGCATTTTCCAGCTCTAACACAGTTTGAATTCCTCAAGTGAAACACGTCAGACATCATAAATCCCAGTGCCATGTGCCTGTGGTTTGGCAGGCTTAGCAATGCTGTAGGCTTCACTTCGTTTTGACATCTGAGAAATCCTGGCTGATGGTGACAGGAGAGGCCAGAAGGGAATACAGAAAGCAGCTGGGACAGTGCCGGAGGAAGGAATCGGTGAAGGTTTGCCTCCGGGCTCACCAGTATTGGGCTTGCATTGAGCCCAGGCTTTGATCAGCTCAGGGCTGTAATTTTCCATAGAAAATAGGCATTTTTAGGTAGGCTTTTACTGTCAGACCTTTGGTAGGTAAAGTCCTTTCTGCTTAGTCTCTGGTAAGGAGGGAACAGGTCAAGAGAAAAGAAAGCTGACCTGCCTCACTAGATTCTTTGGTATGTTGCTGCAGATAGAGTAGCAGGACTGGTGCCACTGGCACAAGGAGCCAGCCTTATTTAGCAGCCAGTCTACTGTATCATTCAGATGGTAATCTGAGCTCCTTTGGTTTTGCTCCTTTGAAACACCTGCCCTTGGTCCTGCAGGGCTCAAATGTCAGCAAGCAAGGACAGAGAACAAGTGCCTCCCCAGCCTCTCTGTCTGGCAAGCTATTTTTCAACTCCCCTTTTGCTTTCCATGTCATGCAGGTATATTCCTTTAAGCCACAGAGGGTCTCAGACAAAGGAAAACATACAATAAAAGATTGCCAGTTGGAAGGACAAGTATCTTCAGGGGTCTGAATAAGGAAGCAGGCAGCAAACACTGAAGAAAAGCCAGACTGTTGCTGGCAGCAGTGTGATCTCTCACAGAGCACTGCAAACCAAAGGCAGGTCATGGGGAGCAAGTGTGCAATTAATATAGCCTGAACTGCTCCAGGAAACAACACACAAAAAAAATCAAAACCTCCTCCAGCACCTTGGATTCAGAGACACAAATGGAGCAAAAGCAGGGAGTAATGGAGCTGGCAGTGTTCAGTAAGTGGAAAGGCTCATTCGAAAGGGATGCATGATCTAAAAGTCAGTGAGAACAAAATGAAGCTCAAGTCCTCTCAAAAAACAGAGCAAGTGTAGGATCAGTCACCATTAACCCCACCTAGTAGAATGGTTCAGCAGCAGAGAGCCAGGAAGGCAGGATCTCTGACCTTGTACACCAGGGCAAGCACTGCAGCGCATCTCTCTGTTCAAGAGAATTATAGCCCTGCTTAAAGCTGCTGAATAATTTCTGCTAAGTCATAGAGAGGCATCTGCTAATTCTGCCAGCAGAAAAGGAGAGCTATAGACAGAAATAGTGCAGAAGAGGCTTGCAATTACTCCAGGCTTTTACAATCCAGCCAGCTGTCCCACAAGCAATGTGCATTCTTACAACAGGCCCTTTAACAAGAACCGCATCTGAAATGTGCAGGGGAGCATTGTGGTGATGCACAGAAATAAGCTGAGCATTCCCAAACTGCAGTTGGAAAAGTTCTTTTTCCCTTCTCTGGTATGATGTGAAATTCTTCTGCAGGACAGGAAATGTATAAGACACTTAGAAGTGTATCACACAAAGAATTAAAGGGGAAGGTATACTCCAATCCTGGATCTCTTCCTGTTTAGCATTATGGTAGTTCTTCATAAAACAGCTGTTTGAGGTATCGAGATTCTGCATACCACAAAGCTACTGTGAAACTGGACTCTTTCCCACTGTTCAACGAGAACAAAATGAAGACAATATCAGCAGAAAATGAAAGAGGAGCCTTCCTTGGGAAAACACTTTCTTGAGTAGACCCTCAGTTGTGAAAATGCTGTGTGCTGTAATTTGACATAAACACTAAAGCTGTTTGGTTGGGAACGCCAAACGAGAACTTACTTCTGGTTTTCTGCACCATTACATCCTGAGAATTACCTGAATGAAATCTATTGATTTGGATCAATATTCTACTTTACATCCATGAGCATCACCACACTGCTCATAAGAGCTGCAGTTCCTAGTATCCTGTGCTCCTGTTCATTTACTTTCTTGATAAACTGCATCTCCCCCAGTTCATTAATATTTCAGTAGATGTTTTGCTCCATATTCTGTAACTAGTTTTAACAGACACCTCCTACAGACTTAAGATGATCTCTGCCCTCTCTCTCTCCATACTCTAATGAAAGAGGTGGTGTGGAAATCATTTGATAAGCTCCTGCAGCCTTCCAAAATCCTACACATGGAATAAATTACTGCTGAGGAAAGGCACCACATATCCCAAAGTCTCTAGTCTGACCCTATGAAAATGCTTTTGAATAGCTCATTCCAGGAAGCAGTGAAACACACATTAGTAGGAGACATCTTTTATTCCCTTTGCCTTGAGTGGGACAACACATTACAGACAAAATCTTTCAAGTGGAATATTTTATCTCTCTCTTTTTGCTACCCTGTGCAGCAGGTTTGGTGTTGCTCTTTAGTTTCCTTTTTTTTTTTTCATTGCTTCCTACACTATAAATACAGCTATAAAGGATGCTATAGCCTTTCACAGAATCATATAATTGGTTGGAAGGGTCTTACAAAGGTCATCTAGTCCAGCCACTCTGCAGCAAGCAGGGACAGCATCAACTAGATCACATTGTTCAGAGCCACAGTCAACCTCACCTGAAAACTTTCCAGGGATGGAGCACCTGTTGCCTCTGGGCAATTGGTGTTGGTGTTTCACCACCCTCACTGTACAAAAAATTTCTTCCTTACATCTAGTCTCGATCTCCTGTTTAGTTTAAAACCATTACCTCATGCTCAGTCACAACACACTCTGAAGCAAAGACTGCCCTATCTCTCTTTCAGGCCCCCCTTAATTACTGAAGGCCCCAAGTAGGTCTCCCCAGAGCCTTCTCTTCTCCAGGCTGAATGACTCCGATGTTCTCAGCCTTTCTTCAGAGCATCACCACCTTTCTGGCTGCCCCTCAGCTACCTGTTCTTTCATTTTATCCCATCAGTCAGCCACATTAGCACTCATATTTAGGGTCTCTACTGGATTTGTTCCACCATTCCTTTTTTGGGATGCCTTTTTAAACACTTTAGATATACAAAGAACCTCTTTCCATTGAGATTTCTGATAGTTTAGTTGCCTATTGACTGCTTAGGTTGCTCTGAAACACTGTGCCACACCACTATAATGCTGAGGAACATCTCTCTTTGTGAGGCAGGCAATAAGTTACCCACACCCCACAGCTCAGCAGCTTGGATTGTGGCTGCACGCTGAGGGCAGCCTGACCAACATGAACACACTGCATTGTCCAAATGGCTTCAGAGACATAATAATCATTGTGTCAGCAGCCTTCTTACCATGTGATTTTCTCTCTAACTGCCCTGAAGTTACATGATACTCTCATCCTTCTGCATACAGATAGATCTCATCACTAATATTAATGAAGTCATAAATCAGTTCACCAAACACAGCTAAAGAAATTGAGAGTAAAAAGTTGGAAGCATAGAATCATAGAATGGTAAGGTTGGAAGGGACCTCAAGGATCAGCTAGTTCCAACCTCCTGCCATAGGCAGGGACACCTCCCACTAGTACA
>VWZE01008598.1:57761-80607 GCA_013396675.1 Eubucco bourcierii
CTCCTCTGGACCCACTCCAACACTTCCATGTCCTTCTTGTGCTGAGGGCTCCAGAACTGTATACTTGACTCCAGATGGGGTCTGACAAGAGCAGAGTAAAGGGGCAGAATCACCTCCCTTGCCCTGTTGGCATCTTTACAAGTGATTCACAGTGTTACAGGGCTCATCTATAGTACTGGAGAGCTTATATGCTAGAAATGTGCTCTTCCAAGCTCCAGAAGAGAAGTGTTTTCATTTCTTGCACTAAGTCAGTAGCAGCAAGGGAAGTGGTTTGTGGCAAGCAAACGAATGAAATGAAGATGAGCAGTGAAAAAGCAGATCTGAAAATCAGGGCAAGGAAGGGAAAGATTTGAAAGGTTACAGTGTTTAGTACCCTTTTTACGTCAGTCTCTTGTGGCTTATCACTTAGTAAGTGGGTGGCCATAAAAGGGCCATTGAGCAGCAGCACTCATCTCTGCTTGTGGGCTGCTGCTTCCAGGTAACTGGAAGGGAATAACACCTGGGTACAGATGCTTATGCTGCCAAAAGGTTCACAAAAGCTGTTTAGCAAGTAACTGAGAAGCCTTGAGCACAGGCCTATGAGGAGAGGCTGAGGGAACTGGGATTGTTTAGCCTGGAGAGGAGGAGGCTCAGGAGGGACCTTCTTGCTGTCTACAACTACCTGAAGGGTGGTTGTAGCCAGGAGGAGGTTGCTTTCTTCTCTCAGGCAAGCAGCACCAGAACAAGAGGACACAGTCTCAAGCTGTGCCAGGGGAAGTTTAGGCTGGAGGTGAGGAGAAAGTTCTTGCCTGAGAGAGTCATTGACTGCTGGAATGGGCTGCCCAGGGAGGTGGTGGAGTCAGCGTCCCTGGAGGTGTTCAAGGCTGCTTTGGACGTGGCATTTGGTGCCATGGTCTGGTCTTGAGGTCTGTGGTAATGGGTTGGACTTGATGAGCTTTGAGGTCTCTTCCAACTTTGGTAATACTGTGAGACTGTGTATGACAAAAATCTAAACAGCATCCTCTTGTCATTCACATTTGGGAAGAGAAGAGTCAGGCCCAAATGTGTGGTGTAAGGTCAGTTAGGTCCCACAATTAGTGTCATTAATTGCCCTTTACTTCTGAGACTGTCTGCTTTTAGGTTGTATATTGTGTATATTAAGAAGGTGATGTACAAATCATGGATTAAATGTATGGGTGAAGGTTTAAGCTGTCTTCTGGACCTCTTATATTTACCTTGATATTTATTTAAAGGACTAGAGGCTCACATGCAATGGTTCCAGGTGTCAATCATGGAGTTGAAAGAGAAAGAGTGCTTTAGCTGTGCTGGTTAAAAGCAGAAAGGGACAATCCTATGGTGTTTTTGTGATCAATACTCCTTGTATTGGTGTTTTAGCAAGCTCAAATTGCACTTTCTTCTCCAGACAGTTCTATTCTCAGCACAACATTTCTATTTTGGAGACTGTATGTTTTTCTTTTGTTAATTAGCATCTAGAAATACAGAAGTGGACACATACAATATGTTTTCTATATAGGGCCTTTGAGTTTTAAGGAATATCACCGAGGGCAAAGTTCAGGCTGCAATGTGAAGGGCAATATCCTGGCCTATCCTGCTACCAACCAGCAGCAGCTGCAAAAATGCATTAATCCTGCACTCCATGAAGCCTCAGAGCATCCAACGAGATGTGCTGTTTCTAGGTCTTATTCATCTTCCAACTCTACCGCATGCAGAGTATTTGGCAATGCATGTGTGGGGAACATGGAGAGGAGACAGAGATGAAGGCTTCCCAGGTCTGCCACCACCACAAGAAGTGACAGTCCAAAGAAAGAGGCCTGGAACTCCTTTTTTTTTTTTTTCCCTCCTCCCTTTTTTCTTGTTATGAGAAGGATGTAACCTCAGGGATGCAAAATTAACTTTAGAAGCTTTCTTTAAAAACTGATTAGGCAGACAGATCTGTGCGGCTTCAGATGCTTGAGAGCTTTTTTCACCCCCTCCTTCATTTCACCTTATTTAAAATTAACTTACATTCTCACCTATACTTAAGCAGAAACTGTTGCCATGGCAACACTAGAGGTCTTCTAAATTCAGCATATGATGTAAGCAACACAAATGAGTCCCTATAGAAAGGGATACTGGCACCAGATGCAGACAGTTCTGCAAGGATTTCATCCAAGGGGGAAAAAGAGGTAGGAGCAACCTCTGCTGCTGCTGCTGTCGCCCCTGGGGGCTCTCATCTGTGAGGCAACCTCTTGTCCTTCTCCCTTCTCAGGTGCACGAGGAGCTGAAAACTGAGAGACTGAGGCTCTTTAATGAGCTGGGAGAAAGGTGCCCCCAGAGCTGACCCCAGCACCGCTGTATCTGAAACTCAACAAAAGGACAAGCCCACCCAGCTCAATTGCAGCCCATTGTGCAAGAGGGAGCATGCTTCACAGCATCTTCCTCTAGCTTTGCACTTACTCCTTTTTGTCTGATTTTAGATGCCTGGCCTACATCACTCAGGCACCAGCAACATCCTGCAGCATCTGGCTCAGGGGGCAAGGCAACACCATTCTGATTTTCACAGAGCTGATCACATCCCAGGTTCAGAGGCACCACCAGAGTGAAGTAGTCTTTGCCATCATCACCCACCACCCATGACTTACATGCTTATGGGATGTATCAAACTGTCAGCCCTCCCGGCTAAAACACCCAGAAAACTGTGCTGGTTTGAGGCTAAATGGAATATTTTAAAGGAGAAAATTAGATTATAGGCTGTGAAAAGAAAACAATGCTGATGTCTACTTCACTCATAGGCTTGCTGTATAAGAATAAGAACACAAACATAGATAAGACAGGCTTAGACAGTCTTGGTCTCTCTAGCTTTTTGCATTCTCCTCTCTGACGAGTAACCTCACTAACCACTCTGCTTCTAATCCCCCTGGCCAATCCTCCAAACTCATCTTGCACCTAAGGCAGACCCTGGGGTAAGGTGGGGGGGTGGGGGGAGAAGGTGGAAGGGTAGTTGGGAGCCCCTCCTGGGGTCTCTGATTTCTGGCAAGGGAGTTGTGCTTCTGTATCATCTGTAACTTCTATATGTCTAACTATTCCTGCCTATTGTGTATATCTCTGCTTGTACATTGTGCTGAGCTGTAAATAGAGCTTCAGTCCTTAACTTCCAGCCAACTGAGTCTAGTTTGCATGATTTTACAGAGTGTGGGAGGGTGAGGAACTCCCAAACTATCACAGTCCCCAAGCACCACATTCAAACTACTTCAAAACACACTCAGGGTTGGTGACTCCATTACTTCCCTGGGCAGCCCATTCCAATGCCTGACCACTCTTTTCCTGAAAAAAATTTTCCTGATGTCTGGTCTAGACCAACTCCTTCTCAGACCACAGTGAGGCCACTCAGTCATTTCCCATGGACCACTCAGCTGCTGTCAGAGCAGCAACAGTTAGTGGTTTGGGCTGGAGCTGAAGCATAGAGCCCATTCCTTCACACGCTGCAAAATGCATCTGCTGAGAACTACCCCACGTGGTGCGCACACAGAAATCCTCTTTAAGACACTTCTTTCCCTCCCACCTATGTTACTTGCCTATGTATTCCTAGGCTTCTCAGGATTTTAATTCTCCTCCCTGCCTCTGAATCCCAGGTTTTGTGGAGTTTCCTAGTGCTCATAAATCCCTACCCAGCATTGATTTAACAATAGGAACGAGATTAGATCTGAAACACGGAGAGAATCGAAAAGGCTCGATAGCGTCCTGCCGTTCTCACACGCAGTAAGGCAAGGTTTTTACAGGTGATGGGGCCAAAATGAAGGCTGTATTTTTGTGTCCTTTCACTCTTTGTATTGAGAAATTTTACAGACTGTTGCATCAACAATCCCAGAATCTACAGTGGGGGTTTTTTACGACAAGGGCAGAAGCTATTTTTGCAGAACTATCATTTGATCTCCTTGGACTACCTTTATCACAAGGTATTGTGAGGGTACATACAGCGACTTATAGCCTCTTTTCCTAAGCTTCTCTGCTTCCTATGTTGAATATCTTCTGGTGCCTTTGCCTGAGCAAAGAATAGAAGAACAGGTTAAATAAAGCTTTCTTTTCTTTCTTTTTTTTTTTTTAATTGACTTCTAAATAAATGAATAAAGCAAAGAGCAGCAACAAAAGCTACGAGAACACCCCATGGGGCAATCTGTGAATTTGTCTATTAGGCACCAACTTGCCAGCTTCTGCAGCTCTCATTTCTGCGGCAGTTGCCTCCTCCAGATATTTTAAAACCCATCTAGATGCACACATTGGACCAGATATTCTCCCACTTGTGATCTCTGGAGATTTCAGCTCTGTGGAAGCTTAAAAAGAAAAAAAAAATATATATATATACTGCTTCTGCTCACACTCTGTTAACTTGGCACACTAAGTTGCACCAGAACTATATTTATCACTTCTTTTTTTTTTTTTTTTTTGGTATTTCAACATTTTAACCATATCAAGCACTAGTGATAATGTGCAATAGTTAATGGGTGGGTTTTTTTCCTTCATTTCAAGTTTTATTCTTGATATTCCTATCTCCTTAGCCATAAGTGAATTTGCTAAGCAGACTTCCGCTGCTAACTGAACTTCCTTGGTGGCCTTTCATTAGACATGGGGACTTTTAAAAGTGTTCCTCCTGTGCACAGAAGCAGGCAGTCATAGGCATGGCCAAGTATGTGCTTTCCAGTTCTTTACCATTCCAAACCTTACATAATTACATTAAAACTAGCAGAAATTAAATAAAAATGGTAGTAAATCAGAATGTCACACCTTTCCAACTGCTTTAGCCTGCTGAGAGTGACTGCATAATATGCCCCTCAAAGGCAAATCAGCTTTACATTTTTACCATTTGAAGAGAAGATTTAAACAGTTCTCTAAAGTTCTGTGGAAGTAGCCCACCTAGCAGTAGGGAAGGAGAATGAATCTTTCTGCTTATGATTCAGAGTTCACCAATCATTTATTTTCCTTCTTTTGTCCTTCAGCCATCTTCACTGATATTCTCTACTCATAAACTGTAGAAGCCATCAGAAAAAAAAACATGCATGCCCAGAGACAGTTTTGCTATCAAGGGAGAACCTGAAGTAGCAGACAAAGGTATGAGGTACTGCTAAGTGTGTTCAAGCTATACTCAATAATGCTATGACACTAACATTATAGAATCACAGGTTGGATAAGACCTCTGATATCAAGTCCAAACTATCACCTAACCCTTCTAATTAACTAACCCATGGCACTAAGTGCCTCATCCAGCCTCCTTTTAAACATTTCCAGGGATCATCCTGTGCCTTTGTCAAGCAGCATTCCTACTTGCACAAACAGATGTGGGAGCTCTGCTCTTGGGATGTCCACAATCAAGTGTCCCAACCTCAAACAAGAGCCAAACATGCCATTATTTCTCATGCTTCTATGGCCTTTGCAAGTGTCTCTAACAACTCAGTCTCCAGTATGTCTTGCTGGCAATAGCAAACCAAGGAATTAACTGGTTTGGGAAATGGTTTTCTCTTTAAGGACTAGGAAGCTGCAAGAAGTTTGGCAGCTAGATGGAGGAAATAAGAATCTATCCATAATGCCAAGGCCATATTCTAACCCCTTCCAGCTCTAATACCACGCCTCTTCAAAAAGCTTGGGAAGGATTCTTGCTTTGCCACTGTCTGTACATTAGATATTCTACAGATAACAGAAAGAGACAAATTTCCATCTATCCATCAAATTCAGGAGAATTAAGTTTTATCCACACACAGACAAAAGCAGTATGAAATACCAGTCAAAGGAGACTCAGAGAAATGCACCCAGCAAACACAGCATTCCAGTCCCTAAGCCAGCACAGGATTCTTTCATATCCCACATTCACTTCTTTTATCCACCTATTTAAATGTATACACTCACATGTGAATTCACACACACATGTGTACATATATATGTGAACATTTCTTCCATCTGTCCAAAAGAAATAGCACAAAACAAGAAGAAATATTACCTGCAACGGGGAGAGATCAGAGTTTTTCTGTGGAAGATGGAAGAACCTGCATGCAAATGAAAGTAGCTGAGCCCTTGCTTACCAGCTGAGACACATAAACCACAATAATGAGTATGCTGTGAACCACACCAAGCAATGAGGCATTCTGCTTCCCAGCTCAGCTGAAAAGCATACATGCAATCAGTTGAAGAGATCATTTTCACCCTGCACCTGGTCAGTAACTGAAGGTGCCCATTTGCCACACTTCAGATGACAAGCACTGTGAAGGAGCACAGGTCGCTCAATTACCTTCACCCACCCATCCCCACACTAAGTGAAGGAACTGGCTATGCTTGGTATCAACCTCCTCTCCTAACATGGCTGGCTACTAAATAGAATGGGTAATCAGAGTATTTATAGAACAAAACATGTCTTGTTTCACTGGAAGCCTTAGCAAGTATGTCAAATAGGGTGAGACACGATGAATCACAGGTCTGGCAAAACCTGAAGTATGTTGCTAGACAACAAGAGGATTTCTTTACTGAAAAAAAAAAAAGAAATAAAAATAGTAAGAACTGATGGAGCTAAAAAGTAGTCAAGGTTGTTTCTGAATTTTTTTTTAATTTTTTTTTTTTGGGTATGGCACCTAGGTGATGACTTTTCCAGGTGTTTATTAAAGAAAGCTGTAAGGGGAATGAGATGATGAGATACAAGGAGGTGTAACAAGACTGAAGGACTGTGCAGTGAACAGCTGGAAGGTCTCTACTTACTGCCTCTGTGCAAGTGCACTTGGAACACCAAAGCAGTGGTCATGGTAGTAGGTTTCTTGAAATGGCCTAAGGACCTGGTAGAAGAGCATGAGACTTGTTTAATAGCTAATTAAATAAGGGAAAGGCTTCTGCTGCGTATTGATCTGACAAGGTGGCTTCAGTTACCGGGAAGATTCACTCGCAGGCTGCTAAAATGAGTTTATCTGAGTCTAGTTATAGACTTTTCTTTGCCATTTAGGTGGTATTTGACAGTAATAAAAGCAGTTTCTGAGTTATTTGAGAGAGTGTTTCTGACACCTTAGGTCAACTGTCATTTCATTTCCAAGGCAGACACAGAACTGCTCTGTGTGGAACTTATTTAGTAAAAAGTGGCCTGAGCCCTGGACAAGGTGGCCATGCCTGGTTTCCTATAAAACCTCCAACAGAATGGTACTGCCACTTTCAAGCCACATAGATAATTTTATACCTGTGGCCTGGCCTCAGCTGCCTGAACTCTACCAGGGTGTCTAAAAGTAGGGAACGAATTAACTGCCAATTATTTTTGAAGCTAGCTTTTGTCACTTTTGTGATGAAGATGCTTTTTCTTGGCCTAGAACACTTGAGATTAGCAGGTTTTCCTTTTCAGTTTATGGTACAGAAGAGTGAGATTTTTCTTGAGGGAATGTTAAACTTCCTTACACATTCCAGTGCTTTCTATGTGTTCCAAAGGTGCATGCAAAACCTTCTGCAAAACCCTGCAGCTGAAACCCTATTCCATGAAACTTAGAGGAATCTAACAGAAAAGAGCATTTACATGGACTGTATTCATAGCACAGTAAGGTTGGAAGGGACCTCAAGGATCATCCAGTTCCAACCCCCTGCCAGAGGCAGGGACACCTCCCACTAGCACAGCTCACTCAAGGCCTCCTCCAACCTGGCCTTGAACACCTCCAAGGAGGGAGCAGCCACAACCTCCTTGGGCAACCTGTGCCAGTGTCTCACCACCCTCACTGCAAACAACTTCCTCCTAACATCCAGTCTAAACCTTCCCTCTGCCAGTTTAAAACCAACTTCATCCAGTGCCAACAGCATTCAACAATAAAACTCTACCAAATACCTTTAAGGATTATCATATATGTTCCTTCTTTTGGTTTTTGTTGTTGCTCATGTTTTGTTTTTTTTTCCCCCAGGCTTTCACGAGGCAACAGCCACCAGCAAGCTTGGACAGAAAAGCACACGGTAAGAACATAGTCTGGCATGTTTTTATACATTTTAGCCCACTTTTTCAACAAGATCATAAATTATTCCTGAGGAGGATGACCATTTCAAATATTTTTTGCATCTCCAGAAGCATACCTCCCCTTTTATTCAGTATACTGCATGGATGAAAAGACAGAAGCCACAGTATGACTATTAGAAAATTCCCAGCTGCCCTTTAAGTGGTGAAATAAATTCCCTGGGAGAGGGTTACAGGTCTCTGCCTGGAAACACCTCAGGTGTAGCAGGCAATGCATTAAAAGAGGTGCAGCAGAGAGCAGTCTAAATCTGGCAGGTGGGCCAGCTGACCTGGAAAAGGTTTTACCCACTAATACACAGGATTCTCTGCACTGTGTATTTTCCTCAGTGTTCATCTCCTCTTTCTGATTGCAAACCTCATTCAGATGCACACTCCTCCTGCATAATGCAACCTGTAAAATTGGCACTTACCAATTATCTGAGCCATTTAATACCTACAGACTCTGTCTTTTTTGGAATGCTATAAGCCTATTTTTTCCCTGGATTTGTCATTAGAATGGAAGTGTCACTGTGGTCCTGATGACTTGCATGGAAGAAGAAGAAGATAGGACTGATTGTGGATGTGTTAATTATATTTTTAACCTTGCAATGCATTTCAGAAAATATTAATAAGACTGAAATTTCAATTATTAATTACATAATGAGTAACACAATGCAGATTTCCAGTCTAATCCAGGCACATTCCTGAATAATTTAATTCTGAAAATGGTGCAGCACAGAGGGCTTGGATCACAGTGAAATCAAACAGGAGCTTGAATGTAATAGTCTCAGGGCTAAGAAATTCAAATTCATTTCTTCCAAATCCTTCCCCCTACCCACCCCTGAAATTCAAATGCTCTTCAGTGATAAAAAATAGATTAGGAAATGCAATCTCAGTGTAATATCTAATCAAAGAACAGGGCACCAGCCAGACATTTGTTACATCATCAGTGGCAAAACCTGCTCTACAAAACTGTGCAGTCCCAAGTGTTTGATGATGTTTGTTCCCTGATTATTCATCACGGGGGTTTGCTGCACACTGGTGGTTCTTCTTCCACAGTACCTCTTGTGTAAGTGGTCATGTTTACTACTAGAGTACAAGATAGCTAGCAGGTAAACAACATGAGAAGATGTTACAGAATACAGAAGATGCAGAGAAGAACAGAAAGCTTTCAAAAATGTTTATGGCAAAACCAGGAATTGTTTCCCATGCTTTCCCTCCCACTCCTTAGCCCAAATGCACACAAGCCCAGACAAAGGATTTGAAGGAAGCCCTCCCATGCCTGAAAATATCAGTTGCTGGCTATTGCCTCTTGTCTCTCATCTATTTATTTCTCTGTCTGTCCCTTCATCAGTCTCCTTTCACTGTCCTCTGCAGCTAAAATGTTGCCAGCAAAGAGCTGAACTGCACTTGTGTAGAAGGACTCATCGTTGACACTTTCTGGCAGCAGCAGGTACCCACACAAACCTGGGTCCAGTGTTCAGGTAGGGCCTGGGAAGGGAATTATGAGGTAGAGGAGGAGGAGAGCTTATTGTGGCCTTTCAGTGCATACAGGAGGCCTATCAAATTGGTGGGGACAGTATTTTTGGCAGGACCTGTTGTGACAAGAAAAAGCGGGAGTATTTAGACTAGATATAAAGAAGTTTTTTACAATGAGGGTGGTGAAACATTGGTCCAGGTTGCTTAGGGACACTGTAGATGTTCCATCCCTGGAAACATTCCACATCAGGTTTGATGTGAGTCTGAGCAACCTGATCTAGCTGAAGATGTCCCTGCTCACTGCAGGGCAGTTGCACTAGAAAGGTTTCTTACAAACCAAATCATCCTACATTTATGTGATGCTAGAGGTAGAAGGGTGCAGGAAACCTGGCCAGGGAACACTGATGTGGCAGTCCTTACTGGCTATGTGGACTGCCACATAGAATGGTTTAGGTAGGAAGGGACCTCAAAGCTCATCCAGTTGCAACCCCTTGTCATAGGCAGGGACACCTCCCACTAGCACAGGTCACTCAAGGCCTCATCCAACCTGCCCTTGAACACCTCCAGGGAGAGGGAGCAGCCACAATCTCCCTGGGCAACCTGTGCCAGTGCCTCACCACCCTCACAGGAAAGAACTTCCTCCTAACAACCAGTTTCAATCTCATCACAAACATCTCTCAGCAGTAAGAATACAGCATGCTGATCTCGGTGCCCCACACGCGTCAGAGAATAGAACAAAGAAAGAAGTGCTGACCACTTCTTTTTTTTTTTTTTTTTCATTTTTCTTTTCTTTCTTTTTTTATTTTTTTGGTTTTTCGTTTTAGTCTACCCTGGATTTCCACTGCCAAGAGGAGTGTAGGTGCAGAAGCCAGATGGAGCAAATGCTGGTGTCTCACAAAGGCCAGTACCGCAGGGAAAGGTACGCAGGCGCTCGCACACGCAAATAATGGAAAGCGAGGGAGTGCCAGCCTCAAGTGAGAAGAAATAATGTTGCTCCGGGCAGGAGGGCTGGGGAAGAGAACAGATTGCTGCTCTGCTTCTTGCACCTGAGCACCCTGCCAAATTGTCACTCAGGCCAGAAGTGAGAGCGTAACTGCAGCCAGTTAATCCCTGCCAAGCCATCCACAGCCAGCCTGAAGGGAGCCAACGTGACCTGCCGCTCACCCCGCACGCCGGCCAGCTTCCAGGTAGCCAGTGTCGTCAGGGAAGGGCTGCTGCTCTGCATGGTCCTTTGTCTCTCTGGCTGAAATATGCCCCTCTGTGTTTCAGAGATGTGATCTGAGCCACGGGGAAACTAACATCGGTACTGCGGGATTTTCAGTTGCTGTTGCTGCCGACTGCAGAAAACAAAGCTCGGTCCTTAAAGGATAAGGAAATGTTTGAATGCTGGTAAGGAACCTTGCAATGCATGCTGAATGAATGCTGGAAGCACAGGTGCTATTATTGCTTTACTTGCTTGCTGCAGACCCCCACAGCACATGAAGAAAGGCTCATTCCCAAGCTCTGACAGAGGAGAAGTCAGGAGTGTTGGCATGAATATTTGCCCCACAAGTGACTGCTGACAAAGCCACCATGGTGAAAGTGCATTCTGAGTGCAGGCTCTAGACACAGAAACAATGCAATGTGGAACCATCTAATCATAGAGCTGTTCTTTATGGTTAGTTTTATAGAATCATAGAATGGTAAAGGTTGGAAAGGACCTCAAGGATCATCTAGTTCCAACCCCCTGCCATAGGCAGGGACACCTCCCACTAGTACAGCTCACTCAAGGCCTCCTCCAACCTGGCCTTGAACACCTCCAGGGAGGGAGTATCCACGACCTCCCTGGGCAACCCGTTCCAGTGTCTCACCAATTTTATAGCTCTGTGTGTGTGTGTGTGTGTGTGTGTGTGCTAACTATCATTAATTTAAGTAAAGCTGAAGTGCTCAGCTTCACTCAGTTAAACCCCAAGACCTGGGAGGCACTCAATGAGTTTGAGATCAGATCATGTAAGATAAATGTTATCTTCTCACTGCCCTGTGAAACACCATAAGACTGATTTCAAGAAAGAAACCCAGCAATAAGAATGGCTACATGGAAAAAAGAAAGTTTCCTGTCTAACAGTGTTACTGAAAGCAGGACATACCCATGGTTATACTTGTGAAAAATAAATTCCATCAAAAACCATTTGCACCTGCTCTGGCACTGTTGCTACATGGCCTACAAACCCTCTTTCTGCACCTCCTTCTCTTCCCCTTCATTTTGCCCTGTAATCTGATGAAAGCAGCACTTATTCAGCTGATATTTCTTCTATGCCATATGTGCAATTTGCACCAAAAAAGGTTTTGGCTAAAAACAGAGACATTGACTTCATGCTTCTTTCACAGTCTTCACAAGCACAGACTTAAGATTTCTTAAAAGGAACATTTAAAAATCCAAAAACTCTCTCTGTCCACTTCCCAGAATGAGTCCTAGAGATAAATCCTTCTTTGTTAGGAGTGCTGAATATAATGGCATTCTAAAGCAAATGTTCTCTTGCTTCACACTGCCTCTTAAGAAATGATAATTTGATGCACAGAGACAAAACCAGGGTGAGGTAGGGGGAGAGATTCCTGGCTCAAGTTTTATGGAGTTAGAAAAAATTCCAACATTGCCAAGCAAGAAAGTGAGAGAAGAGGATTCATGCCAAGTGTAGAGAACTATCTTCCAGAACCATGAGCACAGCTCTGGTGACTGCCGAGCAAGCTCGCATTGTTCTAGGGAAATGCATTAGACACAAAGGAAATTTTCCCCTGACAGAGCAGCAGGGTTTCTTTCTCTTCCTCTTCTCACTCTTTCTTTTATAAAAAGGACCTTATTTTTAAATGTCACAAAACACTGGGCAATGGCAGCTTTCTGTGGTCATCAGCCATGCAAGTGAAAAGCTGCCATGGCTCTATCAGTTTGCAGTCCTGTATAGAAATACCACAAGAGCTATGTTATCAGGTGTCATTCAGTAAACACATTTGTTCACATCCACATAATTAATAATGGGCCTGGCCAAGTAGAAATATACCCTTCTATTTACTGTGCACAGTTCTGGAGCCCCCAGCACAGGAAGGACAAGGAAATTTTAAAGCCAGTTAAGAGGAGGCCACAAAGATGCTCAGAGGGCTGCAGCAGCTCTGCTATGAGGACAGGCTACAAGAGTTGGGGCTCTGCAGCCTGGAAAAGAGAAGGCTTCCAGGAGACCTTGGAGTGGCCTTCCAGGATCTCAAGGGGGCTACAGGAAGGTTGGGAAGGGACTATTGACAAGGTCTTGTAATGAAAGGATGAGGAGGAATGAGTTTAAACTGGCAGAGGGGTGATTGAAACTGGATGTTAGGAAGAAGTTGTTTGCAGTGAGGGTGGCGAGACACTGGCACAGGTTGCCTGTACTATTGAGAGGTGTCCCTGCCTATGGCAGGGAGTTGGAACTGGATCATCTTTGAGGTCCCTTCCAACCTTACCATTCTATGATTCTATTATATGACTGTTTTTTCAATAAATAGGCTTGGCCAAGTAATCTTCATTAATTTCATGACTGCTAACCTAACCAGTGCTAGGGTTCTTTATGTCACTTAGGACACCCCAGTGTCAAGTTTTCTGGTGTTTGGGTTGCCTGTGGTTTACCTGCTCAATGCAGTCCAAGCAGGCACTAGCACTGCTTCATACCTAGGGCACAAACTGCAGGTCTGCTCTCTGTTCACAGAGTTTAAGCAAAAGACTACAGAGATTTTTTCCAATGACAACACAGTGCTCTCCACAGGGAAGACGAGACACTGAGATGAGTACAGGGTCCACAGAAAAATGCTGCACTGGACACATTTTTACATTGGTACCAACTAAAAACCAAGCATTTCCCAACAAAGACATAATTTCTTTCCATTCCAGGTGTGATATACTAATGCATTACTAATTCCATGATAGAGTAATCCAAGCAAATACTCAGTTTTGAAGGACTACATCATATTTCTTTCTTTTTTCACTGTGGCAAGTTCAGTATCACAATATCAGTGTCTCACAGTATCACCAAGGTTGGAAGAGACATCAAAGCTCATCAAGTCCAAGCCATTACCACAGCCCTCAAGACCAGACCATGGCACCAAGTGCCACGTCCAAACCTGCCTTGAACACCTCCAGGGACGCTGACTCCACCACCTCCCTGGGCAGCCCATTCCAGCAGTCAATGACTCTCTCAGGCAACAACTTTCTCCTCACCTCCAGCCTAAACTTCCCCTGGCACAGCTTGAGACTGTGTCCTCTTGTTCTGGTGCTGCTTGCCTGAGAGAAGAAAGCAACCTCCTCCTGGCTACAACCACCCTTCAGGTAGCTGGAGACAGCAAGAAGGTCTCCCCTGAGCCTCCTCTTCTCCAGGCTAACCAATCCCAGCTCCCTCAGCCTCTCTCCATAGGGCTGTGCTCGAGGTCTCTCTCCAGCCTTGTTGCCCTTCTCTGGACACACTCAAGCACCTCAATGTCCTCCTTCAATTGAGGGGCCCAGAACTGGACACAGTATTCAAGATGTGGCCTAAGCAGTGCAGAGTCTAGGGGAATAATGAGCTCCCTGCTCCTGCTGGCCACACTATTCCTGATGCAGGCCAGGATACCTAACCAGTTGTTAACGCACTGCAAGCAAAAAGGTGATTACCATCCCCCATCCCTGGCATGCAGAAACCACTTTGTGAGCTGAGAATAGCAATTATTGTGGTTTTTGTTCTGACCATAGATATGAATTAGTGCTTAAGGAAGTGGTATATGGACACAACTTCATATGAAAGTCAATAAGGATTGCCAAAAGGAGGGAAATAGTTCCTAAAGGGTCCATAAATGCATGAAAAATGAGAACCTGAATCAGGGGTTTGAATGAGGAACTGAATTGTTTCGCTAAACAGAATGGGAGGAGTGTGGAGGAACTTTTTGTCCTTTCAGAAAAAAGGTTTCCCTTGGTTAAGATCTCATTGAGTTTATACACATCTTGTATCAGCATGCAAAAATAGCCTGATTGATGAAGTCTTTGTCCACACCTCAGCTAGTCCAATATGGCTCTCCCTAAATAACCTACTTCTCAGAAACTTCTATCCCAACTCCTAATTCTCACTTTCACCCACAGACATCCTGTAAATCTAGAGCTGGGAAAAAACTGGAAACTGTATCTTGAGGGAAACCACTTATTTCCAAAAATGTTGTATCCTTTGGAACTGCAATTCAGGTTTCCACACAAGAGAAAATATTCAAAAAGAAAATAAACATCATTACTTTAAGGATGGGGGGGGGGAATATATTGAATGTTCCAAACCAATCCTCTAAACCCCTCCACCTCCCAGCTCTCCAAGTGACCTCAGGCTTGGAGCCCAGCAAGTTATCCTCAGTACAGTAAAAACTCTCTGGAAACCTGATTAACACATGTGCATTCCTTCATCAAAAGCCTGACAGTTTTGAAATGGCAAATTACTAAAAAGAATTAAACCTGCAGGAAAGGAGGACCTCAATTTCACTCCAGGACCATATTTAATTCATCTCTCCATTTATAGCCATCTCATTCTCTCCTGCATCCTCATCTCACACGGTTAGGAAAACGGGATACTGACAGTTGTGTCAGCGGTTTGACTCTTATTAAGTTTACTGCTGAGTTAAACAGGAGTTGTGTTCCCTTCATGATCACATCCCTAGCTCACCTTGGCCTAGTTTATCTTGCCAGCATTAAGCCTGGCCTTAGCCCCAGCAAGGTAATTAATTTAATGCTCACGCTATGTCTCACACTGCAGCTCTTACAGACTGATGTTCTGCAGTTGTGTCATATTGTGTCCTTAGCTGTGTATGACAGGAGTGTGTCAGCGCAGCAGAGTGACCCTGGGGCAGGTCTAGGGAGGTTCTTCTCCCCATCTACTCTGTCCTGGTGAGACCACACCTGGAACACTGTGTCAAATTTTGGGCTCCCCAGTTCAAGAGAGACAGGGACCTGCTGGAGAGAGTCCAGCAGAGAGCAATGAGGATGACTGGGGGACTTGAGCATCTCCCCTATGGAGAGAGACTGAGAAACCTGGGGCTGTGTAGTCTGGAGAAGAGAAGGTTGAGAGGAGATCTGCTCAGTGGATACAAATATCTGAGGGGTGGGTGTCAAGCGGATGGAGCAAATCTCTTTTTGGTGGTCAGCAGCAATAAGACAAAGAGCAATGGATACAAACTGGAACAGAGAAGGTTTCAGCTTAACATGAGGAGAAATTTCTTTACAGTGAGGGTGCCAGAGCCCTGGAGCAGGCTGTCCAGAGGAGTTGTGGAGTCTCCTTCTCTGGAGACTTTCAAACCCCACCTGGATGCATTCCTGTGCAAACTACCCTAGGGGATCCTGCCTTGGCAGAGGGGTTGGACTTGAGGAGGTCCCTTCAACCTCTAAAATTATGTGATTCTGAGGACGTGCAGGTTGGTGTTTGTTTACTCTGCCACTCAGTAGTGTACAACATGAGGTTCCTGTACTGTAGTGCAGGCATGCAAGTGTCAAATGGCTGGTTAGAGAGCGAGCTGCAGTAGCCATGCTGCAGTGTAATTAGCCAGCACAACTCTGTTATGTATTGAGTCTTCCTTTTATCTGTCACAGGCTATAAATCCATCTGCCTCAGGACTAATTCTCACTTCCTAACCCACGCTTCCCAGGAGACCAAGATACGCTATGAAACAACTTCCTGAGGACACAGTTCTCCTCCACCTTGGTGTAATTCCTTATTCTGCTCCCACGAAGATACAAATCTAGCCATGCACCAAGCTGGGATCAAACCAGCCCCAGGGCCAGACTCTCTGCTTTCTGTTCAGGTAGGAAGGGAGCAGCCAGAGCTTCCCAATGGGAATCAAAGAGTAGCTGTCACACCTGCAGTTATTCAGAAAATAAACTCATATTTGGTCGCACTGGAAAATCCTCAATGAGGGAGATGTTTATTCATGAGCAGCAGAAGGAAATGCAGGAAGCAATATCAGTAAGATTACATCTGTCTGCACACACCACAGCTGAGGAAAATCCTTAGGCCCAGAGATTTTAAGGCTAGATGAGACTACTGAGAGCAACTTGTCTGACCTCCTGCATCATATTGATTTTCACTTAGTAATTCCTGTAATCGAGTCCAATGCTTCACGGCTAAACCAGAAACACAACATTAATAAAGGTTGATTCCTAAACATTTCTACAGCATGGAGAGTCTACTGCATCTCTTGGCAATCCATCCCACTGACTAATTACCTTCACTGTCATGTGTGTGTGTTTGTGTTTTACTGTATCGCATTTTTGGTGCTTTTGTACATAGGAGGAGACTTAACTGGGAGTTGTGTTTTTCAAGTTGGCATCAGATCGCAGAAGCAGTTTGGCAAACACTAAATAACAACAGGGATATCACTTCCATAGTCCTGCTTATGACTCCAGTTCTCAGCAGCCAAAAGACTCTGCCCTCCATTTTTACATGAAGAACTGTGAATATTTGGAGCCAGAGGCTCTGTTGCTTGCATGGACACAGTTTGAGTGGCACTATTACACACCCAACCATCACTAAATCCAACCTCCCTGGTTATGGTCTTACACTGTGCATCACATGCACCTCTTAACTCATAACCAGGGGTAGATATTCCACAGGTTTGGTTCACTAGATACCATCTACTTTTGTTTCTAAGTTTACAGTCTTTCAGCTGTCTGCAAAACAAAAAGCTTGTCTTTGGTTGGAATCACATGGCTCTCAGTTTTGTTCTGTCTCATATATATATATATATATATATATATATATATATAAACCATTNAACAACTTTCTCCTCACCCCCAGTCTAAACTTCCCCTGGCACAGCTTGAGACTGTGTCCTCTTGTCCTGCTGCTGCTTGCCTGAGAGAAGAAAGCAACCTCCTCCTGGCTACAAGCACCCTTCAGGTAGCTGTAGACAGCAAGAAGGTCTCCCCTGAGCCTCCTTTTCTGCAGGCTAAACAATCCCAGCTCCCTCAGCCTCACTTCACAAGGTTTGTGCTCGAGGCCTCTCCCCAGCCTCATTGCCCTTCTCTGGACACGTTCAAGCACCTCAATGTCCTTTCTTGTGGAGGTTTTAAGGAAATGGAAGTAATCTTGAGAAAAACCTTCAACCAGTTCCTACTATGCTTGTGGAAATTCTGCCATATTGATGTTTTTAGCAAATTATTTGCTTTGAGAACAAGCCAAATATAATGTTCAGAGTCTCATTTGTCACAGAATGTTAGAGGCTGGAAGGGACCTCAAAAGCTCATCCAGTTCAATCTCCCCACCACAGCAGGATCGCCTACACCAGATCACACAGGAACACAGGTTTTGAACCCTCCAGGGTAGCCTGTTCCAGTGTTCTGTTACCCTCACAGGGAAAAAAATTCTTCCTCATGTTTACATGAAACTTCCTATGCTTCAACTTCCACTCAATACCCCTTGTCCTGTCACTGAGCATCACCCAGCAGAGCTTGGTTCCAGCTTCCTAACACTCACCCTTTACATCTCTATAAACATGTATGAGGTCCCCCCTTAGTCTCCTCCTCTCAAAGCAAAAGAGTCCCAGCTACTTTAATCTCTCCTCATAACAGACATGTCCTATTCCTTTCATCATCTCTGTGGCTCTACACCGGGCTCTCTCAAGCAGCTCTATGTCCCTTTTTTGATTTAGAACTCTTCAAAGATAGAGCTGCCTGAATACATCTGTCTGGGTGCAATTCTTTCCTGCTCTGCATCATGAGCTTTAACATGTTGAACAGTCTTACTGAGAAGAGATGCAAGCACTGCAATATACAGCACTGCCCAGGAGCTCTGCAGACACTTTATGAGATTGCAGAGCACTGGCAGACAGTCTGTGACATTTAGAAAAAGCATTTCACCACACACAGAGTCACTTTGGGAATCCCAGAAGATTGAGGGGTCTTTAGTATTCTACCTTTGCACTCATGGTCCTAAAAACCTTAGTGCCATTGAACCTCGCAGGTAAAAGCTGGTGTGGAAAGTGCAGGCTCTTTAGGATGTTGTCCCTTCTGCCATGGGTGCGTTTGGCTTAGGTGTGCTAAAATACACCCTTGGAATATGTAAGAGGTTAAAGCTGTTTGGAGTCTCTTGGGAAAAGCTCCCTCACCTTTCACTGTTTAAGATGAGCTTGGCCCACATCATCCTGCTATGAATAAAAGCCCAAATTTCTTACAATCCTTGTCTTAAAGAATTAGAAATGATTTAAACTTCCCTTTGTGCTGCCTGTATCCTCAAAAGACTTTATGGGCACCTGCCAGTCAAGTGAGCCTTGTTCTCTGGCCAACCACTCTTTTGCTGATCTCATTAGTCAGTTTGATTGACAAGAATGTGTATTTTGGCTATGTTTATTATGGAGAACTGTAATTGCTATTAAAATTCCAAAGACAACTAAGTTCATCTTTTTTTTTTTTTCCCTAGTGCCACCGAGACATTTAAACAATAGTAGTGATTAATTTAAACTGAAAAATAAGTCGTGGCTCCTTGAAAATCCAAACGCCCTTTCCTCTCCCTTGAAGTCATTAATTATCTTAGTGACTTGTAAATTCCCTATTGAGCCTGGAATATTACAATCAACAAAGAAGCTGTCTGTTTCCCTAGCCATTTGTTTGTGTAGAATTCAGCTTACACTTAACTGCAGCCCACAAAATGCCCTGTGGCACAGAATTGTCAGGGCTGGAAGGGACCTCGAGGATCATCCAGTTCTAACACCCCTGCCATGGACAGGGACACTTCACACTACATCAGGTTGCTCAGAGCCACATCTTGATTGGCCTCGAAGATCTCCAGGGGTGGGTCCTCCACCACCTCCCCAGACAACCTGTTCCACTCTCTCAGCACTCTCATGGTGAAGAACTTTTTTGTTTTCTGTTTAATTTGTGCTCATCTGAGAGCTCTGTGTTGAGCTTCCAAACCACTGCATTATTCCAACCATAGAATCATAAAATTGTCAGGGTTGGATGTGACCTCAAAGATCATCCAGTTCCAACTGCCCTGCCCTGAGCAGGGACACTTTCCACTAGATCAGGTTGCCCCTGAGCCACATCTAGCCTGGCCTTCAAAGCTTCTGGGAATGAAGATTCTACCACCTCCTTGCACAACCTGTTCCAGGTTCTCACCACCCTCATGCTGAAGAACTTCTTCCTAACATCCAATCTGAATCTATCCACTTATAGTTTTACTCCATTCCCCTCAGTCCTATCACTACTCAACATCCTAAAAAGTCCCTCACCAGCTTTTTTGTAGGCCCCCTTCAAATACTGGAAGGCCACAATAAGGTCTCCTCAGAGCCTTCTCCTCTCCAGACTGAACAGCCCCAACTCCCTCAGTCTGTCCTCATATCAGCATTGCAGCATGTCCATTATCTTTCCTGTAATAGGGGTTCCAGAACTAGATGCAATACTCAAGGTGGGGTCTCATTCTTCAGCAATTGACATATCCCACAGGTAAATGCATCTTTAAATTCTGCTGCATTTATCTATTTACAAATCACTCTTTATTACTACTCACTTCTCATGCACCAGGACCAGTTAGTTGCAAGTTCATGTTCTTTTTGTGTACTTACATAGAGAAACCTCCAGAGAGATGAAATTTTATCCAGGGAGAAGGCAATATGAGCTGTTCCAGCATCTCTTTGTGATTTTCTCATGGTGATGACATCTGCATGTGATCCAATACATCCAGTTCTCTGAAGGAAAAATAATAATAAAAGAACCCTCACCTGATTAAAAATCCAAGTGAACTACAAGGGGAAAAAAAAAAAAAAAACTTCAGAAACACAGTGTTCAAATGGTGATGGTGTTCTCTGATATAAATATCAAAGATGATGCACTTCATTCTACTGTATTAAAAGCAAAGACATTTCAATAAGGCAGATGAAACTGATTAGTTGAATATAAGGAGGTGACCCAGTCAGTAGGAAAAGACATGTGCAACAAAAGCTGTTTTCAAATGGAGATCACACCATGCTTTTAGTTGTCTCATATAAAGGAAAGACATACATCCTGGAATTCATATGGAGATTGATACAGTATCTTCTCCCTACACTGGAGGAACTACACCTCACCCAGAATACTGCATCCACAACTCAAGAGGGACAGGGTTCTGCTTGAGAAAGTCCAATGGAGAGCCACAAGGATGACGAAGGGACTGGAGCACTGCCTTAGGGTGAAAGGGCTGAGAGACCTGGGGGTGTTGAGCTTGCAGAAGTGAAGACTGAGAGGGGATCTAATGAGTCTCTATAAATATCTGAGGGCTGGGGGTCAGGAAGGAAGGGACAGGGACAACCTCTGCTCATTTGTGCCCTGGCATAGGGCAAGGGATGGAAGCTGCAGCACAGGAAGTTCCACCTCAACAGGAGAAAGAATTTCTTTACTGTAAGTGTCCCAGAGCCCTAGCACAGGCAGCCCAGAGAGATTGTGGAGTCTCCTTCTCTGGAGCCTTTCCAGCCCTGTCTGGATGTGTTCCTGTGTGACCTGCACTAGATTCTCTGGTCCTGCTCTGGTAGGAGGGTTGGACTGGAAGAGCTCTAGAGGTCACTTCCAACCCCTAACATCCTGTGAACTAGAGTAATGTGGTGTGGCAAATTATATCATGTTTGCTTAGTGACATTATCCTACCTTTGTGGTCTGACTTAATCCAAAGAACAGAAGCCCTTTAAATCCTCTGGAAACAAATCACAAACGATAATAAACAGGCAAAGATAAAACAGCTCAGGTGAACAGCTTCAAAGTGTTTGTCTTCAAAGGACTTCACTGGGCCACCAGTTTGGAAAAAGCTATGGATATGAAAATGGTTTTCCGTTCTTCAGCACAGGAAGAAAAGTTGTTTAACTGTTACAGAGCCTCAAGCCAGAGAAAAGAGTAAATTACCAACAGGAATGCCAATGAAAGCAGTGAGTCACAGAATCACAGAAGTGACCAGGCTGGAAAAGACCTCTAGGGTCTTTGAGTCCAACCTAGCACCTAACACCTTCTGATTAATTAAACCATGGCACTAAGTGCCTCATCCAGCCTCCTCCTAAACACCTCCAGGGGTGGTGACTCCACCACCTCCCCAGGCAGCCCATTCCAATGCCAATCATTCTTTCCATGAAGAATTTCTTCCTAATGCCCAGCCTAAACCTGCCCTGGCACAGCTTGAGACTGTGTCCTCTTGTTCTGTCTGGAAACTTTCAAAACCTGCCTGGATATGTTCCTGTGTGTCCTGCCCTAGATGATTCTGCTTTGACAAGGGTTGGATTTGATAATCTCTAGAGGTTCCCTCCAGTTCCTAATGCTGTGTGATTCTGTGATGAAGGCAAGAACAAGTTTATCAACAGGTTTCTCTGAGAGGTGGTAGAAGCCCCATCCCTAGAGACATTACAGGACAGGATGGACATGGCTCTAAAGAACCTGTTCTAGCTGCACACCGCAGGGAGGGTTGGACTAGGTTGGACTAGGTCCCTTCCAACCCAACCCATTCCGTGACTCTGTGATCTTTCATCAGTTTCAGTAACTAGATACTAGCACTGGTCACAAGCCTGACCAGAAGACAGTTTCGTTGTAGCAGCCAGCACCATGGATGATGCTGCTCACATCCTTCAGCATGCTGACAAAGGTTTGGATTGTTTACTCTGGTGACAGCAGCTCCACATTCTGAATGAGCCCTCCCTGGTTTAAATACACAAATTATATACACACCCTGTGACATAGAAAAATATAGATAGGAAGCAATCAAAGGAATGTGTCAGAGAGAAGTTCAACGTGGATGCAGGAGGGTAGCTGGCAGACAAAAGATGCGTGTGGGGCATGCAGAATGCTGAGGGTTTGGGCCTGGAGCCAGCAAAGCCCTTGGTGGATGTATCTTTTTTCAATAATGAACTCCCACCAGAGCCTACACTTTATGAGCCTGACACATCTAAATTACATTCAGCAACATTTAAATGTTGAAATAATAGGATAAATTCAAACCAATTAGAGAGCATATGGAATATTGCCTTCCTAATGGTATGCATAAGCATCTCCTGTCAGCTTTATCAGATTAAAGACCCCAAGTGCTGGCAGTGATCAGATCTGCCGTGATAAACAGGCACAGGGGCATGAGCAGAGTTGCATGTGATCTTTGAGGTGGGTCTAATGAGGCAGAAGGAATCTGCATTGCAGTTAGAGGCTTCTCCCTTTGTTTCACAGTATCTGTAGCACAATATCACCAAGGTTGGAAGAGACCTCAAAGCTCATCAAGTCCAACCCATTACCACAGCCCTCAAGACCAGACCATGGCACCAAGTGCCACGTCCAAACCTGCCTTGAACACCTCCAGGGACACTGACTCCACCACCTCCCTGGGCAGCCCATTCCAGCAGGCAATGACTCTCTCAGGCAACAACTTTCTCCTCACCTCCAGCCTAAACTTCCCC
>VWZE01008598.1:80615-91664 GCA_013396675.1 Eubucco bourcierii
AGGCCTCTCCCCAGCCTTGTCGCCCTTCTCTGGACACACTCAAGCACCTCAATGTCCTTCTTCAATTGAGGAGCCCAGAACTGGACACAGGACTCAAGGTGTGACTCGAGATAAATATCCCAAACACCCCAATTAACCTACAAGTGATAATCAAAGGCTTTCCATTCCTCCTGCAGAAAAACAAACAAGCAAAAAAACCCCAAAGCCCACCACCAACCACCATGAAAAACCCCAAAGCCCACCACCACCAACCATTAAAAACCCCAAAGCCCACCACCAACAACCATTAAAAACCCCAAAGCCCACCACCAACAACCATTAAAAACCCCAAAGCCCACCACCAACAACCATTAAAAACCCCAAAACCCACCAACAACAACCATTAAAAACCCCAAAGCCCACCACCAACAACCATTAAAAACCCCAAAGCCCACCAACAACAACCATTAAAAACCCCAAAACCCACCACCAACAACCATTAAAAACCCCAAAACCCACCAACAACAACCATTAAAAACCCCAAAGCCCACCAACAACAACCATTAAAAACCCCAAAATCAGTTTTAAGCAGAAACAGAAATGCTAGAACAGGAGAAGGAAAAACAAAAGGTATATAAAACTCTTCAAAATAACATAAAGCAAAAGCAAAGCCACAGCAAAATTATCAAACTCTCAGCTGGAGGCAGGCACCCTGCATGAAAATTTTTTTGCCCAACTTGCTGGAGTCTGGTAAAATTGCAAGCAACTGGAGAAAGGGATTTGTTAACACCTTTGTGCTTGATAATGAGAGCTTTTAAATTAACCATCCCAGGTGCACAGGTCCTTTGTACACATTGCTGGGTTCTCCAGGGATTTACTCATTTTGTTTTGTGCATGTTAAATCAATCCAAGGCTTTTAAGACCCTTAAAAGTGAAGTGTGAGGTTCTCAGTTTGGAGTTTCAGCCCCAAAGACTTCAGAAGTTAAATTAAGGGAGGTCAGCCCATAGATGCCCAGCTGAGGATCTGGTGCATGCACCTGTTTTAGCCAGTTGCAAATGCTCTGGCTACAGATTTGATTTAAGATGCACTGTGCCAGCTGAAATGCTTCCAGGTGTTCTGTGATTTTTTTTCCAGCTATCTGCCTGCAGAGACACTCAGCAGCATACCAAGGTGCTGCCCTAAGTACAATGTCAACACCATCTCAGCTCCAAAGCCCATTTGATTTGAAGGTGCACCCCAGGAAAAAAAAAAAAGGTTTTTGCTCTCTGGACATCCATAGCTGCTGGAATATCCCTTCAACCACCAGTTCTTTTTATTTTCCCCAAATTGGTCCTGGCCTGGGGAAGCTGCACACATAACCCCCAGCAGCACAGCACAGACTGGAAAGTGATTCAAATCAGGTGTGCAGACCTAGCAAGAAACCATGAATCCTGTCCTAAGCAGTGGTATCAGCAGAACTGATGTGGCACAAGACTATTCAACCAGCCTAAAAATCACTTCAGATGCAGCCCACAATAAGAATGTAATTCTCTGCTAATCCTCTCTTTTACAACATGCTTTCCACCCATGCTCCTTTATCTCCAGCCCCCTCTTTACCCCTCACTACTTTTAGGAAGTACCTCCTCCAAAAGGCATTTCAGTACCAGGGATTTAATCCAACGCAGGCTGGAGACTGTTGGGATTTTTCTCTCCTGTCACACAATACTCAGCATTTTCTTTTTGCTCCTGGAGGCACCTGATTAAATGATCCATTCAGTTTTAATTTAAACAGGTTAACCTCACCAATTTTTGAATTATTCATGATTGGCAGGAACCTGGAGCTTCAGCATCTGTGGTCACCAATTGTTCTCCACTATCACCTGAAGTCAAAATGAAAATTTAAGAGGACTTATTAAAACCTATTTTTCCTGCAGCATATACATTTGGAAAGTGTCATTACATCTCTTTGGGGTTCTGAGAAGTAACAACACGGTGTGATTAGTGTGACCTAGGTGGGGTTTGACAGCAGCCCTGAAGAAAGGGACTTGGGGATGTTGGTGCATGAGAAGCTCAGTATGAGCTGTCGGTGTGCACTTGCAGCCCAGAGAGCTAACCTGAGCCTGGGTTGCAGCAAGAGAAGTCAGATTGAGGGAGGTGATTGTCCACCTCTACACTGCTGCTGTGAGACCCTACCTGGAGTACTGTGTCCAGTTCTGGAGCCCCTATTACATGAAGAATGTAGACATGCTGGAATGTGTCCAGAGAAGGGTCATGAGGATGATCAGAGGGTTGGAGTAGCTCTGCTGTGAGGAGAGACTGAGGGAGTTGGGGCTGTTCAGTCTGGAGAGGAGAAGGCTCCCAGGTGACTTTATTGTGGCCTTGCAGTATCTGAAGGGGGCTACAAGAAAGCTGGGGAGGGACTTTTTAGGTTGTTAGGCAGTGATAGGACTGGAGGGAACGGAGCAAATCTAGAAGTGGACAGATTTAGATTGGATGTTAGGAAGAAGTTCTTCAGCATGAGGGTGGTGAAAGCCTGGAACAGGTTGTGCAAGGAGGTGGTAGAATCCTCATTCCTAAAAGCTTTGAAGGCCAGGCTAGATGTGGCTNTTGGAGTAGCTCTGCTGTGAGGAGAGACTGAGGGAGTTGGGGCTGTTCAGTCTGGAGAGGAGAAGGCTCCCAGGTGACCTTCTTGTGGTCTGTCAGTATTTGAAGGGGGACTACAAGGAAGTTGGGGAGGGACTTTTTAGGCTGTTAGGCAGTGATAGGACTGGAGGGAACGGAGCAAATCTAGAAGTGGACAGATTTAGATTGGATGTTAGGAAGAAGTTCTTCAGCATGAGGGTGGTGAAAGCCTGGAACAGGTTGTGCAAGGAGGTGGTAGAATCCTCATTCCTAAAAGCTTTGAAGGCCAGGCTAGATGTGGCTCAGGGGCAACCTGATCTAGTGGAAAATGTCCCTGCTCAGGGCAGGGGAGTTGGAACTGGAAGATCTTTGAGGTCACTTCCAGCCCTGACAATTTTATGATTCTATGGTTGGAATAATGCAGTGGTTTGGAAGCTCAACATAGAGCTATCAGATGAGCACAAGTCAAGCAGAAAACATCTTTTGCAGCAAAATGAAGAGTGGAGACAGATAAAAAAAAAAAAAAGTGCAGGATCACTTAAAAGAGCAAAATTAATAATTATCACACCTTTGCCTTTAATCTCTCTGTGTTGAAAAGCAAACAGAGCATGTTATTTTCACACATCAGAGCTTGTTTTTACTGCAGCTCCCAACAACAGTTGTTGACAGAAAAGGGGGCAAAACGAGGTGACTTTAAAGCATTCCTTCCTGAAGAACTAGGTAGAAGTTACCAGAGAATAAAACTGGAATAATGGCCTGCCATAAACTCTGCCTTCAGACTTCTGATAGTAAAATTTGATGACAGTAACTCATCTGCATCCTAAAGCAGCAGAGGCATTTCGGTGTCCTGCAGGAAAAAAGGAAACAAACTCCATAACTTAGCTGTGCTCATCTTCTGCCAGGGGAAGCTGAAATCTTGGAAAATTATGACCACTGTAGAGCCACACAGGCAACAAAAGCACTCAGCTCTTTACACTTATGTTCTGGTTTGAGGATAATTGGAATATTTTTATGAAAATAAATGGATTATAGGCTGTGAAAAGAAAAACACTGGTGATGTCTGCTTCACTCACAGGCTTGCTGAGATGTATAAGAACAAGAACACAAGCATAGATAAGACACACACACAGAGTCTTGTCTTTGTCTCTCTGGGAGCTTCTGGCCTCTCTGCTAACCTAGCTACTCTGCTGCTAACCCTCCTGGCCAATCCTCCAAACTCACCTTGCATGTAAGCCAGACCCTGGGGTAAGGTGCAAGGGTGGGGAGAAGGTGGAAGGGTGGTTGGGAGCCCCTCCTAGGGTCTCTGATTTCTGGGAGGGGGATTGTGTTTCAGTATTACTTTTAACTTGTATATTTCTGTAACTATTCCTATCTGTTGTGTATATCTCTGCTTGTCCATTGTGCTGAGCTGTCAATAGAGCTTCAGTCCTTAACTTCCAGCTGGCTGAGTCTAGTCTGGGGGATTTTATAAAGTGTGTGGGGGTGGGGAACTCCCAAACCATCACAACTTCTCCGAATACAAAGGCAGTAAAGGAAACTTTTCTCTCTTCTTCAGTTCAGTCAAATTTCCCAGTCACCACCCACTGTGGAGCCTCACCAATATCTACCTCTACCGCATCAGTAAGAGATATTTTCACAGAAGTATAGTTATAAGTTGAGGCTGAACTGTTGGAAAGCTGCCCTGGGGAAAAGGATCTGGGAATCCTGGTGGACAACAGGGTGACCATGAGCCAGCAATGTGCCTTTGTGGCCAAGACAGCAAAAGAGGTGTATTAGGAGCATGGTTAGTAAATAAAGACAGGTTCTCCTGCATCACATCTGGAATATTGTGTCCAGTTCTGGGCTCCTCAAGTTCAAGAAGACCTCAGGGAACTGCTTGAAAGAGTCCAGCGCAGAGCCACAAAGATGATGACAGGAATGGAATGCCTGCCTTAGGAGGACAGGTTGAGAGAGATGGGTCTACTTTAGCTTGGAGGAGAGGAGCCTGAGAGGTGACCTCATTCATGTTTATAAAGGTATGAAGGGTAGGGCCAGGAGAACAGAAACAGGCTCTGCTCAATGATGTCCATTGATGGGCAACGGGTGCAAGCTGGAGCAGAGGAGGCACCATGTGAACCTAAAGAAAACCTTCCTCACTGAGAGGGAGACAGAGCCTCCTGTGGGTGGGATGGCTGAAGCACAGATCTGAGAGAATACAAGCAGATGATCCTCACAGAAAGCTGTAGCACAGTACATAAAGCAGATATAATCACCCAACTGCTCCCCATTTGACTCGCCTCACTTCTAGCTGACTGCTACACAGCACCCTAAGGCACTCCTCTCCCCCATGCCAGCACCTGAGATCTGCACTTGCAGACAAGGAGGGCCTTGGAGACCTGACCCTTTGTGATAGCAAGAAGAGATGTTCAGTTAGTTTGTTCCACTTCCACGAGTGGAGGCAGGGACAAACTCCTCACCATTCTGCAAAGCTCCACTGCACTGTGTTGTTGCATTACAATGTGCAATCATCAAACAGTTTGTTCAATTCCTTCTTGATTAAATTCAGCTTCATTAAACCTAAGTAATGACTCTGTTTTGTTTTAACAGCAACCACATTTCCATTCTAAGTGTCTTTCTGAACATCTTCTTCCCGCCTTAGACCTTTCTGTGACCTCTGAGCATATTCATGTCCCATCCAATTTTTCATTTCCCTTCTCATTCTTTTTCCTTCCATGCAGGTAGCTTCCTCCCTATGAACTTTGTTGAAGCAGCTCTCTGGTTCCTGCCTTTCAGTGCCTCCAGGGGTCTGATTGTGCATGCAGCCCTTGAAGCTGAATCAAACAGGCACCTTTGTCCTGAGATGATGGAAAGTTAGCTGCTTTGATTCCTGTTGCTATTGCGTGTGGCGGATAAAAGCGGCAACGCTTCGACAAATCAGACATTTTCCTGGTGATTGTCTACAGCTGCTCAGGTTCCACTTTTACACAAACCTGATCTTTCTGCACAGACTGCCTACATTGCCCTAATTACCATCCCTTCAATACATTAATTACCATTTCATATGCAGTGCACACACAAACAGGCTACACCGCAAAACAGAGGGAAGGGATAGCAAAACAAAACACCTAAGGTACCTACAGCAGGCAGAGGAAGCGGGAGCAAAAGCCTCTTCAGCTCTCACTGCACTGACAGGCACTGAGCACAAAGGTGTGCCAGCAGTGGAACCCACCTAACTGTCTTTCTGATATAGAATCATAGAATCATAGAATGGTAAGGTTGGAAGGGACCTCAAGGATCATCTAGTTCCAACCCCCTGCCATAGGCAGGGACACCTCCCACTAGTACAGGTTACTCAAGGCCCACAGCCTTCACAGATGCCCTGTATTAGCAATGCCTTTTAAAGGCTGGAGGAAGGAAATGGATTTTGAGTGAATAGATTGCTGCCAGAACAGGAGAGAACGCTGCAGTCAGTGAGAAGCAGAGGTACAGCAGTGCCCAGTGTGCAGGTGTGCAAGCAGGGGAGCTCTGTCTTCCTGTTCACTCTTCCCTGCTTCTCTCCTTTACATTTCTCTTTGACACCACCCTTGAATTCTCCTTTCCATGTGCGTTTATACCATGGGGAGCAGATAAGCTTACTTTGATGCTGTTGTGAAGACTTTATTTTCTCTCTTTTTTATTTTTTTAATGATACTTTGAGCCATTCTTGCTTATTTGGATTGCATCTATAATGTGAAGGGAATTCACTGGCTGATTGCCAGGCTAAACCAGATAAAAAAAAAATGCTAGAGCATAATGTACCTATCTAATGTTTAATAATAGCTGTAGTTTTAGACTTATCACACTCCTGTTGGTTTAGACTTTTTGTTCATTCCAGAACCAGTACAATCATTCTGACATGGAGTGCTGGAGCGAGTCCAGAGGAGGCCACCAAGATGCTCAGAGGGTTGCAACAGTTCTCTCCTATGAGGACAGACTGAGAGAGTTGGGGCTCTGCAGCCTGGAAAAGAAAAGGTTTCCAGGAGACTTTAGAGTAACCTTCCAGGATATGAAGGGGACCTACAGGAAGGCTGGGGAGGGACTATTGACAAGGGCTTGCATTGACAGCACAAGGGGCAATGGATTTGAACTGGCAGAGGGGAGGTTTAGACTGGATGTTAGGAGGAAATTGTTTGCAGTGAGGGTGGTGAGACACTGGCACAGGTTGCCCAGGGAGGTTGTGGCTGCTCCCTCCCTGGAGGTGTTCCAGGCCAGGTTGGAGGAAGTCTTGAGTGAGCTGTGCTAGTGGGAGGTGTCTCTGCCTGTGGCAGGGGGTTGGAACTAGATGAGCCTTGAGGTCCCTTCCAACCTTACCATTCTATGATTCTATGTTAAAATTGCTCCTCTGTTACCTTGGATGACTTTCAGGGAGGCAGGAGCTTTTGTAACAATAGGTCAGGCATCAAAGCAAAGAACTGTAAAGACTAGAAGCAAAATTTGACCAGAGCTCTGTGTGATTTCCTTACAGTGAAGAAGTTTTGTTGCTGGATGTGTGAGTTTTATTTGTAGGAGAAGTAGATACAAAAAATAGTTTTGTTTGGTGAACAGTTATTAATGAATCATAGAATGGTAAGGTTGGAAGGGTCCTCAAGGATCATCTAGTGCAACCCTCTGCCATAGGCAGGGACACCTCCCACTAGCACAGGTCACTCAAGGTCTCATCCAACCTGGCCTTGAACACCTCCAGGAAGGGAGCAACCACAACTTCCCCGGACAACCTATTCCAGTGCTTCACTGTAAACAACTGTAAAGAATGAAATAATTCCCTCACTGTAAAGAATAAAATAATCTCCATAGAAAGCAGAGGGAAAGATTGGTTTTCACACAGCTGGATGATTTAATGAGTTGGCTTACAGCACACTTCTGCAAGCCTGTATCAGCAAAGAGATGGGGAGAGGAATCTAGGGCAGGGGGAGGTACATCAACTGCTGTGTTAACAGCGAGTGTGCTGGTGGGAACTTCATGGAGAGGGAAAAACATCCTTCAGTTATCCCACAGGTGAGTATGACAGATACAGCTGAGAAGCCAGGAAGTGCAAGTCAAAATGAGAGGGATTCTAAACATATATTTATTATTTTTTTTTAATCAGGGCTGATCAGATAGTTTTAATCATTAGGTTTCGCTTTGACACGACAGCAGGTGAGAACAGACCTCAAAGCTGCAGAACAAGTATTTACCACTGAAAAGTCAATTCCTCTGTCACTAGCTCTGGCAATAGTATCACTATAATTATGAGTTTAATATCTGAAATGCGTTGATTTCGTATTTGCATGCGTGTATGCTAACTAAAATTAATTAATTTTAATTGCATACACCAATTACAACATCAGGCTCATTTTCCGACATATTATTCCTTGCTGATTACATATCCTCCAAGATTGCTTTAATTTTTCATTTTGTGCTTTAAAGTCAAAGAATAATATGTATTTCTAATTAAGCTCACTTACATATCTCACTGCTGATTAAATCACTATTTAATATTTTATAACACAAGCCACCTTTAATTTCCCCCACTGAGAGCAAAAGCCTTGCAAACTCTTTTCTTTCTCCCCTCAGCTTCACCGACCTTGCCACAACTGTGTTGCTACAGGCAGCAGAATGCCAATGAACCACCTTGATGACACATTTGTCACCCTTGGGGGGAGGGTGAGACAGGCACCTTACTGACCAAAGGACCTGCTCTGAAGAAATCAGCAGCCTGCCACCATCACTAGGAGAAAGTAAACAGACACTCAGGAAGGGTCTTGCTGACAGTCTCTGGAGCTGACACATTTCAAATCTTTTAGGGGATCCTGGAAGTCCCCTGATGGTGTCTAACAAAGGCTGGATGTTGAGAAATTAAGTGGAAAAAGAGGTTTTCCCCTCTCTCCAACTGGTACAGCAGAACAAAACTTGCCAGTCTGTTCTGAGCCTGCATTAATGTGTCCAAAACATTAACACAAACTAGTAGAAAATCTTGAGAAGTCCCAAACTTGTTCATGTGCATCACACAACTCAGGCAACAGAAGCTAAACAATCTCATTTCCACCATATAATGCCTGGGGTAACAGAAAGGATAAAGGTAAAGCAGATTAAATCATAGAATGGTAAGGTTGGAAGGGACTTCAAGGATCATCTAGTTCCAACCCCCTGCCATAGGCAGGGACACCTCCCACTAGCACAGATCACTCAAGCTCAACCTGGCCTTGAACACCTCCAGGGAAAGAGCAGCAACAACCTCCCTGGGCAACCTCATGCCAGTGTCTCATCACCCTCACTGCAAACAACTTCCTCTTAACATCCAGTCTAAATCTCCCCTCTGCCAGTTTAAACCCATTGCCCTTTGACCTTAACAAATTTGACTTCTTGACAACAAAAGAACAAACTAACTCAGAACATAAATCAGAATTTGACCCAAACATTATTGACATGAAGGAGAAACTTCTGATCACATCCTTAGGAGCATGGTTAATCCCATACACAAATATTTTCAGATTTAGAAAGACCAGTGCTGATTTGGGCTCTGAATGAAATCAAAGCATTTCCACTATCTGTGTTTGCATGTACTACACTGTATTTTTTTCATTACTTTTTTGCTGTCTGCTTACTTAAAAATGAGTAATCTTTACTCAAAATATTTGTTAAACTGTTCTTTTGCAGCAGGTCTAACTCTGTATTAGCATCTAACGAGTTGGCTAGAGACTCACTGGCCTAGATGCATCACACATGACTCTTGGCATGTTGGCAAAGCACTGGGTTACTACCATAGTCAAAAGAAAGAGACAGGAGTCTCCAGACCATAGTTCAAAGTATCACAGGATTGTCAGGGCTGGAAGGCACCTCAAGGATCATCTAGTTCCAAATCCCCTGCCATGGGCAGGGACACCTCACACTAGATCAGGTTGCCCAGAACCACATTCAGCCTGGCCTTGAAAACCTCTAGGGATGGGTTTTCCACCACCTCCCTGGGCAACCTTTTACAGTCTCTCACCACCCTCATGGTGAAGAACATCTTCCTAACATCCAACCTGAATGTCCCCATTTCTAGTTTGGTTTCATCCCCCCCAGTCCTATCACTGCCTGACAGCCTAAAAAGTCCCTCCCCAGCTTTCTCATAGCCTCCCTTCAAATACTGCACAGCCACAATAAGGTCTCCTCGGAGCCTTTCTCTTCTTCAGACTGAACAATCCCAACTCTCTCAGCCTGTCCTCAAGGAGAGGAGCTCCAGCTCTCTGATCTTCCTCGTGACCCTCCTTCATCTCATACAAGCTCTGAATTGTGCTCTCCTCTGACTAAAGGAGGATATCTGATACTGGCCATCTACAACCAGTTAAGTGTACCACTGTGGTAATGTCAGGTCAGAGAAGAGAAACCATCAAATTGGAGAGGAATGGTACAACTCAGAAAGTTTCTCTCATAACCACCAAGTCACCTGGGGATAAAAGCAGAATAGGCTGCACACTACATTTCTGAGTGAAAAGTATGTTTCAACAATAAAAAGTACATAGCACACATATTTGGCAGTAGCAAAGGAGGAAAAAACAATCAGAGAAAAAAAAAAAAGATAATGACAGAGTCATCAAAAAATGGTGTCTAGAGGAAAAAAAGAGAAGAGACAAAGAAAAACTGGGCCAGAAATAAGAGAGAACAAATTCAGGGGGAAAAAAAAAAAAAAAAAAAAAAAAAAGCAGAAAGGATCAATATATTTTTAAAAACACATTTTTCTTCCACCCCTCAAAATAAAATAAAGAAGTCATTTATATTCACTTTTCTTCTCAAAGCAGAATGACTATTCAGGTAACATCTGAGATGTAGGTAAATACTGTTGCTGTGTGCATTGGTTTAGCTCAGTCCTTGCTAGGGAAAAAAAAAAATGCAGGCCATCTAAACAAGAGTGATGAGCCAGGAGGCTTCCTCAGACAGGAACAAAGAAAGAAGAGGGGAGATGATGTTGTCTTTGAAGCTGTGTTGCAGAAACTAGCTCAAGTGTCTGCTATAGGCCCCTCTAAGTTTATCCTATTTGTCACCATCTAAAGCAACAAAAATTTGAGAGACAGAGGAGCCTCAATTCAGGTGTTAGCTGGCCTGCCACATTATCAGCTGGGAAATGGGACTCATATTCCTTTGCTTTCTTCTGGGTAAGATCATAAAGACATCTATTAGATATATGTGAAAGATATGTGTCAGCTCAGATACTGCAGGAGAGGAGATAATGCTGCATTCAAAGCAGAGAAAAACAGTAGAACCAATTGCTTGGATTTCCTTTGGATTGATTTCCTTCCAGATACTGTTAGCAGAGAGATGGATGGATGGATGGATGGATAAATGGATTGACAGGGAGAAAGGGAGAAGGAGAGAGAGAGAGAGAAAGGGAGAGGGAGGGAGAGAGAGAAAGGGAGGGAGAGAGAGAAAGGGAGAGGGAGAGAGAAAGGGAGAGGGAGAGAGAAAGGGAGAGGGAGAGAGAAAGGGAGAGG
>VWZE01008598.1:92013-143122 GCA_013396675.1 Eubucco bourcierii
CAGCACACATTCAGTCTCTAGCACAGAGAGGAAGCCTGCAGCACACATTCAATCTTTTTGCAGCAGGTACCTGAAGCCTCTTTGATGCATGGTTTTATAAGTGATGTAGTGCACACTTGGCCTTTTGTTTTCAGTCAACAGAAACCACAAGTTTGTTATGTGCTTATGTGTAGAGAGACACATAAATAAATAAATAACTGAAGAAATAACCAGAGAGAGAGAGAAAGGGACAGAGAAAGTGAGACAGAGACAGAAAGAGAGAAAGGGGAGAGGGAGAAAGGGAATGGGAGAGGGGGAGAGAAAGGGAGACAGGCAGGAAGAGAGAAAGGGTGTGAGGGAGAAAGGGGGAGAGAAGGAGAGTGAGACGGGGAGAAAAAGGGAGAGGGAGAGAGAAAGAGAAGGGGAGAGAAAGGGAGAGACAAAGGGAGGGAGGAGAGACAGAAAGGTGAATAAGGAAAGGGAGAGAGAGAAAGGGAGAGGGAGAGAGAGAGAGGGAGAGAGAGAGAGAGAAAGGGAGAGGGAGAGAGAGAGAGCACAACATTAAGTAGGACTAGTTTAATCTTTATTTAGTGTAACAAAAAAAGAAAAAAGCAAGCATGCAGCACCTCCACACATCTGTTTGATTAGCTTATTTCTGTTGTCAGCGGAAAGAGAGGCTCCAGAGCACAGCTTACCTTCATTATCTCAGACAGATACATTCTAAATGCCCCTTGAAAGGTCTTCTCCACTGACCGCAGAAAGCCTAGAAGCATTTTTTTCCCCCCTTTTCCCTCCAAAATATCTAAGGTTTAAATGCTAAAGTTAGGTAAAATAAAATCTCTGCCAGTGAGCAGAAATTACTAGATTATTCAGGGTGTAACCTGGAGGAGACAAGAGAGGAACATTTGTTAGAAGAGACAGCATTCAAGCAGAACTCAGAGACATCTGAAGGTGCTGATGACTATTTCCAAAGCTATGGCTATGCCCCTGGCTGGGATTTTTTAATCTGAGGAATGAAATTTTTCCTAATGAACAGCAAAGAGAACCCTTGAAAACGGTCTGTGCTCTTTCACAGCAGAAGACAGCAAGCAGTTTGAGGGAGGCAGAGGATGGTTTCTGCTGTTTGGATTTCTGTTTCCTGTGTTGAATCGATACCGGAGCTGGGAACAGCAGAGCTGATCCTATGATTGTATCTCACGTGCACTGGAGGCTCACAGCAATAAAAAGGATTGTTAATAACCAATATCGATTCACCTTGCCCTAATGCATGGGCAAAAAAAATGGTCATCAATAAGTTGGTCAAGAGCCTGAAGCAATGAGCCTTATAACAGTCTGCTAAGCCAAGAATAATACAGAGTTTATTTATTTATTGAGACCTCCAAGCAGTCACAGGTAATTCCCTGAGAAATGGGTGTGTTTAAAGCCACAGGGGTACCACTTACAGGGCACTCTCTTTCGTGGGTGTAGCATCCATGTTGTGCCCCAACGTGGTGCTAGCTTTAGAAACAGCCGAGCTGCCTCCACCTGACTCTCCACCTCCCCCCATCCATGCTGTTCTTTTATCCTTTCAGTCCCAAGAAATACCATTTCAATTTTATTTTTTAGTTCTTTTTAATGGGCTATTAAAAGCTACATCACAGCAATTATGAAAGGCTTCTCACTTTTGCTGCGTTGAGTTTGATATGAATGTGGGAAAGTATTTAAAGATGGAAACCATTTGCTTAAGAGCCTTTCTCACTGTGTTTATTTCTGTCATTAAAAGAAGTGATCATCCAGGGAAGAGGAACAGAGCTATCCATGAAACCTGCAGACCTTTCCTAGGTGAAATGAGCAAAGGCTAGATAACATTCTGCAATTAAATGGTAAGTAGACAACAGGAAACTCCTGGGGTTGATGTTGCTGGATTGGAAGGCAGAAGGGCTCTGCAGCAGGACCTCGACCGCCTGCACAGATGGGCAGAGTCCAAGGGGATGGAGCTCAACAAATCCAAGTGCCAGGTGCTGCACTTTGGCCACAACAACCCCATGCAGAGCTACAGGATGGGGAGGGAGTGGCTGGAGAGCAGCCAAGCAGAAAGGGATCTGGGGGTGCTGATTGACACCTGCCTGAACATGAGCCAGCAGTGTGCCCAGGTGGCCAAGAAGGCCAATGGCATCCTGGCCTGCAACAGCAATAGTGTGGCCAGCAGGAGCAGGGAGCTCATTCTCCCCCTGGACTCTGCACTGCTTAGGCTACACCTTGAGTCCTGCATCCAGCTCTGGGCCCCTCAGTTTAAGAAGGACATTGAGGTGCTTGAGCATGTCCAGAGAAGGGCAATGAGGCTGAGGAGAGGCCTNTGTGCCAGGGGAAGTTTAGGCTGGAGGTGAGGAGAAAGTTGTTGCCTGAGAGAGTCATTGACTGCTGGAATGGGCTGCCCAGGGAGGTGGTGGAGTCAGCGTCCCTGGAGGTGTTGAAGGTGGTTTTGGACGTGGCACTTGGTGCCATGGTCTGGTCTTGAGGGCTGTGGTAATGGGTTGGACTTGATGAGTTTTGAGGTCTCTTCCAACCTTGGTGATATTGTGAGACTGTGATCTCATTTCTAAGACTAAACTCAAATGAATTATAACACAGCTAAGTATCAACCTTCCAATGTAATTGCTATTTGCTTAATTTAAAAAATCCAAGTGGGAGGCTGAAGGGCTCTGGGAAAGAGGTGAACTTATACTTTGCTACATTTTAATCCCATTTTAGGGTTTGCATCCTGCCTGCAAATGTATACAACGTTCATTACCATCATTTCCAAGCATGGGAGCATCACGAGAATGTATTTATTGTTAGCTCTATTTTTTTTCCTCGTTAGAAACTGATGCTAGGTTCAAGCTAGATGGAGAGTAAGCTTCCAAATATTAACCCTTTGCATATTACAGAACTTGAATTCCTACCTATAAGACCACTGGAAGGCTTTGACACAAATTGAATTTAGGGAAAAAGAAGCTTCTGTTTGAAACTTCTCATAGCTATCTTTAATAAGGAGTTGGTTTTCAGAGCAAGCTTTTTTTGTCTGCAGAGCTTCAGACATCACTGAAGGTGACAAAGTAATGTCCATTTCATGGAATATGCATGGCCATATAAATAATAAATAAAAGTGCTCAGCAGCATTGCACACATGAGTCATAGGCATAAAGTGGAAAGCTCAGGACAATGTTCTTGCAAAATTCTGAACAGCAATTTGAACAACAGGTTCACTTTACCCTTGCTCCGACAGAAAAGCCTCAAAATGATCTGAGTGTCCTTTTATATCATCCTTAGGTACTCTTTCCAGTGCTCAGGAAGCCAAAGAATTATTGCAAGAACTGTAGCCCAGTAAAAACGTCAACATGGAGTTCAGAACTTGTGTCTCTCAGAAATCTCCAATCAAACCTGTTAGTTCTAAACATGAGCTGTTTGCTTCCCATTTCTTCTCTCAGTAGCCATTACAAAAACCCCTCTGTGCACACAAAGCCAGCCCACATCTTGCCTCTCTGCCACACCACATCAGTAAACAACTTTTGTGCAGAATTAGTTCTGTTGCCATCAATGTATATATTGAACTAGTGCAGCATTGCTGATTTGGATGCAGTCTCTTGAGGCTATCTGATGTATCCTTTTAATTAAAACTCGATAAACACTTCTAATGATAAAGATACACATGAAGGAGCAGACCTGAATTCTCTTGATGGAGCTGTACCACTTCTGGAGGATGAACAAGGATTAACCAAGCAATAGAGGTATGTTTTTGCCACTGAAGTTGCAGATAAATTTTCAGAGACACTTATGGAGCAGATCTGATAAGTTAGAAGGTGGTTCTTTAGTGCTGTCCCTTTCAGACTGGGACCAAACTTCCAAAGGCTATGTCATAAGTGGTTCTCAAGAAATATTCTGGAGTGGTTGACACATAAATTTGATACAAGGAATGTCTAGCAAGCACTTCAAGATAGACAAGATTACTTAGGTGGTCTTACTTTGAAATAGTCTATGGTGATGTTGAAAGGCAGACAGACAGAAAGCAAGCATACAGACAGAAAGCAAGCATCTCTCCTTTCCCTCTCTCCTCCTTTCCTTCCCTCTTTTTTCTCTCATTCTTTCTCTTTACACTCTTCTTTTCTCTACTTCTTTCTTTCTATCACAGAATTGTCTGTGCTAAAACAAACATGGTCAAAATTCAGAAGCATGCTTTGATTTCCATGAAAACATAGGAACAGTCATCTCAGCCCAATGAAAGATCCTTCTTGACTATTCTGTGACACTGGACAGTAATGTAGGTGAAAATACAGCAGCCAAGACAATTATGAAATGATAGTTCCTGGCTTAAGGGTAAAAATAATAACTTGCCTTTGGTCTGTTAACCTCTGGAGATAGGATCTGAAGGCAGCATACACTGACACTGCAATATTAGCGGACAAACACACTTGATGCTGTGTCCTTTTTTTTTTGTCTAGATTTGGGAGATTCAGAGACCGCAATGATCTCAAGCATCTCCCAAAAGTGCCAGAACCTCTATGTGCTTGGTTGGATCCATAGATGCATTCAGATACCAAAGCTCTTTCCTTTTCCACCTTGTTCAGTCAGATGCACAGAGATTATTGTTGTCTGTCACCAGCAGGACTACTTAACTAGAAGCAAGGTTTAGCTCTCTGAACAACAACAAAACGCAATTGTAACCAGCGCTTCAGTTGTTAAATGGAAGCTTCTGTGAATGTGCCCAGAGGAGGCATTGCAAAGATCAGAAGAGGTTAAGCCTTACATTTATTTATAGATAGCTTGATTAACTGAGTTTTCACATTGTGTTGCTCCTTTTCTTTACTCCTAAAGAGGACTATTTCAATATTGCTCTCCAATGACATTGGCCTTTCTTTTCCATGAATACCTTTGCCTGGCACCCTTCATCCTGTCTGATAACCCTCTGAGACCCAACACGTTACTGTTAGACACATAACCTCTCATTTAGATTGCCATCAGCAAGTACATTTGTGTTTCTGGGTTACCACAAGCTTTATTATTTCCAGTGTTTAGGTTACACAGTTCCAGAAGTTATTTTTATCCCTTTTTATCTCTTTGTGTTGAAAGCACCACTTTTAACAGAGTTCACAAACAGGGGTGTACTGATCTCTGCCTCAGACTCTAAAAGGCAACTGTAAACATACATACATAATTATCACCCAAAAGGGAAAGAAAATAACTTGCATGGAGCTTTTCAAAGTAATCTTTTTTGGAACACAGAAAAGGCCAAAGATTCTGCTCTCTCTACCACTCTCTGAAGGGGGTTTGGAGGGAGGAGGAAGTCAGCCTCTTGATGACAAGTAACAGGACCAGAGGAAATTGTTACAAGATGAACTAGAATCACAGAATGGTTTAGGTTGGAAGGGACCCCGAACATGATCCAGTTCCAACCCCCTGCTATAGGCAGGGACACCTCCCACTAGTACAGGTCACTCAAGGCCTCCTCCAACCTGGCCTTGAACACCTCCAGGGAGGGAGCAGCCACAACCTCCCTGGGCAATCTGTGCCAGTGCCTCACCACCCTCACTGCAAACAACTTCCTCCTAACATCCAGTCTAAATCTCCCCTCTGTCAGTTCAAACCCATTGCTCCTTGTCCTGTCATTGCAAGACCTTGTCAATAGTCCCTCCCCAGCCTTCCTGTAGTCCCCTTCAGATCCTGGAAGGCTACTCTGAGGTCTGCTGGAAGCCTTCTCTTCTCCAGGCTGCAGAGTCCAACTCTCTCAGCCTGTCCTCATAGCAGAGCTGCTGCAGCCCTCTCAGCATCTTCGTGGCCTCATCTGTGCCGACTCCAACACTTCCATGTCCTGTGCTGGGAGCTCCAGAACTGCACACAGTACTCCAGGTGGGGTCTGAGGACAGCAGAGCAAAGCAAAGGGGCAGAATCCCCTCCCTTGCCCTGCTGCCCACACTACTCTTGCTGCAGCCCAGCACATAGTTGCTCTCTGGGCTATGCACACACTGTGCCTCATGTTGAGTTTTTCATCAACCCAGGCCCCCTAAATTAGGAGAGGTTTGCAAGCTGCACCAGAGGAGGTTCAGGATGGATATTAGGAAATATTTCTTCACTGAAATGGTTCTCAAACACTGGACTGGTGTCCCAGAGCAGTGATGGAGTCACTATCCCTGGAGGAGTTCCAATGGCGTGCAGACCTGGCACTGAGGGACACGGTCCTTTAATGCTGGGTTGAGGGTTCAAGTGGATCATCTTGGAGGTCTCTTCCAAGCAGATGTGTTCTGTGATTCTGTTACTGGATTTTTGGAAAAGACCTGTTTGCTTTGGACATCTTCCTCCTGATGTGCTACTTTTATGGTTTACCCATTTGGTTACACACAAATGGCAAGGTATAGCAGTTTTGTTTTAGACTGGGTAGTCTCAACTGTGGCATTCATTTCCCTAAACACTTTCAAAGCCATTACCAATTCCTCCCAAAAGAATGTTTTAAAAACCAAGGAAAAAGTCAGACAGATTTGACCTTGATGAAAACATTGCTGATTTTTTTTTTTTTCCAGGTATCTCCATATTGCAGCTTAATATTGTACACAGTGGGTTCAGTGAAAAGATATTTGTTCTATAAATATAGTTTAGAGTTTCTGTCCTTTTTATCTCCTTCAAAGGAGAAGTTTATTTCCTGCTGTACATTCAAAAACGCTCATTAAGGGGAGTTCTGTGGGGCTTAGAAGCTTTTCAAACTTTCAGCAGAGAGGAAAGACTTTTTTCCCCATCATTTTTATCCTTTTAATAGTTTAAGAGACAGAAAGAAAGAAGCTGAGGCTTTGGATTTACAATAGATGGATTGAATAATTATGTGGCATCAGAAGTTATGCATTACTTGGTGGTTGGGGGAGGGGGGGGGGTTGTTCTATCAGAGCACTTGGCAGGAGTTACACAAGTCCTATTAGAATGCAGCAGTTACATCTTTTAAATTGCTCCTTCAGAAACCTCATGGGACAGATGAAGACTCTTAGACTTCTTTTGGATAAGTAAGAAAATTCAGTGTCAGGCAAGAAAAGGACACCTGTCATTTTGCTGCCTAAGTGAAAAGTAGCCTCCAAATTCAGTTTGGTTTGGTTTGGTTTTGCCTCTCTGCAAAATATCAAACAATTAATCCCACAAGCTTTAGTTAATTATAGTACTGTAATACCTAATTTGTAAGCTCCCTTTCCATGGAAATCAGTTTACCATGGTGGCTACCACGGTAAGAATCTGTAAGGATCAACACAAAGTAAATAGAGTTGTATGAAAATTAATGAAGACTGGTGAAACAAAAGGGGATGTTGCTTTGTTTGTTTTAAAAACTAAAAAATGAGACACTAGATGTCTCTGGTCACAAGAGCAGAGGACTAAAAAAACAATTATCCTTGCATTTAAAAACCTGCTGGAGTCTAAGACCTCCCCATGGCCTTTGGATCAGGTTATAAACAACCATCTAGAACTGGCATGGTTATCCAATTTAAATTCATACAGATACTTTTAAACAGAGAGTTCTTAGCCACTTCCACCTCTCTTAAGAACCAAGAGCTTCTCCATTCCCTTCTCTTCAAAAAATCACTCTGGCACTATCTGATTTTTCATCCATTTGCCTTTTTCACAGAGGCATTCAGGTTGGAAAAGACCCTCAGGATCACCATTTGCCCCAAACCATATCCCTAAGCAGCACATTCAAATGTCTTTTAAATTAACACATGCAGGGTTGGTGATTCCAGCACCTCCCTGAGTAGCCCATTCCAGTGCCTGACCACTCTTGCTGGAAAAATGTTTCCTAAAACCCAGTCTAAACCTACCCAGTCACAGCTTGAGGCCATTCCTTCTTGTTCTGTCACTGGTTACCTGTGAGAAGAGACCAGCACCAACTTCTCCACAACCTCCTTTCAGGTAGCTGCAGACAGCAATGAGGTCTACCCTCAGCTTCCTCTTTTTCAGACTAACAATCCCCAGTTCCTGCAGTTGCTCTTCATAAGATTTATTCTCCAGGCCCTTCCTCAGCTTTGTTGTTTTCATCTGCACTCACTCCAGCATCTCTGTCTGCATCCACTTTGTGCCTCCCAGCGTACCGGGCACTTGGCGTTTTGTACCTCTTGTCCCATTGTGTTACAGGAGAGCGCTGGTTACAGAGACCTCCTAAAAGATGTGGCTTGCTGAAGATGCTTGGATACTTTGTGGCCTTGCACAGAAAGAAGTTGCCCAATGGAAATGAAAAGAACTGTTCAAGTAATCTTTTTGTACTTGGTCTTTGTGCACTGCCTTTTACCAGACTGCTCTGCTCAGCTGCTAGGGTGATAAAATGGAAGGCAACAGGATTAAATTTCATGTACTCTCAGAATCCATATCTAGCACTTTGCATGATGCATAGCTCTGAAAAAAAAAAAAAGTCATGCACAAAAAACCACCCAGCAAATGGCAAATTTTTAGAAGCATCTAACTATGTAAACTATTTCAGCCTCCTAGCTCCACTCCTGAAATTGCCTCACTGAACGTAGAAACAAAAATATTATAACAGATCGATGTAGAAACCTTATAAGAGTTGGATTTGGTTTAGACAATTTCAAATAATTCAATTTTAAGGTTTACTCTTTTTGCTTCAAAACGCAGAACTAGACTGGCAATTGTATGAGGGAGGCTTTCCAGCTTGTGAGGCTTCTACTGCCAATCTCAGTTTAAACAAGGAGAAGAAAGCTGAGGGGGAAATGAATGAGGAAAAGATGTAAAAAGGATATTTTACAATCTGAAAAGCACAGTTCAAGCTTCTTTCTAAATAGACAATTTAGTGATCACAGTCTCACAGTATCACCAAGGTTGGAAGAGACCTCAAAGATCATCAAGTCCAACCCATCTCCACAGACCTCAAGACCAGACCATGGCACCAAGTGCCACGTCCAAACCTGCCTTGAACACCTCCAGGGACGCTGACTCCACCACCTCCCTGGGCAGCCCATTCCAGCAGTCAATGACTCTCTCAGGCAAGAACTTTCTCCTCACCTCCAGCCTAAACTTCCCCTGGCACAGCTTGAGACTGTGTCCTCTTATTCTGGTGCTGGTTGCCTGAGAGAAGAAAGCAACCTCCTCCTGGCTACAAGCACCCTTCAGGTAGCTGGAGACAGCAAGAAGGTCTCCCCTGAGCCTCCTCTTCTCCAGGCTAACCAATCCCAGCTCCCTCAGCCTCTCTCCATAGGGCTGTGCTCCAGGCCTCTCCCCAGCCTCGTTGCCCTTCTCTGGACACGCTCAAACACCTCAACATCCTAACATTCATACAGGTAAACTTAATTTTCATAGCTTTGGCACTACAGAGAAACAATTCAAGAACAGATCACATATTACTTAAAAATCCAAAACTGTTGTGGTGAATACTGAATAATATCACTTTGAAAGAACACATTTCTTCAAAAGGATGCTATTGAGCCATAGGAGAACTCAGATCCTTTGTACATTCATAAGCTACCCACAAACAACAAAACAGAGGGCTGGAGCACCTCTCCTATGAGGACAGATTGAGACAGTTGGGGTTGTTCAGTCTGGAGAGAAGAAGGCTCTGAGGAGACCTTATTGTGGCCTTCCAGTATCTGAAGTGGGCTACAAGAAAACTGATGAGGGACTTTTTAGGGTGTCAGGTAGTGATAGGACTAAGGGAAGTGCAGCAAATCTAAAGTGGGTGGATTCAGATACATGAGGGTGATGAGATACTGGAACAGATTGCCCAAAAAGGTGGTAGAAGCTCCGCCTCTGGAGGTTTTTAAGGCCAGGCTGGTTGTGACTCTGAGCAATTTGATCTAGAGTGAGGTGTTCATGGCCATGGAAGGAGGGTTAGAGCTAGATGATCCTTGAGGTTACTTCCAACCCTGACAATTTATGATTCTGGGTGAATTTCTAATAACTCAGTATCAGGCATTAGAAGCATCCATACATAGCTCCTTCACAACAGAAAACACCACAGCTGTGGTATGGAAGTTGTTGAAGAAATATTGGTATCTGCTTGAAGAAGGAATGAGAGCTGCAGCCAGGTTGTAAGGCTGTGAAGAGAAAATCCCATCAGCCTCCTTAACCTATCAAAACCACATCTAATAAACATTGCCCACATATAGACAGCTCTTGAGCCCACTTTGTTTCTTATCCACAGATGGCTTTGCCTCTGGTTTTCATCTGAAAGAGCATGTGGCTGCTCAGGTGGCTCTGGGCCCTCAAGCAATGCTGAACTTGAATCAGGCTCCTGGCAGTGAGAAAAGCAACACCAGCAGTCTAGAAAGCCATTCCAAAAGTTATAGCAAGGAGGAGCACCCTCCCTCCACCTTCACAGACAGTGATGTGTCCAAAGAAGTTGTTGCATTTAATTCAGTTGTGGTTGAAGAAGGAGCAATCCAAAAGCAAGAGAGAGAACCTGAGCACAAATTCTCTGCCTGTAAAACACCTCAACTGAAGGGCAAGGATTACAAAAACTAAGATGAATGAAACATCCTTCTCTTTTCTATTTCAGCATTTGAATGAAGCCCTATTAGAGCAGGTGCTAAGTGAATGGAACAAATTACCATAACCTTGGAGAAAGAGTTTATCTTTGGTTCAGCATTTCAAAATGTAGGTCAGTCCTTAATGCACAGATGAAGATCCCTCATGCCTAATAACAATTTACATGATGAATTCATTGACTTTAATGCTCACAGCATCGATGCTTTTGAAGTGGTAAACTTTTACAACAATCACTTAAGCATGGTAGGGAAAGAAAACAGCATTGTCAAACAGCTCTGAAGGTAAAACTGAAGTGTTTGAATAAATTTCCACAAGGCCATGCTGGCTCTCAATGGATATTTCAGTTCCAGGCCAGCTTGAAGCCTTGGGCAAGCCAAAGCAGTCCCAGGTGTTTGAAATTATTCAGGGATATAAAACCCAGGTGCTCCCACAGCCAGTTCATAACTTTTAGAGGTAGATGGGTTGCAGCCTGGTGTGTCTGCCAGATTTAAACCGTGATGCAGCACAGCCTGACTTTAAAAACTGCTCTGACAATGACGTGTCCTCTTAAGAGTTGAAGAGGGGTTAATACCACTCTGCCAACCCAGTTCTGTGTGGACTTTATTGTTAGCAACAATCAGACTGAGCATCATGATCTAGAAAGGCTGTAAACTAAAATGATTTTGTCTAGAGATTTTTCTTTTCTTTAATGACCTTGTAAAAATCAATGGAGTACCATACAGGTCAGCACTACATGATTTGGCAGAACTGTTAAACCCGAGGAAAGAAGTCCCCCTAGAAACAAGAATCAAAGTTATTTTGCAAGCAAAGCATTTTTCTTACTGCAGGCATAATAGCTACCCTTAGGGTTTAGAGATTTTAGTTGATTTAGAAAAGGCAAAGTAAAAGGAATAGAGAAAGTGGCTTAGGCTTTCGCCTTACAGAACCAGATTAATGATGTGCAGCGAACAATGAAATGAAACATTCCTTTCTGGTCCAAAAATGCTACTTAATAGCTAGTAGAGTTATGGGAGGAAATGTGCTAATTTTTGAGATTTCAGAAAGGATGTGGAGTGAAAATATGCAATTTGTTAATGGCATTCTTAGAGCAGAGTCATAGCATGGGCAGGGTTGGAAGGGACCTCCAAAAGCCATCAAGTCCGACTCCCTCTGCAGTCAGCAGGGGCATTCTCAACTAGATCAGGTTGCCCAGATCATCCTGTTCCAGTGTGCCACCACCCTCACAGTGAAGTGTAGGGAAATATTCTGTATTAGCTGGATATGTGAGCAAGTCCAAGTTATGCTAACTGCAAAATTGTAAGCTGAAGTTTCTCAGCCTGCATCAGAATTTGTTCTTTTGTGGTCAAGAAGTCAAATTTCTTAAGGTCAAAGGGCAATGAGTTTAAACTGGCAGAGGGGAGAATTAAATTGGATGTTAAGAGGAACTTCTTTCCAGTGAGGGTGGTGAGACACTGGCACAGGTTGCCCAGGGAGGTTGTGGTTGCTCCCTCCCTGGAGGTGTTCAAGGCCAGTTTGGAGGAGTCCTTGAGTGACCTGTACTAGTGGGAGGTGTCCCTGCCTATGGCAGGGGCTTGGAACTGGATGATCCTTGAGGTCCCTTTTTAACCTTACTATTCTATGATTCTATAGGGAACAGGTCAAGGATGTATCTTGAATCATATCCTATCTCCAACAAAAAGCAGATAAACAAGGCAGACTGTACAGCACAGGGCACATGCAGATGAAACACTCTCTGAATACTCTCCCAGCTATAAGTCCTTTCAAAAAAAAAATAAAATAAAATAAAATCAGACTCTCTGTTTTCTTCTCTGTTTAGTTCTTTAACTTCTACAGATGTAATCCCCAAGATGCCACTCTGCTGTCTAAGGATCATCTCACAACCAGCAGAAATTCCATCTAGAAGGCCAGGATTGTGTTTTTTCCATACATTACTTTCCACTTGCATTGAATTTCATCTACCATTTTAACCCAGTCAGAGCCCCATAAGGTCCTCCTGCAGTTCTTCCCTGTAAGCCTTCTTTTTTTGCTGCCTCATACACTTCAGTATAATTATCAAAATTAATTGTGACATTGTTTCAGCACCTTTTCTGGGTCATTTAAGATGTGTGCTCAACAGCACAATAGTTCCCTGCAGAACCTCACTGATAACTTCTCTTGCACAGGGAACAACAATTTGCACCCAATCTGCCTCCTGTCTCTTGGCAATTTCTACAAAGTGAAAGACATTCCTTGCTGTTTCACAGTTCCTTAATTATTTTTGGTGATGTACTTTGTGAGCTGCCATTTGGACATCTGAGGGTCATGCCCCAAGTGGAGTCTACCAGCTGAAGCTCCTTGTCTACATGGCTGTTGCTACAAAAGTTTGTGAGGCAGATCTTTTAGAAACCATTTCTATTTTAAGGGGCAGCCAGGTTCAGAGCTTCCAGGTGAAGTACAGGTCTCCTATTTCTAATCATTATGACATCTCCTTTTGTTTTGCCTGGTACAGAGACATCACATTTTTCATCCTGTAGTTGCCACAATCTCTTCTGCAACTCATGAAAAGCATTTAAAAACTCTTTAAAGACTGGCATCACATTTACCACCTTCCAGGCCTCCAGTAGGTTTAGACAAGAGCCACATACCATGACTCATAATTCTGCTAGTTCATCCCTGACTTCCATTAGCACTTTTAAGTCACAACCTGGTCCTGGCTCCTTGTCACAGCTTTCTTTGACAATTTGTTCCAGGGCCTCTTTTTACAGACATTTCAATTCCAGACAACAACCTCTGATGCATCCGCGAACAAGTCAAGTTTGGCTCCCTGCCTCCTGCCACACAGGAGGAAGGCATTTCCCAGTTCCTAATGCTTTTAAAAGAGTTCCTCTGTGATCTGTGCAAACTGGATTTAGCTCCCACTAAAACCAGTGAGATCTTATATAAAGATCATGTACATGCCAAGACCCCAGAACTGGGGTTTACAACTCACAAGATTTCTAAGACTGCTGTACTACAGGACAGTTTGCATCTGCATAGACCCACACCTTGCCTCCCACAGCACCAATCCAATTTACTTCAGGTGTAAGTAAAGAAGATCTAAACTGAAAATAGCTGCCTGTGGAGTGGAGGGCCAGAGAGAGGAGACAAAGAGGCATAATCACCAATATTGTGTAACTGCAGGTATTTTTAGCTGCTCTGCAGACATCCAACCCCCTTTTGAAACTTCCCAAGTTCTTGACCTCGCTGACTTGCAGTGCCAATGAATTCCACAGATCACCTCCTGAATGAAAATGTGACTGATGGTCAGAGGCATTACTAAGCAGAATATTCCCATCAGCTATAATTCAATGAGAACAATCCTGCTGTTTCACCATTAACAACATCTCTATTTCTATTGCATAGGTATGTGGCAGCAGCATTTGTCTGAAGCAAGGCTAAAAGGACAGACTTTTGAACAGGGAGTCCTTAGAATATTTAGCTGGAAATCTGTGGTTGCAGATCTCAGCATTCCTTTTTCCTTTTCTTTTGGGTTTTGGTTTTTTGATTTTTATTTTTTTTTTATCTTCTAAACCTAACTTTGCCTTCCCACAGGTGACACATTTCATCCTAGTTTTATTCATTCTGCTTTTCTCCAATCCATTAGTTTGCTCTCAGTCAATTACCAACTGATTTTCTACACCTCTTGGTGTACGAGCCGCTGCAGAGGAAGTTTCACCAAAATGTCTAAAAAATGGACACAAATGAACTCTAAAGGACTGAACACAATCCCTAAGGGAAAGGGCCATTTGAGGAGCACTTTTGTAAAGACCAGAATTTGGCCAGGCTGATAGCCTAATACAGCTACAGCTGCTGTCTCGTGGCTTTTAATGCAGAAATGAGAACATGAATTAATTTACTTGATCGTACTGATTCAATCTAAAGATACCTGCAATAATTTACATAATTCCTATCTCCTCTCTTTCTGTAGGCAATTTAGGCCAATGTGTAATGCTTTTAATCAGTCTTTTATTAGTATCCTAAAAGGGAAATCTTCCCCAAAACCGGGTTGTGAAGCAATATAAACTCATGTACAATTAGCTGGGTTTAAAAATGTTTTCTCCTAATGGGATTATGTTCTGTAAATGATCTTGTTGCTATGGCGACCACCACAAAAAAAAAAAAACACCCAACACACAACTCACATCATGTTTTCAGTTCAATAGCAACTATTGCACCTGTGTGGCAGCCTTTCTTTCCCAGGTTCATGGTTTTTTGCTTTTCAGACATTAGTGTGGAAGCAAAAGCAAAAAATGCTACCTAGAAAAGTTCAAGCATTGCTTCAGCTACACTTGCAGGTAGCACTGTTAACAGTACTTCTCCTACATATTTTACTGGAATTAAGTTCAAATAATCTCTATTCATCAAGTTGGAAGAAAACCTGCTGGTGGGGGGACTGTGTGCATGTATCTGGGGGGAAGGTGCAGAAGCACACTGCTTTGTTTTCATGGCGTCCTGGTAACATCAGTGGATACATTGCACAATTCACAGGCTCACAGGATGTTAGGGGTTGCAAGGAACCTCCATGGATCACCAAGTCCAAACCCCCTGCCAGAGCAAGACCAGACAATCTATCATAGGTCACACAGGAATACATCCAGACAAGGTGTGAAAGTCTCCAGAGGAGGAGACTCCACAACCTCTCTGGGTAGCCTGTTCCAGTCCTCCATGACACTTAAAGTCAAGAAGTTCTTCCTCATGTTGAGGTGGAACTTCCTGTGCTGTAGTTTATATCCATTAACCCTTGTCCTATCACAGGGCATAAATGAGAAGCGTTTGTCCCCTCCCTCTTGCCCCCCAGCCCTCATGTATTTGAAAACACTGATTAGATCCCCTCTAATTCTTCTCTTCACCAGACCAAACAGCTCCAGGTCACACAGAAGTACAGGAACATCCAGGTTGGAAAAGGTCCCCCAGCATCTCCTCACAGGGCAGTGCTCCAACCCCTACATCATCTTCATAGCTCTCCCTTAGACTCTTTCAAGCAGATCCCTGTCCCTCCTGAACTGGGGAACCCCAAACTGAATGCAGATCTCACCAGGGCAGAGTACAGGGGGAGGAGAACCTCCCTTGATCTGCTGGACGCATTCCTCCTAATGCACCCCAGGATCCCATTGGCCTTCTTGGCCACAAAGGCACATTGTTGTGCCATGGACAGCTTCTTGTCCATAAGCACTCCCAAGTCCTTCTCCACAGGACTGCTTTCTAGCAGATCACCTCCCAGCCTGTTAAGTATTATCTCACTGCTTCAAAACAGTCAGTAGAGACTGTGATCAGTATTAGCAGTAGCCAGCAAGGACCAATTCTGTGCAGCCACATAACTGTCTCTAAAAACAACCCTGTGAAAAGCCCCTCACAAGTTTCTCCTTTCCACTCAAGCCAAGAAGACCTTAAAGAGAATGGTCTCATTTCCTTATCTTATATTCTCTTGGGAGTTTATGCTGGAAAAGCAAAGAGAATTATGGATTATTTTTAGCAGTATCCAAAGTAAGATCAGGTAAAAATAGTTCCCTTTACTTGTAAACGTGTTGCTGAATGCATTTGGAGTCAGATCTGCTGACTTAAGCCACCAAACTGAATGTCAAGCTCAGGAAGGAAATGTGGGTGAGAAGAAAACTGAAGTTACATGGTAGAAGTAGAATTTATCACTAGAGAAAATAGCGTAGCAAACCTCAGAGGCATCCATTTCCCCACTTAACCTTTCCATTATGCCCTCACTGAAAAACAAAAAGCAACAACCTACTTACATTCCCTCCTGAAGGAAAAGAGAATGCTGCATTTATAAATTTGAGGTGCAGTCAGACACAGCTGTGATGGATGCTAAGCTTGAATACAGATAAGACAGAGTTCTGTTTCTCCAGTCCCATTATCATATCTGCCTTATCAAAAGCTTATCATTTACATACTGTCTCAACAGGAAAATTATGCCCTTTGGTTCTACTTATGTCCTTTAATTTTGCAGAAAAGTAGCCATAAATCAAACTGAAGATGCTAAGCAAGGTGTGCAACAGTATCTTCAGAAGGCATCCTAAGCCAAACAAGGACAAACCCAGCATCTGCTGAAGCCTGAAGAAGGTGGTCTTACTGGGTAAAGAAGAATGATTAGCCTCTTTGGAGAACAACAGAATCATAACATCAGTCAGGGGACCACAAGGATCATCCAGTTCCAATCCCCCTGCCATGGGCAGGGACACATCACACTAGATCAGGCTGGCCAGAGCCTCAGCCAGCCTGGCCTTAAACAACTCCAGGGATGGGGCTTTGACCACCTCCCTGGGCAATCCCTTCCAAGGTCTTACCACCCTCATGGTAAAGAACTTCTTCCTAACATCCAGTCTGAATCTACTCATTTACTAGCTTTGTTCCTTCTAGGGAAGAAGGCATTATCAGATGTTCCCCATGGAATACTGCATGATCCACTGTATCAAAGAGAACTGGTGAATTTAACCTGATCAAAAGAGATCTACGGATGTTGAGAGTTGAAAGTAAAAGCCTGTTACAAATGAGATCTCCCAGTAACAGCCACGCCTGAACACAAATTCTTCCTACTCCTTTCTTTACTCCTCCCCATCTCCACAGACACTACCTAAGCTCCACGAGTGTGGGGAAGGAGCCCTTGCAGCCAAGCAGTCAGGAGAACAATGCAAGTCTGTCTTTCACTGTAACTGTTTCAGACTTCCTTCCTTGAGCAATATTCACACAGCAAAGTAGTTTTGGTCTTGATTTCTTTGATGAACAGATCCAGAAATCATAGAATGGTAAGGTTGGAAGGGACCTCAAGGATCATCCAGTTCCAACCCCCTGCCATAGGCAGGGACACCTCCCACTAGCACAGCTCACTCAAGGCCTCCTCCAACCTGGCCTTGAACACCTCCAGGGAGGGAGCAGCCACAACCTCCCTGGGCAACCTGTGCCAGTGTCTCACCACCCTCACTGCAAACAACTTCCTCCTGACATCCAGTCTAAATCTCCCCTCTGCTAGTTCAAACCCATTGCCCCTTGTCCTGTCATTGCAAGACCTTGTCAGTAGTCCCTCCCCAGCCTTCCTGTAGAGCCCTTCAGATACTGGAAGGCTACTCTAAGGTCTCCTGGAAGCCTTCTCTTCTCCAAGCTGCAGAGCCCCAACTCTCGTAGCCTCACTATGAAATGAATCTTTCAGAATATGGAGCTATCAAGGATGCCTGAACTACACAAGAAATGCTTGGCTCAGGCTGTTTGTATTTGTACCTGTCTATTCTTTTTAGGCAGCATTCAGAAAAGACAAAACATCTTCAGTTTCTGGTGATGGATTTTGACTAATAACAGTGTTCAGTTCTCAGCTCTGCCTCAGACTTCTTTCACCATTTGGAGGACTTCACCCATCTGTGTTGATATTTCCTCTCCTGCCTGGATTAAAGGTTTTCCTGGATACCTGCAATTTCATTTTGCACAGCATGAAAAATCCTGGGCACATGCAGGACTTCGACACACCACCGATACAAAAAACATTAATCAATGTTTGGATTCTCAGGAATTGTTCCCAGTTGCACAGGGATAGTTTGCATTACAGACAAACAGAAGCCATTGTTCTCTTTCTCTCATATCATTCAGATCATGCTGCTCTGCTACATATTGCTTTTGTTATGAACATAAACAGCTATTACCAAGTGACAGAGCCAAAGCCTCTCAACTCGAATACAGAGAACTAAACTTATCTGAAAGGTACAGAGATTAAAAGTAGAGACACATGAATAACTACTTTTTGGGCTCACTTCTCAAATAGTTGATACAAAAGGTACTGTAAGCAAAGAATTTGGCAAATTTATTGAAGGAGACCACATGTGTCATCACATCAAGTGGCTGGGGCCAATCTCTTTGCACTGGTCAGCAGCAATAAGCCCAGTAGCAACAGTTACAAATTGGAAGAGAGAAGGTTTCAGTTCATCATGAGGATAAACTTCTTTACAGTGAGGGTGACAGAGCCCTGGAGCAGGTGGCCCAGAGAGCTTGTGGAGTTTCCTTCTCTGGAGACTTTCAAAACCTGCCTGGATGCATTCCTGGGCAAACCACCCTAAGGGATCCAGCCTTGGCAAAGGGGTTGGACTCATTGATCCCTGGAGGTTCCTTCCTGTGCCAGGTTGGGAACTAAAAGGTTAAAAAGAGTCCTCTGGAGACTGGAAGATTGTTATACAATCCCATAACTCTGCTATCTCTTCATAAGCTCAGGGCAAGGCCAGCTTCTTCTCCTTTCCTTCCCTCCAGCCTTGTGCCAGGCAGGAGCTGCATTATCAGGACAAACATGTAAGGATAGGCCTGGTTTGGGGCCTCCAGAGGCTATGCTTAAGCCTCTTGGATGGCAGAGGCATGCTTGTGGGGAAAGATTGGAGCCCTGGGGATTGTAGATTTAGTTTTGGGTTGGGGGAAAATACAGGGGGTTCGCTTATGGATTCTGTATCTGCTTTATAACTTCTGTCTGTAACTCTCTCTGCAAATAGAATTCTCTTTTCTTTCTGCAATTCATCTGAGAGCTTCACTCTGTCAGCTCTTTAACCCCATGACACGTCCAAACTCTAAAGTTCTATAATTCTGTGATATGGGGGTGAACAGTTTGTCTCCTAAAACATGACTCCTATAGATACCCTCCACTTCTGCACTCTAATATAGAATAATTGCATGTGGCAGCTCAGTATTCAGGCACACAACCCAGTGATACACGAGCAGTGGTCATTATCTCTATGGTGACATTCATTGTGATGGACAGACAACGATTTGTTGCCAGGGATTATTGCTCAGTCATTGCCAAGGTTTTTATACAATGGCAAATGGGGGACATTTTCTGTTTACTTTTTACCAAGAAAAGAAAGAAGAAGAAAAAAAAAAAGACCAAGAGCAGTTCAAGATGAAGTGAAATGTTACATGCTGGGGTTATTAAGTTTTCATTCCGTGCATTAAACATTAATGAATAAACTAGAATGTAAACAGCGATGAATGGAAGAAAAATTGTTTTGTTTTCATGAATTTTATTTCATTCTCAGACAGGACATTTTGTTTCTGAAATATTTAATTTAAAAAAAAAAAACTAAACAACTCAATGGTTTCTCAAGTTAGCAAATACCAAATGCTAATTAGATCATAAGACTTAACTAGCCAGACTGAAATGCCAAAAAAGTAAAGGTTATTTAATCATCCAAGTAATAACAGTTCCACTCTGAAAAGAGCTCTTGTATACTTTGCTGAAGCTAAATCAAACTGTAGTGGTTCTTGAATACAAAATACTGCAGGATCAACCTTCACGGTCATGCAAGAAGCAGAAAACTTCGTCTTTGTGTTAAGCATTTCCCAGAGACACACCATAAAACCCTGAATTCATTGCTCAATCCTCAGCTATTTCCAGTATGTATATATTAAAGAACATAAATTGGACTTTAGCTCTCTCCATGGAACTGTATCATACGGAATCTGATCAAAAAATTAAGATGCTGATGTCATAGAATGGTTTAGGTTGGAATGGACCTCAAGGATCATCTAGTTCCAACCCCCTGCCATAAGCAGGGACACCTCCCACTAGTACAGGGCTGGGGAGGGACTACTGACAAGGTCTTGCAATGACAGGATGAGGAGGAATGGGTTTAAACTGGCAGACGGGAGATTGAAACTGGATGTTAGGAGGAAATTCTTTCCTGTGAGGGTGGTGAGACACTGGCACAGGTTGCCCAGGGAGATTGTGGAGCATTGTGGTTGTCATCCACAACCTCCCTGGAGGTGTTCAGGACCAGGCTGGATGATGCTTTCAGTGACCTATTCTAGTGGGAGGTGTTCCTGCCTATGGCAGGAGGTTGGAACTGGATGAGTTTTGAGATCCCTTCCCATCTAAACCATTCCACGATCCTATGAAAAATGGTCCCCAGACATCTGGTTACAGTTCTCCAAGGGAAGAATCATCAGCATGAGCCAAATTTCAGCTCTGTCTAGCCCTGACTTCTGAGAAACATGAAATCTGGGCTTGCATAAGTGAATTCAAACAGTAGTACCTGCATGTGCTACAGGCTGCCACTCCACCACCTCTCCAAAGTGCCATGGAGGAACTTAAATCATCTCTGATGGATGTCGGCACAGATCCCACCAAGCGTCTGACAGAGCTCGTGATTGATGGCAACCACTTAAAAATCACTTGGCTCCAACAAACTGTTCCTAACTGTTTGCTTGATATGTTTGATGGGAACTGGGAGGGGAAAATAACAATTTCATAATGCAACATGTGTTGTTGTTGCTAGGAGAACTGTGCTTTTATCATATACATCGCTGAATTAAAATAAACAACTAATGGTCAGGTCTGGAGTGATGTTTCAGTAGTGGGTGAAGTGGCTCCTGCTGATTGGAGAGGCACAGCAGGGACCAACAAAAAGGATGTCTCCTTTCTGCTGTCTTATTTTATTAAGAGGGTCCCATTCTTTGTGTGCTGATCTTGTGCAAGACAGTTGCTCTGAAATCTGGCTGAAGTCCCACCAGGACAGTGGAGAAAATTGTTCAACCTGGGGTTGTTTCCCCAAAGCTAACACCACAAAAGCTGGGAGCCTCTGCTTGGGTAGAGGTGTTTTACATGACTGGTCAGTGTCAGGCTCCTGTATGGCACAGTGCTCATCACTTGCTCTGACCTTCTCCATAAAGGGAAAATGCCATTTTCTCCCCTTTGGCATCTTGCTTGATGTGCAAAGGACTGATGAGCTTGTGAAAGAAGTCACAGTCCACCACCTGAAGTGATCCACCACTCTCTGAGCTGCTCCTGAGCTGCCCCTGTCTCTGCTCATCGCCTCCCACTCAAGTGCTGATGGCAACACCACTTTGGGAAGGGTTTTGCTAAGGAAGCCCAGCCAGTGAGGTGTATTTTCTCTTTATTTCATTCATTCACACTGTATTTTCTGTTTTCTGTTTCTATTCATCCTGCACAATGACGGTAGACAGTATAAAGCTCCTTACATAATTCATGTGCCACCATACTTACTGGTATGAACTGAATGTGATAAAATACAAAATTCACCTGCCTTTACCCCTTTACCATCCAATACCTCTTCTCCACACAAGGTGTCAAAAAAACAAAAAAAAAAACCCAAGCAAACAAACCCCAAAACCCAAACATTTCAGTTTTTCCCAATGGATGTTTTCATAGATAAATATATGTATAAAAAACATTCACTGCTGTGAGGTAAAGATAACATTAATATGACCTTTAATATGATGATGATGATCACTGCTGGATTCTACAAAAGAATCACAGCAGTTCTGCTCTGAGGACAGGCTGAGAGAGTTGGACTCTGCAGTCTGGAGAAGAGAAGGTTTCCAGGAGACCTTGGAGTGGCATTCCAGGATATGAAGGGGGCCTACAGGAAGGCTGGGGAGGGACTATTGACAAGGTCTTGCAATGACAGGACAAGGGGCAATGGGTTTGAACTGGCAGAGGGGAGATTTAGACTGGATGTTAGGAGGAAGTTCTTTACAGTAAGGGTGATGAGAGACTGGCACAGGTTGCCCAGGGAGGTTGTGGCTGCTCCCTCCCTGGAGGTGTTCAAGGCCAGGTTGGACGAGGTCTTGAGTAACCTGTGCTAGTGAGAGGTGTCCCTGCCTATGGCAGGGGGTTGGAACCAGGTGATCCTTGAGGTCCCTTCCAACCATACCATTCTATGATTCTAAAATCAAAACCAAACCCCCAAACCACACCACAAACCCAAACACCTGTTAGACAAATATCACAAACCCCAACAAGATGAATATCAGAGAGGATTTTTATAGCATTAAGTATTTTTGCCATTTGAAAGTCACAAGGAGCGCTGAGGTGATGGACACCCATATTTGATGGCTCCTGATCAACCCTGGTAGACCAAATCTCACTAAAATGTAAAATACAAATGAGTAGACTTATGAAGGTTAATTGAGCACCTCTGCCATTTTCACTTGAGGAAGAAACCAAACCCCAAACCCTCAAGAATCCTTTCACAGCTACCGCTCTGCCTTCCCGATAAGCAATAGCAAATGTTAAGCTGCCATAAGGAGAACAGAGAAGCACTGGCCACAGCCACAAGTTCTCAGAGAAACTGTATTGTGCTTTAGATGTCATTTTTCCCTCAAGCTGACACAGCAAATTCTGCTTTACCTGTGCTGTAACACTCCTGAGCCCACTGTGGACTTCAGAAATTACTCAAAAGCTGGGCAAACACATAAACTGTTATAACTACATCCTGCTCTGCACTGCTGAATCCTCATTACCACCAACAACGCAGCATTTAAAGCTAGCTGAACCAGTACAGGTTGAGAAGTGATCTGCTGGAGAGCAGCTCCATGGAGAAGGACCTTGGAGTCCTGGTGGACACTAGGTTCTCCATGGGACAGCAATGTGCCCTGGTGGCCAAGAGGGCCAATGGGATTCTGGGCTGCATTAAGAAGAATGTGTCCAGCACATCAAGGAAGGTTCTCCTCCCCCTATAATCTGTCTTAGTGAGACCTCACCTGGAATATTGCATCCAGTCCTGGGCACTACAGTTCAGGAGGGACAGGGATCTGCTTTAGAGAGTCCAATGAAGGGCTACAAGGATGATGGAGGGACTGGAGCACTGCCTGATGAGGAAAAGTTGAGAGCCCTGAAGAACAGAGGACTGAGAGGAGATTTAATAAATATATATATATATATGTAACTGAGGACTGGGGGTCAGGGAGGGAGGGCCAGGGACATCCTCTTCTTACTTTTGCCCTGGCATAGGACAAGGGGCAATGGATGGAAACTGCAGCACAGGAAGTTCTCTCTCAGCATGACAAAGAACTTCTTTACTGTAAGGGTCCCAGAGCACTGGCACAGGTTCCCCAGAGAGGTTGTGGAGTCTCCTTCTCTGGAGCCTTTCCAGCCCTGTCTGGATGTGTTCCTGTGTGACCTGAACTAGATTCTATGTTCCTGGTCTGTCAGGGGGGTTGGACTCTAAGATGTCCAGAGGTCACTTCAAACCCCTAACATCTTGTGAACCAAGACTCACAGTCCCATCTTAGCCTGCAGCTCACATAGACTACATCTTGAAACTAATCTTGAGCTCTCCATTTCACCATCTTTTCAAATCTGCTTCAATTTTAGCTTTTCACCTTTCCAAACTCCTTTTTTATCCTGTTTTGAGGTAACTTTTTGTCAAGAGGAATATTTCTTTTAAATTTCAAGGGGGTAGAAGGAGGTGTGTTAGGGTTTTTTTTGGGTTTGGTGTTTTTTGGGTGGGGAGGGTGTTTGGTTGGTTGGTTTTGGTTTTTTAAGAGACATTTAAATGCCATTTTATTTCTCTGGATTGGTAACTGTAGTGTAGGTGACACCCAGGAAATAAAAACAAAAGGTGTTCAATTTGATGTCCCAGGGCTGAGAGTGTCTTGGTTCCATCAGTCAGAAGAAAGCTTCTTTTGTAGATAAAACATTTAATGGACCATTACCTGAAACAATTAAACTTCAACAGCAACACCATCTCTTCTCACCTCAGAACATTTGAAAGTTATCATCTAGTATCTGCAAGAATTGGAAGCTGCGTAACTTTGCTGACAATTTACCCAGGGAAAGAAATAATAGGTGACAGGCAACTGTGAATTCCAGCTCTGTAATTGCACTTAGGAGGCCTCAACGATATCACATGAGAATGACTCTCAAGTAGCTATTATTTAAAGCATCTTTTATTTTCTAAATGCTACTGAAGCAAGGAAGGTTTTTCATAATAGGAATAGTTGCAGGGTGCACTTTGCTGTGGGGTAGAACAGGCTGGCTACACATAACTCCAGTAAACACAGGGAAACAGCTACTTGTTTTGAGAGGCATCACAGCCAGGAATTCAGAGGCACAGCAATGTGTCCTTGTGGTCAAGAAGGCCAAGGGGATCCTGAGATGCATCAAAAGGAACGTGGCCAGCAGATTGGGAGAGGTTCTCTTCTCCCCTCTACTCTGCCCTACTGAGACCTCACCTGGAATATTGTGTTCAGTTCAGGGCTCCCCAGTTCAGGAGGGACAGGAATCTGCTGGAGAGAGTCCAATGGAGGAGTATGAAGACGATGAAGGGGCTGGAGCACTGCCCTGTGAGGAGAGGTTGAAGGACCTGGAGATTTTTAGTCTGCTGAAGAGAAGACTAAGAGGGGATCTAATTGATGTTTACAAATATCTGAGGGCTGGGGGTCAAGAGGAGGTGACCACAAGGTCACAGGATGTCAGGGGCTGGAAGGAACCCAAAGAGATCATCCAGTCCAAGCCCTCTGCCAGAACAGGACCAGACANCGCTTCCTGACCCCCACCCCTCAGATATTTACAGACATTAAATCCCCTCTCAGTCTTCTCTTCTCCAGACTAAACAGCCCCAAGTCCCTCAGCCTCTCTCATCAGGCAGTGTTCCAGTCCCCTCATCATCCCTCTGCTGAACCCTCTCCAGCAGATCCCTGTCCTTCTTCCACTGGGGAGCCCGAAACTGAAGGCAGCACTCAAGGTGAGGTCACACCAAGGCAGAGTAGAGAGGGAGGAGAACCTCCTTTGATCTGCTGGACACACTCTTCTTAATACCCTAACAGCCCTCTTGGCCACAAGGGCACATTGTTGTCCTGTGGATGTTCTCCATCAGCACTCTCAGGTCCCTCTCCACAGGGCTGCTCTCCAGCAGATCACCTCCCAGCCTGTACTGGTACAGTTTATTATTCCTTCCTAGGCACAGGACTCTGCAGTTGTGCTTGTTGAACCTCATTTGGTTTGGGACAAACTCTTCTCAGTTGCACCCTGTGATAGCACAAGGGACAATGGGTATATAGCACAGGAAGTTCCACCTCAACATGAGGAAGAACTTCTTTACTGTAAGGATCACAAAGCACTGGGACTGGCTGCCCAGAGAGGTTCTGAAGATGAAATGATTCCAGCTCCTTCATACATTCCTTGTAATATTTGTTCTCTAAGCCCTTCACCATCTATGTTGCTCTTCTCTGGACATGCTCCAGCAACTCACTGTCTTTCTTGTAGTGAGAGACCCAAAACTGAATCCAGTATTCAAGGTGCATGCATACTCAGAGAAGCACCTGAAAGAAATTAATTCTTCTTTTTGAGTGCAGAAGATCCACCCACACAGGAAGTACTCCTGGACTACTTATTTCACAGCAGATTAAAAAGTGAGAAGCCCTCATCTCTTCCACTCAATGGCACATTTGTATTACAAGCACAAGAACAAGAACAGTTACAACTTAGCCCTAGAGAAGGAGGATGAAATAGGATAAGATATAGAAGATCAGTGTGGGGTTCAAGAATTGGCACTGGGGTAAAGGTTTTGGATGTCCAATCCACAGAAGGTATTCACAGGCACGGGACACTTCTTGACAGATGGGTAATTCCCTGAGTGTGTGGTGTACCTGACCTTTCAGAATCAAACCTGGCATGACTGATAAGATGAGCCTTGGGCTTAGAGGAGAGGTGACAAGAACAGAGGAGCCTTGACTTATAATCTTTGTGTACAGGAAAGGAAGGAGATAAACAAGGCTACAGCAATACAAGAACACCTGAAGGCAGAAGGAAGAACATTAAGGAAACCTCGACAGGAGTGGAAATTACCACGAGCAATGTATTGGAACACACAGCTAAAATTCGACAGATAATTGGCATCCTAGAAATGCAGATCCAGCAGCGAATATTTTATACCTCTCTAAATTTATGACAGTAGGTGGGGAAAGAAAAAACAAATACAAAAACAAACAAACAAACAAAAAACCCCAACCCACACACACAAATTCAGGCTTTTTTTCCAACCTATATGGGAAAAGCTGTTTGTGTCCTACAGTCTGACTATAAATGTAGAAGACTTCAAAACAAATTCTGCAAGCAAAAGCAATTAAAAGATGTATGAACTGAAAAAGGAAATGTAACAGTACATGGCTACAGACTGCATCAACCTGTTCTCTGATTTCCTACACAAAGGGAATGCTACATTGATAAAGCTTCTTAACTTCTGTCCAGAAACAGTTGAATATGCTCAACATGTTGTGTAAAGGCTGCACAGTGATAGCTTAACCCAAAGAATGGCCTGAGAATCATAGAATAGCAAGGTTGGAAAGGAACTCAAGGATCATCTAGTTCCAATCCCCTGCCACAGGCAGGGACACCTCCCACTAGTACAGCTCACTCAAGGCCTCCTCCAACCTGGCCTTGAACACCTCCAGGGAGGGAGCAACCACAACCTCCCTGGGCAACCTGTGCCAGTGCCTCACCACCCTCACTGCAAACAACTTCCTCCTACCATCCAGTCTAAATCTCCCCTCGGCCAGTTCAAACCCATTGCCCTTTGTCCTATCATTACAAGACCTTGTCAATAGTCCCTCCCCAGCCTTCCTGTAGCCCCCTTCAGATCCTGGAAGGCTACTCTAAGTTCTCCTGGAAGCCTTCTCTTCTGCAGGCTGCAGAGCCCCAACTCTCTCAGCCTGTCCTCACAGCAGAGCTGCTCCAGCCCTCTGAGCATCATCGTGGCCTCCTCTGGACCCACTCCAACACTTCCATGTCCTTCCTGTGCTGAGGGCTCCAGAACTGCACACAGTACTCCAGGTGGGGTCTGACAAGAGCAGAGTAAAGTGGCAGAATCCCCTCCCTTGCCCTGCTGCCCACACTGCTCTTGTTGCAGCCTAGGACTCGGTTGCTGTCTGGGCTGCATGTGCACACTGCAGGCTCATGTTGAGCTTTTCATCACCCCAGACCCCAAGGTCCTTTTCCTCAGGGCTGCTCTCAGCCATTCCCCACCCAGCCTGGAGTTGTGCTTGGGATTGTGCCTACCCAGGTGCAGGACCTTACACTTGGCCTTGTTGAATTTCATGAGGTTGGCCTGGGCACAGCTCTGCAGCCTGTCCAGGTCCCTCTGGATGGATCCCTGCCCTCTAGCAAGTCGACTGTGCCACACAGCTTGGTGCCATCTGCACACTTGCTGAGGGTGCACTGATTCCTCTGTCCACGGCACTGACAAATATGTTAAACAGCACTGGTCCCAGCACTGACCCCTGAGGGACACCACTTGGCACTGGTCTGCAGATGGACATTTTGCTGTTGATCACCACTCTCTGTGTGTGACCATCCAGCAGTGCTACACCCATTCAGTCCATGTTTTTCCAGTTTGGTGACCAGGATGTCATGTGGGACAGAGTCAAATGCCTTAAGAACCATTCCAGTCATCATAACTCATCCATGTTGTGACTTGCCTTTACTATTTATATCTTTAGATCTCCCTAAATGGTAGCTGTCAAAAAGAAACCAAAACAATCTTATACCTGTTCACAACAAGCAACTGAAAGTAAATGCTCTGTGTGGGATTACTGCTGGTTAGACTCCACTATGACATGTCACACAACTGTAAAATCTTATGATTACTAATCAGACAATCAAGAAGATGAATGCAAGTGCCACTCACCAACCCTGCTTACCAGGAGACAGACACTGGAACAGAAATAAAATGACACATCTGCTGAAACTGTGCATGCAGCCTAACCACAGAAATAAATCAGAACACAGCATCGCAGGACAAGGCTCCAGGCAAAGACCCCAAACCACCCTTCAGCAATGCCAGCAGCAGCAATAAGAGGGACTCTGGCACATTTGCCAATCATAAAGGTCGGGCCTGAGGAGGTCCTTTCCAATATATTTGGATATTTGCCCCTATATTGTGCCACTCTCACCTGAACCTTTGCAGCTGCTGCTGCTACTTTTACAGCGCGATGGCATTGGGTGCATTTAGGGGACATTCTAGCAGACTGCAGGGAAATTAGGGAGCTAATTCTGTATCACTATGTTTACAAACAGTGGCCCAGTTTACAGAGCTCTTCAGGGAGCTGAACTTTTAATGACAGTTTTAAATACAGCGAAATAGGTTTCAGAAGGAAAAGCAATAGCTGTCCAGAGATTGTATGGCGTGGGTGGGAGCAAATGGCAGTCCCATAAAGAACGAAGCAGCTGCTGCCAGTTTGGCACAGTTATGCAGTATTTAGCATATATCACCCTTGAGGATGATTATCTTTCTGTCATGAGCATAAAAGACAGATAAGTCATGAGCCAGTAGAATCTCTTTCTCATAAGCAGTAGGGAGGTAATGCGCTGATAACTCTTCGGAGGTTAAATATATTTATTCAATGGGAATGAGCTTTTATTATGATGGCATTTGAAAGGGACAGAGATTGTCTGAAATCCTGATTTTTCATTTCTCTGTCTGTAGGGGTTAAGCTTTTTGTTATAGTTACATTATGCTTGCCACAGTAGAACACAGGAGTAATCCAGAAGAGGCAGTGAAAGAAACATTGGATAAGCATGTGCATTTTTTTATAAGGCTTTGCAGTGCAACTACATCCCCATTTCCTTTGGGTAGCTATGTGCATGAAAACCTGCCCACGGAGATGGGTTGTACAGAAATTTTTTTCTAGAGCTCTGTGTTTTGTTTTTGTGGTAAAATAGTAACAAGCCACAAATCATAGAATCATAGAATAGTAAGGTTGGAAGGGACCTCAAGGATCATCTAGTTCCAAGCCCCTGTCATAGGCAGGGACACCTCCCACTAGTACAGGTTACTCAAGGTCTCCTCCATCCTGGCCTGGAACACCTCTAGGGAGGGAGCTGCCACAACCTCCCTGGGCAACCTGTGCCAGTGTCTCACCACCCTCACTGCAAACAACTTCCTCCTAACATCCAGTTTCAATCTCCCCTCTGCCAGTTCAAACCCATTGCCCCTTGTCCTGTCATTGCAAGACCTTGTCAATAGTCTCTCCATAGCCTTCCTGTAGTCCCCTTCAGATCCTGGAAGGCTACTCTAAGGTCTGCTGGAAGCCTTCTCTTCTCCAGGCAAAGCCCCAACTCTCTCAGTCTATCCTCACAACAGAGTTGCTGCAGCCCTCTGAGCATCTTTGTGGCCTCCTTTGGACCAGCTCCAACACTTCCATGTCCTTCCTGTGCTGTGGGCTCCAGAACTACACACAGGACTCCAGATGGGGTCTGATGAGAGCAGAGTAAATGTTGAGGTAGAAGCCATGAAGCAGTAGAGTTTTCCTAAGTCACTCAAAGCATCTTTTTTTCCTTCTCGCCACGTTCCATAACAATGTAGACTTTTGAGAGGAACAAAGCTTACACTGTTGTGAGTCCCATGCCACCTCTAGGGAGAAAAAGAGCCAATCTGGAACTCTATAATCCTAAAACCAGTAGACATATAAAATCCATTAGGAGACAACTGACCATTATATGGAATTCTCAAAAGCCCAAGCCTTAAGTGACTTGTTCTGTGAAATATGAACAACTCTTGAATCAAGCCTTTATTTATTAAGCTAAAGCAACTTCTTTCAACAGAGGACAAGCAGAGAGCACCAGCAGAGAACTAGCCTGTATCAGGGATGGTGTGTTTCAGACTCTGGCATAATTATACTGGTAACTTCTAAAACAAGCTCCAAGAGGAGCATCTGTATACAGTAACACCTCAGCAGAGAGAGACAGCTACAAGCACCAGTGGGATGCTTTGCTTTTTATGGGTGAGTCACTTTAAATTTGGCTCCTTGTCTGAAGAGACTATGCCTGGGTATTTTTGTGGGGTTTTTTTAAGGAGAGCCCAGGGATTTTAACCTCCTAAATTAAGCACCAGAGTTGGATGGTAAAAGTTAAAGAGAAATGAGTGAAATTTAGCTATAGCCTTCCTGTTGAGAAAGGTAGGGTGTTTGTGTCATCATGAGAAATATCTGCTCATTAATTAGCCACTGTTCTTTGGTATCATCTGGATTTAATACTCCATTTGGGAAGAATAAAATAGCAAGGGATTGGTTCTTTACATGTTGTATCTTACATAGCCTTCATAAGACAGGTTGATGTGACCCCTAGCATAAGCAACACATTGGAAATAAAGAAAATGAATTTTTAAAAAAATCAGCTATTATTTTTCACAGAAATTGCTTAGCAGTTCCTTTTAGGTAGAGGGAAAAGATGCTCAGAGGGTTGAAGCAGCTCTGCTATGAGGACAGGCTGAGAGGGATGGGCTCTGCAGCCTGGAAAGGGAAGGTTTCCAGGAGACCTGATAGTAGCCTTCCAGTATCTGAAAGGGGCTACAGGAAGGCTATGGAGGGACTATTGACAAGGTCTTGTAATGACAGGACAAGGCACAATAGGTTTGAAATGGTAGAGTGGAGATTGAAAGTGGATGTTAGGAAGAAGTTGTTTGCATTGAGGCTGGTGAGACACTGGCACAGGTTGCCCAGGGAGGTTGTGGCTGCTCCCTCCCTGGAGGTGTTCAAGGTCAGGTTGGAGGAGGCCTTGAGTGACCTGTACTAGTGGGAGGTGTCCCTGCCTATGGCAGGGGATTGGAACTAGATGATCTTTGAGGTCCTTTCCAACCTTACCATTCTATAGTTCTATGACAAGAGAGTACAAAGAGAGGAATTCCTCTTTACCTCCTCCCTTGTGCATTATATACAACATTATATACCAGAACACATAAAAAAATTAAGTAAACTGCATGTATTTTGAGATGAAAAACTCAACACCTGCCTAAAATTTTGATAGAGAGTGATTAGTCTAACTGCTGAACAGCTTTTGTAACTGAAAGGCTCAAAAAAGATTCATCCATACAATGCACCACTGTCACTCAGTTAAAGAAGTTTTATAATCTGCTTTTGAAAGCAATAATTTCCTAAATTCTGTGAAAAGATCAATCTTTTTCCTCTCACAGTTTCCAAATTATCCCTATTACAGCACCTTTTTTTTTTTAATATTAAGAGAGACTTAATTATATTACTGAGAAAGCAGAGCAAATGGTAGCATGAAAGGAAAGTAAAACAAAAGCAGTCTGAGAGATGTTCTAAATGCCTGACTGCAGCAGGGGAGAAGGCATCTTCTTACTGACTGCAAGCAGGTGCAGCCTAGGAGGATATTCTGCAGAAAACCAGGATAAGTCTTGTTATTTGGGGCTCAGATAGCTTCAACAAGCAACTAGAACTGCCTCAAGAGCTCTCATTTCTATTCTGTTCATGACAATCTGCTTTAATAAGCATACAAATAGCTTCTCAGGAAATTAAAAGCCAAAGCAACAAACAGAAAAAAAAACCCACCACCAAAAACCAAAACAAAACCAAACCCAAACAAACCAACCACAACAAAACAAAATGAACAAAACCCAAACCCAACAACAGCAACAACCAAACAACCCACTCAAAAGAATAAAAAAAAAGCAACAATCAAAAAACATCCATGAATCTCCAAAAAACCAAATCATTTATTTCCCAGTACCTTTCCTGAATTGTTCCATCCTTTGTAGCCTCTTCAAACAGTCCACTACAGCTTTTAACACTTTTGTGACACCCAATCTACAGAATCACAGAATTGTCAGGGTTGGAAGGGACCTCAAAGATCATCCAGTCCCAACCCTCCTGCCACAAGCAGAGACACCTCACACTAGACCAGGTTAGAATCATAGAATAGAATCACAGAATCAGTCAGGGTTGGAAGGGACCACAAGGATCACCTAGTTCCAAACCCCTTGCCATGGGCAGGGACACCCTACCCTAGATCAGCCTGGTCAGAGTCTCATCCAGCCTGGCCTTAAACAACTCCAGGGATGGGGCCTCAACCTCAACCTTGGGCAACCCATGCCAGGCCCTCACCACTCTCATGCTGAAGAACTTCCTCCTCATACCCAGTCTAAATCTCCCCCCCTTCAGTTTTGCTCCATTCCCCCCAGTCCTCTCACTACCTGAGAGCCTAAAAAGTCCCTCCACAGTTTTTTTGTAGCCCACTTCAGATACTAGAAGGCCATGATAAGGTCAGCTCAGAGCCTCCTCTTCTCCAGACTGAACGGCCCCAACTCTCTCAGTCTGTCCTCATAGCAAAGTAACTTCAGTCCTCTGAGCATCCTTGTGGCCCTTCTGTGGCCACACTCCAGCATCTCCACATCTCTCATGTAATAGTGGTTCCCAAACTGGATGCAGTATTCCCGGTGGGGTCTCGCCAGAGCAGAGGGGAAGAATCACCTCCCTCACCCTGCTGGCTCATACTTCTGCTGCAGCCCAGGTTCTGGTTGCTCTCTAGGCTGCAAGTTCACACTGCTGGCTCCTGTTGAGCTTCTCATCCACCAACAACCCCAAGTCCCTCTCCTCAGGGCTGCTCTCCAGCCAGTCCCTGCCCAGCCTGGATTTGTGCTTGGGATTGCCTCAACCCGGATGCAGGACCAGGTGCCTGGCCTTAAAAACCTCCAGTCTTGTACAGTTATGGCTGATGATAAAGCAGCTGTGTATCTGTGAAATGCAGACAGCAATCTTTCCTTTTACTGCTTTTAGCCATGGTGTTTGATTACAAAGCACTCAGAGAAAAGCCTGCTCCTCATTTACATAGATGGGAGTTGGGCATTTGTCTCACTTATCTTAGTGTTCTGAGGGTTCCCATCTCTCACAGATAGTTCTAACACCCAAAGCTATGTAGCTAAGTGCTTTTAGTTTTCAGAGGATTTGTCAAGGCTCTTGTTGAGATTACATTAATACTTATCTTTTTGTGAAGCTGACGAAATTAGAGCAAAACCAACCCCTCAACCCCCTCACTAAGTTTGGCGTTCAAAACCTGTTTCAGATAAAGAAAACATCATCTACAGGATTAGTCAGCATTACCTCCTCCTGTCAGGTGTGAGACCCCACTCCTGTACCATCAGGAGCTGAGTAGAGCTACTTCATCTAAAACAGACACAGACTCACAGAATCATTTTGGTTGGAAGAGACCTTTGAGATCATCAAGTCAAAACATTAACCCCGTACTGCCAGGTCACCAATAAACCAGTCCTGCAGAACTGTATCATAGAATGGTAAGGTTGGAAGGGACCTCAAGGATCATCCAGTTCCAAACCCCTGCCATAGGCAGGGACACCTCACACTAGTACAGCTCACTCAAAGCCTCCTCCAACCTGACCTTGAACACCTCCAGGGAGGGAGCAGCCACAACCTCCCTGGGCAACCTGTGCCAGTGTCTCACCAGCCTCAATGCAAACAACTTCCTCCTAACATCCAGTCTAAATCTCCCCTCTGCCAGTTCAAACCCATTGCCCCTTGTCCTGGCATTGCAAGACCTTGTCAATAGTCCCTCCCCAGCCTTCCTGTAGGGCCCCTTCATATCCTGGAAGGCTACTCTCTAAGGTCTCCTGGAAGCCTTCTCTTCTCCAGGTTGTAGAGCCCCAACTCTCTCAGCCTGTGCTCATAGCAGAGCTGCTGCAGCCCTCTGATCATCCTCGTGGCCTCCTCTGGACCCTCTCTAGCACTTCCATGTCCTTCCTGTGCTGAGGGCTCCGGAACTGCACACAGGACTCCAGTACCTACACATCATTTAAATACCTCCAGGCACGTGATACTTGCAAGGCTCATCAAGGCACAGAAAAAGAGGATGGGTAAGAAGGATAACAACTAGCACTGAAACAGGGCAAGAGGCAGCACTGAAAAAGGGAAACTTCCAACAGCTTAAAACTTTCTACCTGTTTCAGGTGACAAGAAAATTGTTTAACTTCTAATGCAGCAGACATTTAAAGATATCTATCACGTTCATGGTGCCACTCTTGGGAATTATGAGGGGTTTGCACACAGTTGACAACCTGGTGCAGAAAGACACTTCTCTGAGAGTAGATTATTAAGCACAAGCTTAACCAATCAGTAATTTCACATGGAAAAAAAAAAACACCAAAAAAACAAAAACAACAACAACAACAACAAAATCACAATTTCTGCCTTTCCTCTATATGTTTTCCCTAGCAAATATTGTTTTCACCTGAAACATTCTGATTTCAATAATCAAATATTAAAGCAAATTGATGTAGTCATAACAGAGCACCAAGTCTCTTTCCTTAGCTACAGTCCAGACACCCAGGTTAGACCACTCTTTTCTAGCCAAGATGAGGAGATGTTTCACAGAAGGTCTTTCACTGCAAGCACAGGTGTTGTGGAGGCAGGGAATTAATGTGGCTGAGTCAGGAATTCTAAAAATAGAATTATTTTATTTTCCTGAAAGCCCCACCCTCAAAACTCTATACTAAACTAGTTTAGGTTCATTTACAGGTTATAATTAGATCTGGAATTATTTAACAGGATGTTATGGACAAATGTAGAGATTTAGGAAGTCAGGAAATGGAAAAGGCTAAGCTATAAGCACAGTTTTACCCCCACCATCGATCAGACTGTGCAGAGAATTAAGAGAGCAGCAGGCTTTACTCATGGAGGTGAGATAGGTAATGGGCAATGATCCCTTGCTGGATTTCTCTGTGGCTCAGCTGCCTTCTGACGCTGCAAGCAATATCCAATAGCCTGGATCCAGGTGGCAGCAGCCCAAGGCAAGTGGAAAAGCTGCCGAAGTCAGCAGTGTCTCGAACCACAACTGCCACAAGGAAGGGATTCGTGGAGGCGACATCACCTCGGCAGTGGCAGGGGAGAGTCAAGCTGCTCAGATCTCCCCAGTTCGGAATAGCAGCAGGAAGTTGGCTGTAGTATGGTTTGAGAGTAGCTGGGTCTGGGTGCTGCAGCTCTGTCTCTAGCAAGATCCCAGGACTTGCCAAGCTTGCACATTTGCACAGAGCGGTGCAAAAGTCGGGGGAAGCATCCAAAGGCAGGGATGGTGCAAACCTGAGAGCTGTGTAAAAAGGTAGGAGCCATCCAAAAGCAAGGGCGGTCCAAACCAGGAGCTCTGTCAAGGCCAGGGGACTCTTAACACAGGAACTCTTCTAAGGCAGGAACTCTTTTAAGATGGGAACAACATGCCTTCTCCCTTGCTCTAGTTATGCTTTTCTAGACAAAGTGTCCATCTGCCAATTTCTACTGGGTGCAAAAACCCAGCCAGCCACCAGCTCAACGCCCAGCGCAGGCTGCCACACAGCTCAGCACACGGGTGGGGAAGAGAGCCTGCTGCTGTTCCCCCTTCAAGCCTGCAGGGTAGAGGAGGGGAAAGCAGTTTTCACACCTTCTTCTCCTTCCCATTCAAACCCACAGTGGGGGAAAAAAAAAAAAAAAAAAGAGGAATTTGGAGTGCTGCAGAACAAGTAAGGGAGAGGTCGCCTAGCAATGGAGCTCATCTGGAGGGTAGCCTACCACAGAAGGTTCACCATCAAACTCCTTAAGTACTAAGACGTCAAAGGAAATCTTTCTAAACAGTTTGTGCAACGTTTTGATGTTGCTTTTGCTCTTAAACTTATTAGGAATATAAATAAAACCTAAACCCAAAGTAGAAAAGAAGAAAAACTCTAATAAATACCGACCTGTTCACTTCATAATATTACACTCCTCTCACTACTGACTCATATTTATCCTTTCATGCTGCCTCAAGTCAGAAAGCCATCCTCTTAACCACATACAAATCACATATTAGTCAGTTTTCTGAGGTATGAAAAACACTATCAAAGTCTATTTTGTTTATTGCTTGCTTTCTCACATTCTTCTACACTGGCAGAATCAGGACAGCTGACACCAAAGAAACTTTTGTACTTCACCTCTGAACTATTGCATGTAACATCCGAGAAGTCATTTTCTTCTTATTCAAACTACTTTGCCATATAAAAATGATGAAGAATTTGGGATAGGTTTGCAAAGTTCCTGAAGTTTCTTCTGCTATTTACCATTTCTTCTGTTACAAAAACCATAAGTGAACCACTGTTTCTGCAGAATCCCAGTCCTTCTGTCACCATTCATTCGCTGCTGGAATGGGCTGCCCAGGGAGGTGATGGAGTCACCGTCCCTGGAGGTGTTCGAACGTGGCACTTGGTGCCATGGTCTAGTGGTATTGGGTTGGACTTGATGATCTTTGAGGTCTCTTCCAACCTTGGTGAAACTGTGATACCACTGCAAATGTAGAGGTGGACAAATAAATTGAGCCATTTAGAAGATATGAAAGATTCTTCTTTGTATTCTCTGGAGAAAGTCATTCTAATGAAATGATACTGATGAATCCTAGGAAAATGGGATTATGCCAAGGTGGGGTCAACAACCTTTCTGCAATTCCTCAAAAACATTCTTTAGTATTTTCACAAAGTTCCAGTGATGAAGATTTCACCTCTTAAGCTGCAGATCACCATCCTGCACGTATTTATAGTCAGAGTGCTCTTGACATTCAGGGTTATTTACCCATCAAATTAGATTTCCAGCAAACTACCCATTTCATTCCTGCCTGTATTATCTGCTGTCACCTTCTGTGTTCTTCTGTGTCACTAGCTGGGAGGGTTGCATTTTGCTTTGGGATATATAATGCACTGGAAAGCATTGTTGACAACATGAGGACTCTACCACATTTGGAGGCTGTAAACTGAAGGAGCACACTCAGCCATTCTCAGGCAAACAAAGCATTTGGCTTTGACCCAAAGAGAAAGCTTCAGTCATAAACATATAAAAAGGTAGTTAAATGATGTAATAGTTCAGCTGCAAAAATCCAATAGACTCATCCCCATCTAATTCTAGACAAGATGATGTTCCTCACCCACACAAAATGAAGGCTATGGGTAGGCAGTGTAGTGAATTACTGCTGCAAAACAGCTCCTTACAGGAACATAAAATTATTTTAACTCAGAATAGTTTCTCTGATTTGGAATTAAATCAAGCAAAACTGAATTAAGGCAGCTTAAAAAGAAAATAATAATAATAATGAGGAAAGCCTTGCATGACTCTAATCTGGTTTAATTAATCTGATTTACATCAATTAGCCTGGATTAATTTCCCAGAGAAGCCAAGATCAAAACTGATGTTTCACTGAATCAGCAATTGTACCAGCTCTAGAAAAATAATTGATTTTAAATATATAGACTATGATAGTAATCTTGTTAACATTCATTACTGTTGTTCACCTACCCGAAGTTAGGTGCAAGTTTCAATGCTTACATAAAGCAAAAGCACGAAGGACTAGAAAAGATTTTGTAAAATGGGTACTGTAAAGGAGCATAAAAGAGACAAACAAAATATCAATATTGCTTTGTAAAGCAAGTGGTTGTTTAGAGCGAGATGGAGCAGGTCCATTAACACATGAATAGGTCTTCAGAACATTACACTGCTTGAATGGAAACAGTCACACCAGTAGCACTTCATGCATGCACTCTTTTCTATTTCAGAATTGATTCACATCACTTCGGTTTGCAGCACCAGTTAGTTCACAGGCAGATGTCTCTCTTCACACCCAGCCTGTCTGGTCACAATAGTACTTGCTCCAGTTGGAGGTTACCTCCTCCCAGAGAGCATGGCAGTCCCTGACACCTGACAGAACTTGCCGTGTTTCTGCTTTGAAGATGCCTATCCTGCTTCAGGCATTTTCAGCCTCAAGTGGGTCATCCAAATCACTCAGATCACCCAGTGAAAGTAAGAGGAAGTGGATGATAAAGGGCAAAAAGAAGCGAGGCAAGCTTGATGCTGGTGTTTTTGCTGTGTCACATCCTAGCTCTGCTCAGATGAAGAGATCACAGATCCCTTCTAGTACCAGACCACCTTTAGTTACCACTGACCTGAGCTAGAGAAGGGAAAATTTTGTTAGACCTACCATTCCGTGGCATAACATGCTTTTCCAGTCCAGGTCATCCTGACTGAATCAAATTACAACATAAGAACTGTGCAGTAGCTGGAGGTTAATCACTAGAGGGAATAATGTCACATGGTCAGCAATAGGTAGAACAGGGCATCAGAACATAGCCTGCCCAAGCAAAGGTAATCTAGAAATGGACATAAAATCACCTGAAGAGTTGCACAAGTGTTGCTGATTTGTCCAGAAAGCATCTTCTTATGAACAGACAATACAGTACAACAGAAGCCTATTTACAAATGCACAGTGCAAAACGTTTGGTGAACCCAGCCAGATCTCCTTTGGTCTTTAGCGCTCCCACAACGAGGGCAAACGTTTCTGCCAGCTGTGGCTCTTTCTCTCTGGTGGCCAAAACCATCTGACTGTTTGTCCCCACACCATTTCGCTTGGCCTGACCCAGAGGCAGATGGCACTAGTCAGAAATACTTCTTATGGGGCTTTGCTCCTGCTCTTCCTCTGATGTGATATTCAACTACAGTCTTTAGTTTTACATTTTGCAACCTCATTTCCATTCTCAGGAGCAGTCATGAGTCTTCATTTGCAGCAAAGGTGGCTGCAGGATGGTGAAAACCAAACTGTAAGAGATTCTTCGATACTTATCAGTGTAGTATTTTTCAGCACAGAGAAATAGCACCAAGTCTTTGGGCAGGGCCCAACTGTCTAAACAAAAGCATCTTGAACCCCAGTTTGTCAGTGTCTTTTTCAGTACTGAGGAAGCCCAGAGCTGGTCACAGTTTTCCAGATAGAATCTCATAAGTGCCCAAGGGAGGTGACTAATCACATCAACCTGCTGGCTGCAGCCACGCTGAGGCAGTGTGGTAGGCCATTAGTTTTCCTCTCTACCAAGACTCACTGCTGGCTTGTGACCTGCTTCTGGTCCACCAGGACCCCCAGGTCATTTGCAACTGAGCTGCTCCTCAACCAGTTGGCCAACCCCCTGTCTGGGCTATTTACAGGGAGCTATTCCACCCCTGCTGCAGGACTCTGAATTTGCCTTTGTTGAACCAATTCTCACAGGCTGTGGAGGTCCCTCAGAAGCCAGGCTAGCCCATCATCATATTAGCAGCTCTCCCAGCTGGATGACACATGCCCAAGTGGTGCCTATTGTGCCACTGCCAGGTTATGATGCTAACCCGTGTTAAGCACAGATATATGAGGGGCTATAAGAGAGAGGTGGGATAATCATTTTAGCAAGGCCTGTTGCGATAGGACAGGGGTTAAAACCTTTAGAATAAAAGAGGACAGATCTACACTAGATGTTAGGAAACCATTTCTTACAGTGAGGGTGGTGAAACACTGTCACGGGTTACCCAGAGAGGTGGTAGATGTCCTATCCCTAGAAATAGTCAAGGTCAGGTCAGACCTTGATCTAGTCAAAGCAACGTGATCTTGTCAAAGCATTCAATGTTCTTGCTGTTCTCATTATTATTGCATGCTCCAAGCCAGAACAATAACTAAACCCAGAAGAAAAGTCTCACAGCATCACCAAGGTTGGAAGAGACCTCAAAGCTCATCAAGTCCAACCCATTACCACAGCCCTCAAGACCACACCATGGCACCAAGTGCCACATCCAAACCTGCCTTGAACACCTCCAGGGACGCTGACTCCACCACCTCCCTGGGCAGCCCATTCCAGCAGCCAATGACTCTCTCAGGCAAGAACTTTCTCCTCACCTCCAGCCTAAACTTCCCCTAGCACAGCTTGAGACTGTGTCCTCTTGTTCTGGTGCTGCTTGCCTGAGAGAAGAAAGCAACCTCCTCCTGGCTACAAGCACATTTCAGGTAGTTGTAGACCGCAAGAAGGTCTCCCCTGAGCCTCCTCTTCTCCAGGCTAACCAATCCCAGCTCCCTCAGCCTCTCTCCATAGGGCTGTGCTCGAGGCCTCTCCCCAGCCTTGTTGCCCTTCTCTGGACATGCTCAAGCACCTCAATGTCCTTCTTCAATTGAGGGGCCCAGAACTGGACACAGTACTCAAGGTGTGGCCTAAGCAGTGCAGAGTACAGAGGTTAAGTGGTGGGAAAGGCAGCAAAACTGAAGTAAACACTCCTCTAGTCCATAATATTCAGTAAGCCCTTTCTGCTACTACAGAGAATGTGTCTTTTCCACCAGTCCACTTTAACCATAGGACAATCATCAAGTAGTGGCAGAAGGAGACAAAGAACAAGCTGGAGCTGTTAAAAAGGCTGTGGTGGGAGGAAAGGTAAACTTCCTAAGAGCTGAAGACAGCAGTTCCAACATGATTAATACATGCAGAGTCTTGAATGTTAGCACTAATGGCATACAATGAAATTGAGCTGTCTAGGGAAATCAAGCAGGACACACTTTGCACCACCGCAGCTTTCCTCTAGAGTTTCATTTTGCTGTTTACCACTAGCAAAATACTTTGGCTAAGTCTCAGCACTTCCTCTTTCTCACACAGTTGCTCCTGTAGCTCAGGTGAGACTGATCATTTTTTAGGTCATCCCAGGGACCTCCTCAGTATATGGTAGCTGCAGAAACTTCAGCTGCTTCACCTTTCACAAACCACACGCGGCAGAGGATGAGTTACAAACGTCATTCGCTGGAGTGCCAAGCCATGCACAATCTACCTGTGCTTATGTCCTGCCTCATCTCTGCAGCTGCACTCTTGTAAGGAAGAGGTACTTCACAAAAGATCATGGTTTACATAGCATTCCTATGAGGACAGGCTACAAGAGATGGGGCTCTGCAGTCTGGAGAAGAGAAGGCTTCCAGGAGACCTTAGAGTAGCCTTCCAGTGTCTGAAGGGGGCCTACAGGAAGGCTGGGGAGGGACTATTGACAAGGTCTTGTAATGACAGGACAAGGGGCAATGGGTTTGAACTGGCAGAGGGGAGATTTAGACTGGATGTCAGGAGGAAGTTGTTTGCAGTGAGGGTGGTGAGACACTGGCACAGGTTGCCCAGGGAGGTTGTGGCTGCTCCCTCCCTGGAGGTGTTGAAGGCCAGGTTGGAGGAGACCTTGAGTGACCTGTACTAGTGGGAGGTGTCCCTGCCTATGGCAGGGGGTTGGAAGTAGATGATCCTTGAGGTCCCTTCCAACCTTACCATTCTATGATTCCTTTACTGCTCAAACTTCAAGATACCAACAAAATGACACTTGAACTGTGCTGATTAAAAATTGGTAGCAGTCTATTATGTTAGTGGTCACCTGTTTACACATAAAAGATCTGAGATTCTCCACATTTGTTTATGAGTTGAGGGCTGTCATTCCAAAGAGACAAGTGAAAAAACAAAAATAAATTATATTATCTCTCTTTTTTTGGGGTAGGAGAGTGTTATAAATGGTAAAGCCATCTACTAGAACACTCACTCAAGCCTCTCAAAGTATCACCATTTACACACTGTTCCAAATTATTTCCTCAGTGATCTAGTCTACGCTTAATAGAATTTGACACTCCTAAATGCTCTGCTGAACCACCATCAAGGTGCAGAACTAATAAAGATAATTCCCCTCACAAAATGGAAACTCCTTCTGAATAAACTTATCCAACCATCAGAGTATTTCTCACAGAAGATTTTTTTTTTTCAAGGCACAGACAAATGTGTTACAGAATGCAGGCTATTAAAAAACAAACAAACAAAAACAAAAAGGCAGGATCTCTTGTGATTTACATCTTCCAAATCATACTTCAGGAGTTGAAAATGCACTATTCAAATATTTATAAAAGTTTAAATATAACAGTGCATGTTATCTCTTCGGAGGAAAAGAAAGGATGGGGGAAGGGTATCTGCTTGCTTTCTAAACAACTCCAAATGAGAGACAAGCACCTATCAGTGTCTTGCACATTGCCCTAGCAGATAAGGAAAAAACCCTGCCGTGCCTGATTTGCAAGCTATGAACAATGACATCTATTAGTCACACAATGCAAAGGGATGCCAGCAGCTGCCCAGTCATCAATTCCTGTCAGGGTTCAACCCCAATTCCCCTCCTTCCTCCCTGGCAGGTTGCATTTCTCTGCTAATAGCAGATGTCCTCACCCTCCTTGTTTTGTCACTGGCTCTCTGGCTTGAGCTGAAGTCGTCATGTGGGAGGAGCAAGCACAGCCTGATGAATGCACATTTGATTTACAGGGTGCTCAAAAGATCTTCAGTGGGCATGAGCTGCCTTAACCTCACCAAGTCAATGGAACTGAAAACATTTTTAACGACAGCTGCAAACTGATCCAGCTTCTTTATAATTATTTAAAGCACTCATGTTTGTAAAGAGAGACAAACTATTTCACTGAACCAGGTAGATAAATTGTACAAGTTTTTAAGCTTTCACTTTTCCCCATGATTCATTTTCTTAATGAAAACACTAAATACTACTGGTCCCAGTACTGATCCTTAAAGGACTCCATTGGCAACCAGTTGCCAGATTGGACTTTGTGTTGCTGACCCACATTTTGAGCCCAATAATCCAGCCAATTTTCCACTCATTTCATTGCCTGCTTAACTGTTCTCTGTGTCATCAGTTTACCTGTTAGGGGATTAGCAAACCATGCAAAAAGACCTAAAATCAAGTTATTCACCATCCACAGATCTCTTCTTATCTACAGAGCCATTCACCACATCACAGAAGGCTGTCAGGTTGGTATAGTTTGGACTTGGAAATCCATTCTGCCCATTTCTAGTCACCCTATTCCCTTTCATATGGCTGGAAATGGCTTGCCATAGGGATTAGCTCCATTGCCATCCCAGGACTAAGATACAGCTGACCAATCTTTCCTTTTGTGCATCACTCCCCTCTTGAATACAGGTGTGTGAACTACATTAAAAAAAAAAAAAACAAACAAACAAACAAAAAACACAAAACTTTCTTTCCCCTCCCGTTGCCATTGCCTTTCAAAGATGTCAGAGAGTGACCTCGAAGTGGCATTGACCAATTCCCTCGCATTTTATCTGGTCCCATGGACTTGTTTATGCTCAATTAGTTTGAGGACTCTTTATTTTACCTTCCTGTAATGTGGACAACGCTTTTCTCCCTCAGGCCCTGCTAATAAACTCAGGAAACTTCAAGTGCAAAGGGCAGGCCTTGCAAAGCAAGTTAAGGACAGAGTACTCTAACCTTTTTCTTGCCATTTCTCATTCTGTGCCGTGGTCCACTGAGCTGCAGGCTCACATTTCACTTAACCTTTCTTTCCATACCAATGTACTGGGGAATTTCTTGTCACCCTTCACAATCTCCAGCTAGTTTGATTCCATCAGAGTATATTGGAGGTTTGTTGTTTGGTTGGTTTTTTCCATATTTTGAGACTAAAGGGACACCTGTGGAGCATGCATGTGCGTTTACATCAGCATGTCAGTTTTGTTAATTCAAAGAAGGAAAACTTCTCTTTGTTTTGCATGTCTAGTTGAGGAAAAACTCTCTCTTCCACACTCACTCAGATGAGAGTTTCTTGGGTTTTTGATGTGGTTCTCCAGCTTCCTCTTTGGCCAGTCTATTAGTAAGGTAGAACTGGAAAGCTCCCTCAAGAGATGTAAAAAGGGTGAGTGCATCCACACTGTATAAATCACCATGGTGTACAACAGGGAATCAAATAGTTACCACTTGTTTCTTCATTTAAATGGTCTGCTCACTCATCTCAATATTGATTTCTTTTCTTTTGCAATACAGAACATCCAAAGAAAGCAGATGATAATGCAGTCTGCCCCTGCTACACACACACTCCACAATGATGCTTGGAGCCCTGCATTATCCAGAGCTATTAGGTAGAAACCTGAAGCTGTAGTCAGTCTTGCATAAAGAGTTAGAAATGCTGTACTCTCTTTAAAATCAATTTCCCACTGATCTCACCATAGTCTCTGGAGAGAGACATTAGGGCAGACTCAGAAAAGGCCACTGGGTCATTGTTGCTCCAACAATGGTTTTCAATTATAAACAAAGCCAGGACTCCATTCTGCACATCCTTACTTGTGTGGCCTGTACACCCATACACTACTACACCCAGAGAGTGAATGGAAAGGTTTACCAAAGCATGTATGAAGCTCTCTTGAATTCACAGCATTTAGGGGTTTGACTTCACTTTCAAGTTTCCAGGCTATGGCCTTCAGGAAGCAATGCTGTAGTGTACTCTCTTTGCAGAGGAAAAAGAACTATAACTAGATCAATGTCATTGCAATAAAGCAACAAAGGAGTCAACTTCTTCCTAGAGATACTGAAGGTCAGGCTGGATGTGGCTCTGAGCAACCTGATCTAGTTGGCCACGTCCTTGATCACTGCAGGGCCATTGGACTCTGGAGATTCACGGAAACATTCTAGTTGGAAAAATACCCTCAGGATCATCAAGTACAACTCTTATCCCTACTCTACAAAGGTCATCCTTAAACCAAACACCACATCCAAATGACTTTTAAACACACCCAGGGTTGATGACTCAACTACCTCCCTGGGCAGCTCATTGCAATGCCTGAATGGTTCCTTCTAAACCATTGCATTCTATGATTCTAAGAGGTAAAATGTGTTTGGGAAAGGCCACATCATGCTGTACATTGGGTTTGGTTGTGAGAGTCACTTAGCTGGTTTTTTTGAAAATGAGGAGTACCCACAGAGTTTGTACAGATGAGGGTAAAATGGTCTGTTTGAGAGCAAAAGTTTGCAGGTCTGTTTGACATAATCTCCTGTTCATTATTATTGTATCGTCATCTTCTCCTAGAGCCTAGGAGGTGCACAGCCTTTTACAGAGACATGAAAACAATGCTGAGTAATGCAGAGGGACTAAACTCTACAAGGAATGAAAGCAGGAGAATGTCTAGCATCTAAGATAAGAAGGATAAAGTTAAAATTCTCTTTCTCAAATGCTGCTATTTGGGCAAGTTTGTGTCTCAGAAAGCAATAAAGGCAAATAAAACACTCTCCTCGTCTCTTTGTCCGAGTTGCCTGTACAAAAAATAGGAAAGGGGAAAAAGGATTTGGGGGCACAAGGGGTGAACCTGAGGGGCAGGTCTGGAAGACCCCTGGAGTCTTTAAAAATGGTGGAACGCTTCAGCTAAAAGATAACAGGTAGTCAGCACTAGTCCCTCTGAATATTCAGCAGGTATTGGCAGCGCACCTGAGAGGAGAATGACCACTGAAGGCAATCTGCGTTTCAAAAGCTGGAGGCAGCCACAGCACAGATTCAACACCAAATCTGTCACAAATTCCCCTAAGCAGGAAAATGTAATAAAATATGAGAATTCCTAATCCATGAATATCTTACAAGAAGGGGAACACTCACATTAGAGGAAATCAAGAGATTTCCTCAGACACTGATTATATGAAACAGAAAAAAAAAAAAATCCCATAAAAGGGTTTAATAAACAAACTCATACCAAGACAATATTGTTCTGTTCTCCCATGAAGCATATCAACATCAAGCCTATTCCAGAGACAACTGGAAAGTTCACTTTAATGCTTCACCAGACTTACAAAATCAGTCCAAAAAATTTCCCTGGTAATTAAAAGAGAGAAGCAAAACAAGCAGTTAAGAGTGCAGAAAGTCCAAATACTGCAGAGTGTTAAATAGAGATGCATCTTGTATGCCATTAGGATTCCAGTGTATGGTTTAATTAACAATAACTATCCACCCACTGTTTTGCTGCTAATGTAATCTCAGAAGCACTACACTTGTAGATTTTATGGTAACATCTTAAATTAAAATACCCTGAGTATACATTCAACGTCGACTTAATAAGGTGATTACAGGTTCATCAAGTAGGAACTGATGATGATGTAGGTTGTGGATGCTCTCTCCCTGGAGGTGTTCAAGGCCACGTTGGAGGAGGCCTTGAGTAACCTGTACTAGTGGGTGGTGTGCCTGCCTATGGTAAGGGGTTGGACTAGATGATCCTTGAAGTCCCCTTCCAACCTTACCATTCTATGATTATTCACTTTTGGTTGGCCTCCAGATGTGAATACTGGGTAAGGAATGATGTGTTCTACAAAAAACAACCTGCCCAAGGAGCTCCGTTGTATGCCTAAAAGCAGCTCATTGCCAGTGTCCACTGTGTTCTGCAGCTATGTAGGGAGAACGAAATTTCTGCCTCTTGCTTCAAGAAGTAACCAAGAAGCAAACAAACAAAATCCACTTGCACTGGAAAAGCAAAATGAAAACCAAACCAAAACAAAACCAAACCCAACAACTCAGTAACCCCCAAGCCCTGCCTGGATTCCCAAGGCCTGATATGTTCAGAAAGAGATGAGGAGCATGTAGAGTTTCTACCAAGTAATTGAGCAGCTTCCCTCTACATTTCCTAGGAACAAACACTATTGATTAATGGTTTAGTCTGTGCAGCAGTGATTTATTTTGCCCTGTCTCAAAGAAAAAAAAAAGAGAGAGAGAAACAAAATCCTGCACATGACAACAGCTTCATCCTCACAACCTGCTTGTTCTAATCCACAGATCTGAACTTGTGCTGTATTGCACTACTAATGGAATAATCAGGACCCTCACACCTAATAAAGTACAACTTTATTAACTTAATTCAAATAACCCCCTGGTGCATGTGCAATTCTTGAGCTTGGTTATAATGATTTTAATGAGGAAAGCAAATCTTTTGCTAGTTAAGCACCAAAAGTAGTGCTTCTTTCAAGTTTTTCTTCTACTTCCATTAAGGAGCTTCCTTTCCAAAATAACTGTGTGCATGTAAACAGTGAACTCAGATCTGCATAGCCAATTAAAGAGCTTCATACAATCACAGGATGCCACGGGAGCAGCAGTTCAGACATGTATTTTGATATTACTGGTATAAGGTGAGTTTCTTCCTCTGAAATGGAATAAAGGACTATTTTACATTACAGATAAGGTAATTCATTGCCAGAACATCCTTCTTAATTGCTCTGATGACAACAAACAGTACAGACATCCTAACGTGATAAAAGACTGTACAAAAACAAAGTTTGTTCTTTCCCTTTTAGTGACTCAGTTTGATCTCATGGAATCACAGAAAGTCAGAGGCTGGAAGGGGCCTTGAAAGCTCATCCAGTCCAACTTTTCCCTGTTAGAGCAGGTCACTCAGGAATGGGTCCAGGCAAGTTTTGAAGTTCTCCAGAGGGAGACTCCACAACCCCCATGTGCAGCCTGTTCCAGGGCTCTGTCACCCCCACAGCAAAAAAAATTTCTTCTCATGTTTACATGAAACTTCCTATGCCTCAACTTTCACCCACTGCTCCTTTTACTCTCATTGAGTATCACCCAGCAGAGCCTGGCTCCAGCCTCCTAACACTCGCCCTTTAGATCTGTATAAACATGAATGAGGTCACCCCTCAGGCTCCTCTTCTCCAAGATAAAGAGCACCAGCTCCATCAGTCTCCTCCCATAAGATTTTACATTCCCATAATCACCTTTGTGGCTCTGCACTGGACTCTCTCAAGCACTCTATGTTCCTCTTGAACTGGGGGGCCCAGAACAGGGCACAGCACTCCAGATGCAGCCAAACCATGACAGCGCAGAGGGGTTGGAGAACTTCCCCAGACCTATTAACCACAGCCCTTCTGGTACATCCCAGGGTGGCACTGGCCCTCCTGGCCCCAAGAGCCCATTCACCAGAATCCCCAGATCTTTTTCACCTTCACTGCCTTCCAGCAGGTCAGTCCCCAACCTATACTGATCCCTGGGGTTGTTCTTTCCCAGGTGGAAGACTCTACACTTGCCCTTGTTGAATTTCATTCAATTTCTCCCTGCCCAGCGCTCCAGCCTGTCCAAGTCTCAAATGTCAGTTGGAAGGGACCTCCAAAGATTATCAAGTCCAACCCTGCTGACAAAACAGGATCTCCTATGGTAGGCCACAGGAATGCATCTAAGTGGGTTTTGAAAGTCTCCAGAGAAGAACATGTGTCAGTTTATAAACATAAAGTAGAGGAAATGCAGCAGAAATTAAACCCAGGGTCTCAGTTCATATCTCAATTTTGTGGCTGGCTGTGGATCACACTAAGTCTAGTCTCATGCTTCCAGACTCAGCAGGCTTTCTGCATCCCAAAGAAAGCAAATCTAAACAGAAACACACCAGCAAAGAAAAGAAATAACCAGCTACCATTTAAAATATAATTCATTCAAATAGATGTCCTGAATTCAAACATACTTGATAAAAGAAACCATTAGTGCTTTTAGGATCCTTTCTTCTTGGAAAGGAGTCTGTTTTCCACCTGATCTGATAAACAAAGGAGATAGGAAACGACCTTACTTTGTTTCTGACTTGACTTCATGTATTGCAGAAATACTGTTACACCCCAAAGACCTTCTGTGTGTCACACATCAACAAACTTGACATCAGTAATAAAGCACAGGTTATACTTTACTTCCACTGCAACATTTTTCTGTTCTCAGGATCACATCAGCCAAATTCATAGACTGGCACTGCCAATATGTCTGCTCTGCTCTGCTCTGTACAGTAAGTGAGGTCCAGAAACACTCACCTGTCATCTTTTCACATTTCTATTGAAGTCAAGGCATGCACTACTTCCTGAGTCTCTGATGGAAAAGGACTTGTACACACACACAAACCTTTTCTTAATTAGCTAGAGACTTGTTTTAGGCATGAGCTTAACTGAAAGTCCTACAGAAAACACCTTGGGGCCTCATACTCTGCAGTAGCTGCTCTGAATTCAAGAAGTCACATCCTCAGCTCACATGAATCACCACCATCTCCCTGACATCAGCTGAGCTTAACCAACTTGCATAAGCTGAGGAGCTTGCCCTAAGGAGGCTGCTGTGCTGTTGATCAGGGTGTAGAATAGCAGTAGGTAGCTGTCACTAGTGGTGTCCCCCAGGGATAGGTGCTGGGCCTAGTCCTAGTCAATATCTTTATTGATGATCTTGACCTGGAGACTGAGTCCAGCATCAGTAAGTTTGCAGATAACACCAAGTTAGAAGCAGATGCCCATCTGTTGGCGGGTAGGAGGGCTCTGCAGAGAGATCTGTACAGTTTGGATGGGTGGGCAGAGGCCAATAGGATGACATTTAGCAAGGCTAGGTACAGGGTTCTACACTTTGGCCACAACAAGCCAAAGCAGTGCTCCAAGCCGGGGACAGAGTGGCTGGAGAGCAGTCAGGCAGAGAGGGACCTGGGGGTGCTGGTAAAGAGTAGCTGAAGATGAGCCAGCAGTGTGCCCAGGTGGGTAGAAGAGCCAATGGCATCCTGGCCTGGATCAGGAGCAATGTGGCCAGCAGGAGCAGGGAGGTTCTTGTGCCTCTGTGCTCAGCACTGCTCAGGCCACACCTTGAGTGCTGTGTCCAGTTCTGGGCCCCTCCATTCAAGAGAGATATTGAGGTGCTGGAAGGTGTCCAGAGAAGGGCAGCAAGGCTGGGGAGGGGCCTGGAGCACAGTCCTGTGAAGACAGGCTGAGGGAGTTGGGATTGTTTAGCCTGGAGAAGAGGAGGCTCAGGGTAGACCTCATTGCGCTCTACAGCTACCTAAAGGGAGGTTGTAGCCAGGTAGGGTTGGGCTCTTCTGCCAGGCAAGCAGCAAGAGAAGGAGAGGACACAGCCTCAAGCTGTGCCAGGGGAGGTCTATGCTGGGTGTTAGGAGGAAACTGTTACCAGAGAGAGTGATTGGTATTGGAATTGGCTGCCCAGGGAGGTGGTGGAGTCACTGTCCCTGGAGATGTTGAAGTAAAGCCTGGATGGGGCACTTAGTGCCATGGTCTGGTTGATTGACTAGGGCTGGGTGCTAGGTTGGGCTGGGTGAGCTTGGAGGTCTGTTCCAACCTGGTTGATTTTATGATTCAATGATTCTAAATGGGAATGGGAGGGCTTAGCTTAACTTCCCTCCACATTTGTCTCACTATTTACAAAGTGTCTTTAATGAGCAGATTGTTCTTCTTTAACCAAGAAGTCCATACACAGTCAATACAGCTCCAGGGATCATTTCAAATGCAAAGTATAAATACTGTTTGCTTTGTTGTAAGGAAATGGATAAAATGCAACTGTGAGAGAGCTTTCCCAATGAAATGGTTGGAACTGGATGATCCTTGGGGTCCCTTCCAACCTTATCACTCTATGAAATAGTGAAGATCTTTGCACAGGCAGCTAAAGAAACTTTCCCTGAAATACTGCATACTTCTTTGATCATCTGTCCTCAGAAAGATGAATCTGGTAGCAGAACAGGTACAGTGAAAGACTTCCAGCATCATCAGAAAAATTAAACTCACTTGTTTTTTTTACAAGAGGAAACTAAAGAACTTGGCTAAGCTGGGCTAGCCGGAAGGAGGTTAATGGGGGTATGATAGTGGTCTAGAAATATATGAAGGAGTGAAAGGACAGTAGGGAATGAAAATAAATGACCAAAAGAATTACATTGGTACAAGAACTAATAGCCATAAACTTGCCAAGATAGATTTAAACTGGAGATTAAAACAATGTGTCCAAGCCCTAGATCTATGATGTTTTTAAATGGCAATGAAGCCAAAGTACTTGCAGGCACAATTCTGCAGATGTTGCCATGGGGCACACCTCCCTCTCTTCCCTTACACTGTGTATTACCAAGGATTCAAGTCAATAACACTTGAATTTAAGTGTATACCAAGACTGACAATTCAAGGGAACCCAAAGCCTGAAATGTAGTAAGTTTCTAATCTGACTCCTAATAAGTATGAGACCTAAAAAATAACCTCAAGGGCCTCCTAGCTTACAGCCTGCTGTTGAAATGTTTCTTCACACGCTTTGCCAGGATATGCAGGAGCTCTCTCCTCTAGTCCTCAGGTCACATTCTTTGTGACTGTGTTGCCAGTCAGAAAGATTAGCTGAAAGCCTGTAAGTGTCATGTCTGAATTCACAGGCTCAGATATCTTGCAGATGAGGGTTTTGAGAGCCGGTGGTCAGCTCATTAAACCCTGATTCACGTCAGCAGGTCTTCGTCTTCCTCAAGATGTTTCTGCCTGTTCTCTCCTCCTCGTTTCTCTGGTTGGAGATGAGTGTGCCCAGCCCTTTGAAAGCATACCAAATGCACCCTTCCATGCTTTTAGTCCAACCCCCCCAGAAACAAAAATCTGCAGCTGTTCCAGAAATGACAAGGTAGGCTTAGGGCAGGGACTAACCAGACCTGAAACTGCTGTCTTAATTTACAGAACCATTTTCATTTACATGCAAAGGAAGAGGGATGCAGCTGGAATTAAAAAAAAAAAAAAAAAAAAAAAA